>VZRQ01001982.1:2856825-3241043 GCA_013397975.1 Machaerirhynchus nigripectus
TATTTTTTTTTGTGGAGGTGTTTTTTTTTTTTTTTTTTTTTTTTTTTTTTAACCAGTATAACTGCTGGAAGACTTTAAGCATTTTACAAGCCTGTACACATGGAGAGATAGAAACTATCACTGTCAATACTTCCACTTCTATAACACAGTCCAGAACCTTGAGATGAGATATATGCCCTACAGTTTGTGTTGTTGTAACCATGAAGTTCAAAGATTTGTAGATAGGTACACTATGTCAGCTGGTGTAAGAAAAAATACTGCCTCGTCCTAAAAAAAGCCGTGCAGCTTTTAAAACAAATCTAAAAATGCCCTCTTATATTTTATGGGTCTTTAGGAAAAGACACTGGTGTTAGTTCAAGTTATTCAAACAGAAAAAAAGTATCAGTCCGTAATAACCTGGTCTGCATGCACAGTTATGACAAACAGAAAGTTGTCAGTGGGCTGATATCAGATTCCAGTTGATATAATGTTTAAAGGTCTATGTTTTATGGAGTATTGCTGACAGCATGTAGACATCTTCAAAACAAGCTTTAAGAGCTAAACCCCTGTTTTTGCTAGTGGTTCCTGCCAGCACCTACCAGATTATTAGCTCAGCTACATCACTGTAACTGTGGTGTGACAACCTGAGAGAAATTCAGCTGAAGTTCAGGGTCTGCTTTACTAACTAATAAAAAAGACCAATGTTGTCAAATTTGAGTTTTTTCCCTTTTTTTTTTCCTGTTAAAAAAAAAAATCTAGCTATATTAGTTAGACCAATGAGGATTTATAATAATATAGTATAAGTTACTTTCTGTACATACGGAAACCCACAGAGGAGAAAACTGTACATTGCAAAGAATATAAGCTTGGATTACTTCTGTCACCTTTGAGAAGTAGGCACATGTAATATACAGCATAAAACAGATATTATGATACTTCGATGGGAAAAGCTGGTGTTATTTGTATGTTCCAAATAATATTACATTATTTTTCTTCTAAAATCCTCTTATGAGAAAATACCATCAGTGTAAACATCATCAATCTAGATGTAATATAAAACAAAAAAAGATTGGTGATGTTGTTTTGCTTATACCCTCTGGAAAGGGAAAGAGGGCTCAACAAAAGCACAATACAGTCCAAGAGGTTCTGCCACATTCTGGCTATTGTGGCTGAGTACTTTACAAAATAAAACCCTGATTCACTTTACAGTGGGTGGGAGGTTTCCCATTACTTTTCATACAGGATGCTACTTATTGTAGTTTCATAGAAAACCGGGTACCTGTTATTCTATCAAATAAAATAAACAAACTGGGCTCCATGTTACTGTGTTGCACTGTTCAAAGCACGAAAGGATGAAGATGGGGTACTCACAGAAATGTCACTATTTTCCAAACATTTATTGTATTTTAATGTAGTTATTGTTTCAGCTGTATGTTTACGGTGGGAAATGCAGTTTGCTGTTTGCTCTTCAAGTCACCTGTTTAAAATGTTTCAAACAGCCAGAGAGGCAAATTAGTCAATCACATAGCAAACAGTCAAAGTGAACAGTTCACAAATATCCCACAAACTGACATTTGTTCATGCAAATTCCTGGAAGAAAACTTATGATTAACAAATATGTTAACAGAAATCTGAGTCAGATCATAGATCTGTGTTGACCAGTGAATATCACAAAAGCTCTGTTCCTCATTTGCTAATTCTGATATTGCCGATCCATTGGCCTGGATTACACAGGGCACAACACAGACCCTTATATTGTGGAAATATGTCTGTTTTCACGTGTTCCTTTTCCACTGGATACAGATATATTTGGAGTGACAATTTTTTCATCACATTACTACTGCACTATCACCTTAGGACCACCCTCTACGCTAATAAAAATCAAAGATTTAAAAAAATCAAAAGAAGAAAAAAAATCCTCCTTGCTTTTCTCTGGGTAAGATGCTTCCATTATTTCTCTGTGTAATCAGTCTATATGATCAACATGGGCTTGTGAAAAATATGCCCCTAATTTTCAAAACTATTTAATATTTTAAACAATATTACAAATATAAAATAATAAAAAATAATTTTCAAATTCTTTATGCATCATAGACATTGAGCTCTTGAAAAAGTTGCTGGTTCAACTTCAACTATACTTTGAATAGAATAAAACACAATTCAACAGTACTTTGATTAGAATAAGACACAATATTAATGACAAATAGATTAATGACATGAAAATACAGTGCAAAACCCCCAAAATATTTTGTAAGTTGATAGTGTGGTCATGACCTTACACTTTAAAAAATGACTGTTCAGCAAATGTAAAATATGGTGAAATTTGGAGGCAAAAGAGAACAGACACTGATATTTAAGCACAGAAAGGATTCAAGTTATCATCATGGGAATGATGAAAGAACTGGAAAACATGAATTTTCATAAAAGACAGAGACATTAAGGCATTCAATTTATCATACACCAAAAAAAAAACCAACCCAAACTAAACCAAGAAGAAGAAGAAGAAGAAGAAACTGAACAAAACCCCCAAACAACCCCTCCTNTGTAGAAAACTGGTACTGGAACACATGAAACACTATGGTAGTTTTTATATTATGGCTACAGAGTTTAAGAACAAGTTCGGCCAGTTTTTCTGACTGTTACACAGTAGCTTGAATGGGATTTATTTCAAGGAAAATCTACATTCTATATCACACAATTCAGTGAACACTGTGGTCATATTTAGCTTTTCGTCTGGGAATCTGTGCAGTACCAGGACTCCCTCTCTCTCTGCACAGGACTGGGCAGCCAGTCATCAGAACAGCCTTGCCCTAGGCAGTCTGACTTGTTATTTGCCTCTGAATTTTCTTCACTCATGCTGGGCTGCTGCTTTTCTCTGCTTTCAATTTGCAACTCCCACAAATCTGTCTTGGAGTACATCTGTGTGAAGACTGATGGTTCTACCCAAGTGCCTTTCATCAGTGATAAAGAGGGCTGTGTTTGCATTGTTGTTATGCGTGAAGTTTTATGCCTCGGTCCATTAATATGGAACCTGCCTCATATTTATCTCAGGTTTTTAAAAAATATTTTAGTATAGATCTTCAGTTCATTTTGAACTTTTCATGCTGCTTAATGGGCTTCTTCATGTCAGGCTAAAAAATGCAGGGAATGGAACAAGTCTTGCTTTGATTTGTCCTTTTGAGAAAATGGATTTGCTCCTCATAAAGAACAGCCCAAGAATCTAAAAATCACATGGAAGCCACATATTGGTAGCCTTCCCTGCAGGTAGCAGAGCTCCCCAAGAAGTCATGCACACAGAGCCTCTCATTACTGCCTAAATATGACGCATTTGTTCACAGAAAAAAATAGGGAACTATTTGGGAACAGAGTTAAAGATGCGAATACCTATTTATCATTCAAAGAGTGCCACTGATTATTATTGCTTTGGCATAAATCTGACATAGATTTGTGGAAATCCGGGTCAGGATGCACCCTCAAACTGAAAATGAAACTGGTTGTCACAGAAATTATTTCATTGACAATCAGGTTCTGAAAATAGAGAGAAATTGTGATGGTATCAGGCTCGTTTTTTGACCAACTTGAACTTTTTTTGGCTTTTTGAAATAGAGCATAATAATTACGTTCAGAGGAGCTTGCTGAGATCGGGCAGCCAGTTCACAGGTGGAAGAAACATCTGACTAAATCCCTTTCAGCAGGGAAACCGCCAGAGCATGCACCTGGCTTTTTGTTGGAGTCATTTCCATCTGCCAAAAAGCATTGTTGTGAAATGATGGGGAAAAATAAACAAGGGATAAACCATAGTGGAATGTTAACTAAAACAGCATCTTGCCTGAGTTTGGGAAAGGCCAGGGGTAGCACTGGAGGGTCTGGTGCCTTCTCATCTGCAAAACAGGGGAAAAAGAAGATTTTTTTTTTACTTTACCTGTGTTTTGCATGTTTTCCTAATATTTATTACTTGTTTTCCAGCAGTCATGAGGACCATATTGTTGGACAAGAGCTCCATTCTTTAGGGATTTAAAAAATGCAAACAGAATTCTGTGTCTTGTTGCAAGGACACACTATAGTGATTTGTAAACATTTTTGAATGATGTCAAACTCTTGCTAATAATATTCAAGAGCTGACAAGTTTTAGTTTGCAGGCCGAGTTCACAGATCAGGTTAGGTCACTTCTGGGTAAGTACAATGCTCAGGAACTAACAGTGAGTGTGTGCAATGAGGACTGATCAAGTGGAGAATAAAACACCAAAGCTCCTCCACACTTTTTTCTACTTAAAGATTACAATAGAGATAACAACGATTATAAACCAAAGTAAGTAAAAGAGAACTGGGTCCTCTGGGCTTTATCCATATTGAATCTCCTAAAACTCTCACAAAATGTGGCTTTAGAATGGCCAGCATGGCTCATCAACACTTTGGAAGGTTTATGTGTAAGGGGCATGCCAGGCAGATTCTTGGTCACTGTCCTGTTGGGTCATTTTTCATGTTCCATATATTTCTGACTTCTAAAACCGGCTGTTGACAGCCAAAAGCATCCATTGTGCAGAATTTCTTAGACCTTTTGCCAAACTCATCACTGGCAAGAGGCGAATCCAGCCCTGAGCCTGTAAGTGAAAGCAAAATGCTATAACTTACACCAATTTGCTGACGCTTCTGTCAGACAAATCCAAATTCTGCTTTGCACATTTTGTGTTTCATCCATTCTGTATCCTTATTTTGTATTGCACTTCTCTGCATGTGGAAGGCAGTAATTTATCACTAGTAGGAAGACTTCTCAAATAATGTTTTGTATCGTTCCTGTTTACAGCCCTCTCCTCAAAGAGGAAGGAGGGAGCCCTCCAGATTCCTGCATTTGAAGAGGAAGAAAACATTTTGCACTTCTTTTACAGAAAAGGGAGACCAGAAAGGGAGGAGGTCTGAGCTACTCTGTGCAGCAAACACCTGCTCTCTTCCCATTTCCCTTTTCTAAAAGGCATTGCAGGACTTGGTTGCTAACTTGAAAATCCCCTCCTTTTTGGAAGAAAAAAGTAGACTTCATCCAGCTATATCCAGATACACAAGCTCCTGATTTGATCAGCCTTGGGACTTGAAGAGTAAAACTTATCCTAAACTTCATTAAAAAGAACAATAAAGATGATATTTCTGGGGACATCAGCTGCAGTTCCCTGTAGAAGGTAGTGTTAGTTGCAATTCATATGAATGAAATTCATTTTATGACAGCATATATCTTGAAATTCTATGAAGGGTAAAGGAACTCCCCAGATAAGAAGATAGTAATTGTTTTTAAGCAGAAAGAGATAACTGTGGTTTCATTTTACCTCCTGGCTTTGACCTGAGTCAAAAATTTACAGATGAACTCTCTATTGAAATAGGTGCCTGAAAGACACCTTGATTCAGTTTCCTTTGTTTTCTCTGTACAACAGAGTAATGCATGCAGTGAGAAAGTACATGAAAAACAATTTTCCTTGTTGAACAAAATGAAATGAAATTCAGGCATGTCACAGCCTTGAAACACTTCTTCATGGACTGTGTAATGGATTGGCAGATATGAAGGTGGATGTCTGTTAAATCTTGTATTCCTGTTCATGTTCCTTTGACCTATGGTTGTGTTCTGTGTATATGAAAGCAGAATGATGAAATGGCTGAAGTTATCAAATACAGCTTGGAACATTACTTAAGAAATACATTTCAGTCAATTCTGAGTGATGAACTGTGTCTGAAGCCTTAGCTATAGAAGCTGGTGACGTGAACCCTTTAAAGCCTGTAAGATCCTTCAGTTTATGATCATATCCTCTCTCTGTGAGGAAATGCACATTTTCCCCAATTTGCATTCCCCCCACCTTGCTTTAAAAAAGCAAATGGAAAAGCAAATGTGTGATACGTTTTATGCAAAGATGACTTTTGTTTTGTAAGTGTTCATCTGTTCCAGCTGCTTATTTCTCCCTCAGAGTCATAATCCCCTTTCTGCCATATCACAATTAGCAGTGGAGAAGTCTGGGATTTACCTTCAGTGTATTACAGCTTTCAGAGAGAAAACGGTAGCAGGAGTGAACGAAGTATGCAACATAAATCCTGTCTCCATGCAAATGTATTTAGCAATAAAAGCAAAGTTTCACACACATTAAAAAAGAACAGAATTGTATTTGCAGTATTCTCTAAGACATCAAGTGAATAGGGGAGTCCATATCCTCCTGAAAGTTAGACTCATAACTCTATAGATTTTTTTAAAAACACCAACAAAATGCTTTATAAGTTTTTAAAAAGTTCTGTAACTTCTGACAGACAAAATGAAGTTCCTCAATAGGCAGTTGTAACACAGAGAAGCAACCAGGCACAATCTCACGTGGCACAAAATATCCTGATGGTTATTGGCAAAACTGCTCAGTTGGAGCAGATGAAATACCTACAACCCAAACCCCATGATTATTCTCTACTTCAGTGATACTTAGTGATAAATGGCACTGCCAAGGTAGAGTGGGATTTTTGCCAGCTGGATCAGTGACATATGACTAAGCCTTGAGTAATGGCAGAGATAACCCACTCGCAGTTTTGATGGCTTCAGCTGGGAAACTGTGTTTCAACAGATAAATTGGTGGGAAGATGAAAAAAAAAATCATGTGATGTTGAATGTGTTCAAGACAAAATTATAAATTCTATGGATCTTGATCAAAAGTTGATCAGTAGAAAAAAATCTTTTCCTTGAAATCATGAGTAGATTTGTCAGAGCAGAACAAGGAATTGGAATGAGTAACCATTCTGGACCTTCCAAGCTTCTGTTTTTATTCTTGTGATCAGTCTTCAAAATTTTTACTACTTTCTTATTTGAAACCCTCTCCCTCAGCTGAGAAAGAAGATTATTTTTCAATTTAATAATCCCAAATTGCACTTCTGGTTGTACCCCTGACTTTTAGTGTCATGGTGAAGGAGAAGAGGAACAGAAATATTTGGTGCAGTGCTGGGCAGGACACAGAGCTCACACAGAAGAGGATCGACCCCTCCTTTACCCGTCTCCTCTACTGTTTCTTCTGCTTCTAAATGGGCAAATGACAAGATGTGTCTCCATGTAACCTCCATATAACCTGCAACTGTAAAGTGTATGGCACCACCTTATTAAGCAGTTTCTGTTCCACACAACCAGATAAATACATTACAGACCTTAAGAGTAACCTCTCTTGACGGTGAAAGAGAGTATTTTGTGAGAGTGGCACTCATAATCAAATCCAGAACCAAGAGTCACATCATCCCATGGTATTTTTTTTCTATACTCAATATATATCCCTCTTTTCCCAATGAGTTATTTTAAGTTAAATGCACATTCTTAGATAAGATATAGAAGTTAATCTGAAGTTCTTTCTATTTCTGACTTCATCTGTGTTCACTATGGTGTTACTGTTCCATTAACACTGAAAGTGTCAGACTCGGCCTACCCGTCCATAGTAGAGAAAGGAAAGTTTAAACCAGTTGATATAACTACTGTGGCTGGTTACCTTGATTTCAAATTAAAAAGAAAAACAGAATCAGATAATATTCTGAAGGGATTTTTTTTCACCGTAGTCTGCAGTGAAATTCTGTTCTTAATGGCAACTAGCATTTTACTCTGAAATTTCTCCCTTTACCACTGCTGAAATCCAAGTGGACTCCCCCCAAAACACTTTATATCAATTTTACTTTCACTTCTACACAATGATTCAGAACTGCAGGAGTCAATTTACTAGGTCTTAGAGAGTAAGATGTGTACCTGTTTAAAAATGTGTAATTACTCTGGATAATGTCACTCCTGCACAGAGCTCCAGATCAGCAAAATACAATTGCACTGTCATTAGCAGTATAAATATTAAATATGAATTTTTAAACCCCACCTTGTTTCTTTAAACAGATCATAGAATCATGGAATGGTTTGGATTGGAAAAGACCTTATAGATTATGTAGTTCCAATCCCCCTGCCATATGCAGGGACACCTCCCATTATACCAGGCTGCTTAAAGCCTCATCCAACCTGTCCTTTACACTTCCAGGGATGAGGCATCTGTACCTTCTCTGGAAAATCTGCTCCAGTGCCTCACTACCTTCAGAGTAAAGAATTTCCTTCTAATATCTAAACTAAACCTGTCCCTTTTCACTCTGAAGCCACTCTACCTGGTCCATAGCTGTCCTCGTAAAAAGTCCAGTATTTATGAAACCAAACTACAGGTCCAAAGTATAAATCAACCTTTGTATAATTGTTATGCTAAACAAAGATTTAAAGTGAAAAGAGGTGGGGTTAGATTAGTACCATGCATTGAAAAACAAACCCTTAATAAGTAACTAAATGAGCCTCTATTCCAATACTTTTCATCAGCCTGATTGGCAGGTAATGGAACACAAGGTTCATATTCAAAAATATTTATCCCTTTCTTTTTAATTGTCAAGGAGTGCAAAAAATAGTCCTGAATTTTCCAGAGAGAATCTGAGCAAGTAAAATCAATTCTTACGAATGCTAGTAGGTTAATTTAATACCATCTGAAATATCTTATCTGATGAAGACTCATAATGTTGAAAACACCTTATTATTGCCAAATCAGCTAGCACCAAGAAGTTAGTAATTGTGGAAAGCAGGTTTGCTTGCCCTCTTTAGTTTTTTAACCATTGACTAAAAAAAGAGATCAAGTGCTACTACGGCAAGTTGCTTCCAGAGTAAGTAGAAGCTGCAGAGGAAGATTGGAATTGAAGAGCTTTCCAGCCTGTCATCATAGCCATGGATATTGCTCCCAGATTATACTGGTTTATCAGCTACAAAGATGATCTCTCCAATTCAGCTTACGGCACTCAGCAAGATAAGCAAAGGGAGTCTTGGTTTGGATAAATTGCCTGTATGCTGTGTTCAGGGACGGCTGAAACGGAATCTTCTTTGATAAAATAAAACAGTGCAATGCGTACATTAGTGTTTTAGTGAGAATCAAGGGTGCAGTTTTGAAACAAACCTGATTGAACCCAGCTACAGAATAGCCTCAGAGCATATGAACTGTATTTCTTTTGGGTGAAACTACACTGAAAAATGTGCACACAATACACACCTGATGCACACTGGTAATTAATCCATGTTCGGACCTTGGGACCAGAGAAAAGCTAGTCCAAAGCAGATTGCCTTCTCCCTTCATAACATATCCGATTCTCCTTAATAACACTACAGGTCTTCCCCTTTTTTTTTTCCCCTTCTACTTGCTGATGTAGCCATAAGACAGTGATGACAAAAACAATCTTCTGTTAATTGGGCATATCTTATACTACTTCAGAAATACCTAATTTGGACTATCAGTACTGGCATGGAATCTCTTATCAAAAATCATTGAAAATGTCCTTGATGGGAATCTAAAAGATGATATCTTAGCAGTATCAACCTTTCAGCCAACGGTGTTACCACAAATATTTTACTGAACAGCCAAATATACTAATTCAGATTCAAGGTTAGCTATATTCATATCACCTTACACATCAAAGCACTGCTGGAGACAGCCTACCAATTTCTATGTAAGGACTCCAAAATTTGTTCCATGTCTTGTGGTAAAGGCAATAAAAGGTACTCTTTGTATCTGAAATAGGTATATATTCCTAGACAGAAGGTGATAGCAAAGGGTTAGTTATGAGCAGTTTCTTGTCTCTTTTTTTTACTATTTTAAATCTAGGGTTCCCATTTATGTTCTTTTCACACAGGAAGCTGATAAAACACCTTTTATTTGATAGACACCTGCTAGATTTAATAAAAATCTGCAGCCTGCCCTAGCAGTCTAATCAACATGAAACAGAAAGACAGAAATCAAAATGTTGGTAGTATTTTAAATATAGATGTCCTCTAACTTCACCCTTGATAATCAGTGCACAGTTAAATAGTTTTAGTGCATGTGGGAAAATATCGGAAATGGCTCCAGGCCAATAAACCTATGTTTGCTGCACAGACTGTCTTAATTATTTTTTGTTTCCCTGAAATGCACACTTGTGTGTTCTAAGACCGTGCAGCGAAAATGAAGGATAAAAGCCATTCTAGTGAATAAAATTTTGTCTCTGTCTGGGCTGTTAGTGAACCATTCTACATAAGGCAGCTCTGTCTGACAAGATTGAAGGCCTTTTTCAAAATCAGATGTGGAGTCAGAACTACGTTGACTTTATAAGTGGAGGTGAGGTGACTTGCCGTGCCATGTCAGGGCTATATGCTGTTGGAACAGAATCTCACAGATGGATATTCAGGCTAGGTAATCTAAATACATCTGAAATAAGCTATTAGATCTCAGATATTTCCATGAGTTCTGCACCGTTATTATGGGAGCATAAATATCTATTTCCCTTTGGAGACTGCTTGCAGGAGGGATGTGGAAACCATAATCTACTTAGAAAACACTGATACAGGTTCCTTGAGAATCTTAAATCTCATAATGAAAAAATAAACTTGGTTCTGTATTTTAACCTTCATGACAATGCAACTAAACTTTGTGGCAAAAAACCCAAGTGTTTCTCAATGATGGGAAATGCGAGTCTTTTTCTCCTACCTAGATTCCATCAACTAAGAAGTGAACCACAAAATTTGTAAAGTTAGGGAGAATTTCCTTGGAACAAATGTGGCCAAATGAGCCAAGGAAAACACTCTCAGAGAAGGTAGGAGAAATGTTTCACAGATGACCCAGAAACTGAATCTAAAAGTGCATCGAAAAGTTACCAGGCTGTATATGACATTATTCAAAGAAATTCTCCCTGTCAAAACCGTAATCCTGGTATTTCTGGTAGTTTTGAGATTAGTCCTGTAGAGTCTTCTTAAAAAGATCTCTCTGAACACTTCACCAAAACCAAGAGGTTATTGGTTAGACCTGTTGGATACAGAAACCATTTGGGTAGATAAAACCCTGTGAATTAGAAAAATTGTATTATGGATTTAGTAGGCCATGGTTTCTATTTCTGATGCAAGTACTGCATGTGGGATTGAGCCTATGATGTGTTTTGTGCCAGCTATACTGTTACTCTGTGAAGACACAAAGTATTTTGTTCACCATATACTTCCAGATCATTATTTTACTCAGTATCATCAGTCTTTATGAATTGGAATTTTATGAACTCAGTGGCATTAAGGACTACGGACTGATAGTCCAGTACTGGTCTCTGCACTGTACTGTTATTCAATTAATTTATTATGGATAAAATGCTTGGGTTCTAAGTTGCTAAAGGAGCTCTGCAGCTGTTCACAAACAGTATAAGTGCAGATCCCCACGCAGAATAACTTTTTCATTAAGCAGCAAATACACCTCGGTCCTATAAACAACCTATTTTTACTCCTGTGTAGTCAAAACAGATTGTAATTTTACTGTACAGACTGTAATTGCGACACCTGAGAAGTGCATTAATCTGGGCAGAATCAATATTAGCTGGTCTTGAACCCAAACATAAGCATGTAATAATACTAACATATTTTGTAATACCGAGACTGCATGGCCAGGCACAGTGTACAAGCATTTTGCATAAATTTGTGGGCTCTACGGTCTCCAAAGAAGGCAAAGACTTGTACAATTGCACTCAGATGGCACAGGAAAACTGTGTTACTACAAGAAGCACAATTCTCAAGATTAAGAATAGAGTACAAAATAAGCACAAGGGCCTGAAAATGAGGAGGGCATTTTGCTGAGCACAGAAGGACAGCTCACAAAATCAGAAATGAGATGAGCAGCACCAGGAGCACATGAGGTCCTCCTTTTGGAGGGGGGAAAGCAACCAGGAAAAACACCACACGTGAGCAAGGAGAAATGTATAAAAAAAAGATATTCAGCTCCGACATTCATTTCAGAATAGCTGTGAAGCCTGGTCACCTTGACCTCAGGAACTGAGGTGCTCTAAATGCCTCATCCACCAGTGTTCACTATCTAGCATGGCCTCTGTGCTACTGTATAGTCACAAAAATTTTAGTTACTGTTAAGATCTTACTGGGTAAGAACTAGGCATTAGCCCAAAGTATGTTAATGAATAGCAGTCTAGACCACTGCTGTTTAGAGTTTAAATCTGGTTTAATCAGTCTTCTAAACTCCCTAAGCAATCTCTAAGTCAGCTATTGATATTCATGTATGTGGAGACATATATAACATACATTCACTTGTGGCAGTTGTATTTTTGTTCTGTGGAGTTTTGCCTGCTAAAGAGGAGGAATCCAACAGAGGTACCAAAGGCTACTATTTCCTTTGTACTTCATCTTAAATTAGGAAGGGGCAGAGAAGATTGTTTTCTCACAAAACATGCTAGTAAACAGCAGATGTCAAGAGGCAGTCGTTGTTACCAGCAGTACATTTGCAATAGCAGAGAGATGGTGATTCGTTAAATCCTCATGTCCGACACTTTCGTATCACTGGAAGCATTAACTCATTAAGCAGAAATTCATTGCATGTTGGGGACATGGGAACTACTGAAAGTTTCTTTGGTTGTGGAGGTAGGAAGTTAGAGATGATGATCACTGTATTTAAGCATCAGTACTTGCCCCTCCAAGTTGCAGACATACAGCGAGGCTCACACAGGTTACTAGAGTTTTGAGCAAAACTATTCCTGGTACAGACTAACCCAGGGCATTTTTTGGGATATAAAAACTTCAGTTACCACTACAGCTATATTGGCTCTTTATTTCAACAATGATACCTGGACAGTTTATACTTAATATCCCATTTTGCATAGAATTCACTGATTCATTCTCTGGTTTACTTTTCTTTTTAACAACCGCCATATTTTAACAGATTTTCTTGAAAAAGTGTTTAAAAGACTTTTTTTTTTTCCTGGAATTGCTTCTAGCAATATGCTGTGACAGTGGTTGTCTTTGCTCTGCATTTAGAGGAAATGAATTATTTTAGCTAACAGGAACAATTTCTATTTAATCTAAATTATATCTTGGTAGCTCGCAATCAAATCTTATACATGACACTAAGCCATGAGGTACAAAACTGACTTTGCTTTCCTAAAGTTGTATAATGTTATTGACAAGCTAGAATTATGCAGCTGGGATCTCATAAAATTTTTGCAGTGTAACCAAAGACCTTTTAATTTTCTTCTCTCATTCTGAGCTAAAGTTTTCAAGAATGTCCAAGTATGATGCTTTAGTCTGTAGTGCTGGGATGATGCTTGTCTTTTTTAAGTGAACTGGGGCTACAATAAGATCCTGATATAAGCTGGTGTTTCTTTTTCTTTAGACATTTAATATTCCTATTTAATAAAAATAGAAGAAGGTTAAAAATTGCATCATGACTCTCTTCATAAAGCTGAGTGCTGTCATAGGTTTTTGACTAAGTCTATAGGCAAACTTCAGTCTTACTGTGATTGAAGATTCAATAGATAAGGAATTTTTTTCAGATTACATATCCTGGAAAGACACAAAAGAGGGTTATTTTGTTAAAAGTTATAGCTGTCAGCTATAACTATTTAATTTTAAAATTCTATGAGCTCCTGATTTCAAAAAACACTACCTAAATTTTCTGCTTTTCACCTGTATATTCAAGCTTTCTTTTCATTTGATTAACATAAATGAATAAAACTTATCCCATTTTTTTTGCACAGTTAGCAAAGATATGCTTAATAACTGCATTTCTATAATGACATTAAAAATGTATAATTTAATTTATGCGTTTCTGAGAAGAGCAACTGTTCTGAAACAAGGTTCAACATCCTTTCTATTAGATGGCTTCAACGTTTAGAATACATAATTTTTGCCAGAATATTTAACTGGCTCTGGATGAAGAGACAGGTATTAGGAGATGGTAGGCACTTTTTTCCTAGTTTTCATGAATGTAAGGAACCAAATCCTCTGTTTGATCTGTAATGAAAAGGAAGTGGTGCAGTCTTAGGAGAAGCAAGCAAATATAAGCAAAAAAAGTAAACATCAAGACCACTGTGATGACATAGGTGTTAAAATATTCATGACATGTAATTGCAGAAGTATGGCATCCATGTATGGTTCTGAACCTGTGTATGTCAAACGAACAGATGAACTCAGAGACCCTGTATCCATAAACAGAGTGGTGTTTGTGTGCTCACTTGAGCCTGTGTAAGTGAGCTGGAAGTGAAAACAGTACTGTAAAAACACTTGGCATCACATAATGGTAGATGGAATCAGACACCAGCCTGCCTAATGAATCACACCAAGTCCTCCAGTAAGCAGTGCAAGTTCAGTTCTGGGTTTGTCCTAAAGACACATAAATTCACAGAGATCCTGCATGATGTCCCTCCTTGTCGCAGCTGTCTTCTGTTAATATTGCCGTCATCAAAAGATCAGCACGAAAAAATCTGTTCCAAACACTGACTAAAGAAAAAATTAAGCCTTAAGGTGATGAAACTCTGGGTGTAACTAATAAACTGTCTATTGATGATTGAAAACAAGACACTCTAGATCAGTTTGAACTGTAGAGGAACATTTCATGTGCAGTTTGTTCATCTTCTCAGTTTCTTGAGGGGATGCTATTGCAGTCCAATTAGACTGAAAAAAAATTGTAAAAGCTAATTTTATGTTACAGCCCCCATAGGCCAAACAACAGAAAATGCTTGTGAGGGAAAACTTGGTAATGTAGAACAGACTACTATAAAAATTAACCTCATAGTGATAAAATCCATATAAAACACTGTATACATGCTGCTCAGCCAAGCCAATCATTTAACATGCAACTGCTTCTTTTTCAGGTTCAGTTTGTGAAGTTACTTTAGATACATCATTAGGAAATCAAAGGCTGGAGGTCTGAAAGGGGTTTTCAGAGGTCGCTGTCAAGGCAACATCCTAAAACAGATAACAAAAGCCATTTCTGGAAGATGCCAGTTTCATCTATAGCTGAAAATCTCCAAATAGAATATTATTGCTCCTTTTAACAGTCAGCTCTGATTCTCGTTTGCTTTCATAATAAAAAATGTCTTACTCACATTTAACCTAATAATGCTGCAGTTTAAATACATCCTTCCTTGCTCTACACTCAGTGAACACAGAACAACTTAATTTCCTTCTTTTTTAAGGCAACAGTTCATGTGTTTGAGGACCCCTGTCTTTCTACAATCTTCTTTTTTTTTTTCTAAACTAACCATATCTGATGTTTTTTCAGGTCAAAAATGGAGGTGGGCCTGTAAATGCATAGATATTTTGTGGTTAAAATGAACATACTACTTTTAATGAAGCAGAATATTTATATCACATGAATAATAAATAAACTTAATTATAAATGCAGAACTGCTATGTCTTGTAATTCTGGATTAGAATCATAGAATGCTTAGAAAGAAAAAGAAAACATCATCTAGCTCCTTTCACTAGATAAATTACTCAGTGCCCTATCCAACCTGGCCTTGAACACTTCCAGGGATGGGGCATCCACAACAACTTCTCTGGGCAACTGTTCCTGTGTCTCACCAAATTAATATCTTCCTAATATCTATTCTAAACCTACCCTCTTTCAGTTTAAATCTGTTTTCACTTGTCCTTTCACTACAATCCCTGATAATGAGTGTCTCCATCTTTTCTGTTTTCCCCTTTTAAGCACTGGGAGGCTACTATAAGGTTTCCCTGGAGCCTTCTATTCCCTGGAGTAAATAACCCAGGCTCTATAGACCCCAACCCCCCGATCATCATCTCTGGCCCTCCTCTGGATCATTTGTGCTTATTAATTTTTCTTATTCACACACAGTGCTTTCCTATTTAATTTTTTTCAGATCCTTTCTTCAGTTTATCAAGACTATACTGTGTATTAATTCTGTCCTGCTGAGTGTTTGCAGTTTTGCCTGCTTAGTGTAATTTGCAAAGTTAATACCCCTGTTCTTCCTCCTGGAAATTCTTGGGGTTTATTTAATTTTTGTAGCTTAAACTGCCCTATTCTCTTTTGATTACACCACACCTCATTTTCTGTCACAGCTCCCTGTACCTGCTTGCCAATGCATCTTCTACTGTTACTAGTCATGTTCTCAGTCCTCCCAGTTATCTCCATCCCTTGTCATTCTAACCCGTCCCTTCCCTCCTAAACAAGTATCTTCTGGAGGATTTGCTCCACTCCCTCAATAAAAGTCAAGCTCCCCAGCTGTTTAGCCTACCTGTGAACTCTTAGAAAGCATGCAACAGCCTTGTCTCCTCAGCAGATGAGGTGCTAGGCTTTATTCCCCTGCCACAGCAGGCGGAGAAGGATTATTGTAGCCGCAGCATGTACAGAGCTCCCACAGGCCCCAAGCCATGTCCAGCCTGGCTGGCCTCCTTGTCTGTTTACCTCATTATATCATAAGAGGGACTGCATTCATCCTAAGGCTTAGATGGTGAATGGGTACCATCAGACTCAAAATAGTTCTGCTAGAAATCAGCTTTATATCCCCTCCCAGTCAGACAAAGATCCACTGATAGTTGCTTGATGGTGACAGAGCAACTGTTGGGAAAACTCTCTCGTACTGATATTTCCTAGGTTGTAGGTGCTTAGTTTGCTCATAAGAACACTATGTTGAGGCAATATCAAAGCCTTACAGAATTCCAGGTTATTCTTACTCTCACCTACAGCAATTGCATGTGTGTACGGTAAAAGGTGCTATTGACTCAGTATATTTTTGGTCAAATATATGGTGACAATTGTTTGTTTCCTGAGTACTTCTACAAACTGATTATTTTCTGTTTCCTTCTGGAAAGTTAAACTAGAACAGTTACCCTGGAATTTCTTAGATCTTTTGCAATCCTGGTACATTTCCTTTCATCCCAGTCACTTGGAATAGTTCTCAACTATTATTTTTTAATTCAGAAATATAACTGCTAATGATCCTGGGGTTGTTAGAAATGCTAGAGGTTAGATTTCATTAGGTTACTGGAGAACACATCTGATTAAAGTATGTCTAGCTTGCTCTTCATAATGCATATTTTAAAAAAACAAACAACTTGCTCCTTATTTCCTCCTAAACTAATTTTAAGTAGAAAAATGATTAGTCAAGGTTATACTCTCAGATGAAAATTATTTCTAGAAAAATAATACTACTATTATAGCTTTATTAGACCAAAGCTTGCTTAGGTTAGATATCAGGAGAAAGTTTTTCATCCAGAAGGCAGTTGAACACAGGAACAGGCTCCCCAGAGAAAAGCTCACAGCACCAAGCCTGTTTGAATACAAGAAGCATTTGGACAATGGTTTCAGGCAAATGGTGTGATTTTTGGGGAGTCCTGTGTAAGGCCAGGAGTTGAACTTAAGGATTCTGATGGGTTCCTTCCAACTCATCATATTCTATGATTCTATGATGCTTCTTTGATTGAGCTATCACAATACGTTTAAGCTATTTTTGGTAATAAACTAGCCTGCCTGTGGAATAATCTACCACAAACAAAAAATAAGTCTTTCTATCTAATTCATTTCTTAACTGCAAAAAACTCCCATATCTCTGCATTCTAAGCCCAAAGTAATGAAGACAAACAGACCCTAACTCTATCATCGCTTTGCCTATAAAGAGTGAAAGGCCTTTTCTATCTCAGTCTGTTTAATTCTGTTAATCTAATTAGGCTCAATTGCATCTTATTTGTCTCAATAAGGAATACCGTTCTTCTCTAGTTATACAACAATTCATAAATACCAAAACGATGTAAAAATTGTGAGATTTTGCCGGCGTGTAGAAGAAGTTGCACTGGAAAAATAGGAGAAGTAAAGGAAGATCCTAATCTGCTTTTTTTCCCACCTTCCTCTCCCCTCTTTTAGTTCCTTCTAAAATCTGTATTTTTCAGACTTCCTGTTTGTTTCTCAGAGATATATTGCTTGTATGAGTGACTTTCCTTAACTGCAAGATAGCAGAAGTTGAAAGAGTCAGTGCAGATGGCACTGGGCATGCAAGATGGACAGAAGAGTTAATATGAATTAACTTTCAGGACAAGAATGCTCACAACAGTCTGATTACTTTTAGTTAGGAAGAAGATGAAGAGTGATAGTTGAAAGTTTGAAATTTTTGCGACTGTTACTCCACAGAATGACTTAAACTTTAATAGCATCAGCTTTCTTATCTTAAGCATATTCATTAACGATATGGATATGTTCTGTGTGTCTGCAAGGAAAGAAATAGGTAAAATCATGGCTTTTTTTTTTTGTCCTGTGTTTGCCACAGAAAGCAAGGCAAATGCTAGCAACTTTTTCTCATCCTGTAGGAGAATATTACCTCATGTTTAGTATTTATAATGTAGGGTTTTCTAAACAGCACGAGATTTAGGATCAGCAAATTAATCTCTGTCTTAAGTGGTCAAAACTTCATTCTTTAGAAAAAACTAAAAGGAAATTTAGTCACTTTCAGGAACTAGATAAAACTAGAAGTCATGTCTTGCTCAGATGTCAATGATAGGATGTGGAATGAATCTGAAAGAAAAGAATCACTAATAAATGATAGAGATAAAAATAAGAAGTTTTAGAATCCCTGTTTCAACTTTTGCCATTCTTCAATTTCCAAAAAGTGATCCAATAATTTGTTGCAGATTTTTATGTTTCAAAACTAAAATAAGTTAGCAAATGCCAGGCTTTACTTTGGTTTGTCAGAAACAGCTTTTCATAAAAATGTAGAGCATTAATCAAATAAGAGAAACAACCAGTAGATAATTAATTATTTTAAAACTGTCTCAGGAGGTAATCCTGAAGGGCAAAGGAGTCCTGAAGGCTGGACATTCTTCAGAAAGGAAATCTTAAAGTTACAGGAGCAGTCTGTCCCCTTGTGCGAAAAGATGTGTCATCAGGGAAGAAGGCTGGCCTGGCTGAACAGAGAGTTTTGTCTCAAACTCAGAGTGAAAAAAGGGGGTGCACAATCTTTGGAAGAAGGGACTAACAACTTGGAAGGACTACAAGGATGTCATGAGATTATACAGGGAGAAAATTAGAAATGTCAAAGCCCAACTAGAACTTTTTCTGGCTACTGCTGTCAACAGCAACAAAAAATGTTTATACAAACTCATCTGCAATAAAAGGAGAGCTAAGGAGAATCTGCATCCTTGATTGAGTGTGGGGGAAAACATAATGACAAAGGATGAGGAAAATGCAGATGCCTTCTTCGCTTCAGTTTTTAATAGCAACACCACTTTTCTCCAGGTACCCAGGCCTTTGAGGTGGAGAACAGAGCCAGGGAGCAGAATAAAGCCCGCATAAAACAGGAGGAAAGGGTTAGAGACCTGCTACACGACTTAGACACTCACAGGCCTCTGGGGCCAGATGGGATCTGCCCAAGGGTACTGAGGGAGTTGGCGGAAGCACTCACTGAGCCACTTTCCAACATTCTGAGTTCTATGGTTCTACGAACTTAATGAATGAGAGCAAGTAAGGGCTTGGATCATGCTAAATACATTCTATGCTCACAATCAAAAGTCTCTGTTAATTGCTCTGCTGTATGGGTTGTTTTTTTTTTCCCAGAAATATAATTTTCATAGAAATTTTCAATAAGGGAGAAAAGGCTAGAAAGTTTTATAATGTTTATTTCTCTATTGAAAGGCAGGTTGTATTTTACATCAGAGTTCTTTAATCTTTCTTAAAACATTAGAGTATTCTTTAATGCTCTTATAAACATTTCTTTATTCCTAGAAGCAAAATAATTTAAATTAGCATAAAATTTATTGAATTGTCATGTGATGCATGCAAAATTACAACCTTTTTTTCCTTTAACATTTTTCCAAACTGAAAAGGATATTCATAAACATGTAGTTACAGAGACATTCTATGCAGAGACCTCTATATTCATGGAATGAGCAGTTTCGTTTAAGGAAGGGAAGTATTCAAGAAGACAGTAGAAGAAGACTTGATCGAAAACCTCAAAATACCTTCTTCCAAAATACCCCAATTCACAGAGGCATATCTATTAGAAGATTAAAAAAGAAATAATCTGCTGTACAGATACTAATTGTGCTGGTGAGCATGTAACAGCCCTACTCACCAAGAAGGAATTAACTATTCTGTAAACAGAGAAAGCAATCTAAGTAAATGGGCCATTTGGACATCACTAGTAATAAAATTGTATACTTCTCCTGAGAAAGTTAAGTTTCACTTTCAGGGACAATTTCTTTGTTCCCTTGCCACATACCTTGTATTATGATGTTCATTTTAGGCTTGTCACTGGAACTTTAATATCTTTCACAGAGCCTTGTGTTAGCCAATAAAAAATTCCTTCTGTACATTAGTTTTATGAAAAGGCAGTATTAAAAGGTCAATGCCTCCTACAATATATTGGAAATTATTTTTGCTTTTGTGTTTAAGATGTTTACAAATTCCAAAAGCATTAATTCTGAGCATACATGCTACTATAAAGTAATTGAAGATAAGGAAGTCAATTGGCATTTATCCCCATTACTAAACCATAAAGGAATTAACTAATGAGTCTCATCAACTTTTGCTGGTCAATGCAGAAATGCATTCTTTCCTCTGCTGGTGTGCAGAGTAGAAATTCATGAAGATATTGTGTTGAAATGTTAATAAAAGGGAACAAATGCAAGTGTATGGATGTTACTTTGTTTTTCACCGTCCTCAAAACACAATGAACAGAAGAAAACAGAGCAAAGATGAGTTAAAATAACTAGAAGATTAAGCATGAAAACCAGATATTACACGTGTGCTGTTTTTGTCAGACTTATGTCTGGCTTCCATGCAGTAACAAACAAACTTCTGGAATGGCATAAATTTTGAACAGAGGAAAGACTGAACTGAGAAACATTGCAATGACTCATCTGTGGTAGAAGAACTCAACATTTACAGGCTTGTGTAAGACCTGTAGAATTGATAGCAAAGTTTCATGGAGCTGATAAATTTTAAGACCTTTAAATGATGAGTAGCTACTTAATCAAATAACAAACAATAATGGAAAGTGAATAAGATTTTTCTACATGGCTAGTGATAAACTTTTTATCTGTTTCTCTGTTTCCAGATGAAAAACTTCAGAAGTACTCACTCGAGTTGAAAATTCATTCTCTTTTGACGATAAGATTATTGTAACAAGCACACACCTCAAAACACCAAAGTTTGCGATGGTGATTATTGCTAATTTGTGCCAAATTAAACACCAGTCCTAAAGAACTCACCACCTACTATAAGAACACACTTGTTTAACATGTGAAAGCATTTTTATCCAAAATGCCTTTGTCTACCTACACCAGATCCTGTTAGACTAATCTTTGATAGCTTTGAGGATGGAAAACTAACTTAGGAGACTGGATCAGACCAAAAGATCATCAAAGGTATTGTAATCTGCAAAGCCAGTAGGTTTCCAGTAATGGCAAAGAGAATTATCAGGGATGTATGCAGAGAAAATTTTACAAATTCAGAGCACAGTGAAAGTCTTCCTTTTCCTTCTGCAGATTTCTGAGTTCCAGAAGCCATTTTTTTCAGGACTTTCTGATTCTTCCCATAAATGAGGTTATGATAAACATTCTGACATTGTGTTCACTGAAACTGATGACAGAAAAAACAAAACCTAAACTACAAATGGAAACAAGTTAAGTGCTTAGTGTTAGGATAGAGGAATTGGATGAGATCTCACATATTTTTATAGAGCCCAAACACTGTGGGGGAAAATGGCTTATTGTCAAGATGTAACCTTGTTTATTTAACCCCGGGGAACTGCCGTCACTTTCTCAGACTTTTTTTAGGGACGTGAGTTCCATATGTTTCAAAGTGATTTCTGTCAAGATGCAGTGTTTATTAAGCTTGAACAGAAGGGACATTTCAAAAGCTGATATATGGTAAAAAGAAGTAGATTTTTGTGATACATTGCTATAATCAAGCCTGTTTGGAATTAAGACAACTTTAGTAAATTCAAAGCATGCAAGATCATTGTTTTAACTAATAACAGTTAGCATCGTAGTTATGACAACTATCTAAAAGAAAGGGAAGGAAAAGGGAAGGGTGAGATCATAGCTGTGAGCTGTACAGATAGCTTTAGCCAAAGTAGTAGTACAGTGTAAAGTAGTACAGTGTAAAGGTAGTACAGACTACCTTTAGCCAAAGTTTATATACATTTGGGAAACCCAAAGCCATAGGAAAACCTATACTCCTTCCTCTAACATGGCAAACGTGCCACATCCTAAGGCTTGTTTCTTAGCTAAGAGAGAAAGCAGAGTGAAGCCTGTTAAAAATGGTGGACACACCAGAGAAACGGAGAGCTATTAAAATTGCAAAGGCTATGGGTAAGTGACAAAGGAACTGCAAACACTGCAGCTATAGACAATTAAGTACTTCAGTCAAAGGAAAAAAAATAATGACAGGAAGACAGTTGAGTAGATCTGTGCAAGCAAAAGGAACATCTAAAATGGTGCAAGAACATCAGTATTCAAGCATTGAAATGGAAAACATGTACAAAACTTCTAGTACACCCAGTAAAACAGCAGCTGTAGACAACACAGTCTTTTTCCCTCTGATGAAGAAAGTATCACAACCTAACTTATACGCCAGCTGTAGGAACATGTAATCACAATCAGAGTTCCATTTCATTCATCAGTGGTCATTAACAGTGTTACTTCTGTCTTGTTAGCTCATCAGAAGCATCCAATTTTATTTTGCCAAGAACTGCAGAGACCGCAGAGAAGTGTCTATGGGCTAGAGGCTCTTTCTTTTCTCTTTTTTTTTTTTGTCTGAATAATATATTATATTCTACTTGGTTTCATTACGATGGTTTTTGAGCTGCTTGCTTATGAGAAGAACATGAAATACAGTACGACTAGAGCAATTACAAGAAGAAAGAGTTTATAAATGAACTTATGGTGACGTATGGTCTTTTGTAGCACTGACCATAAAATAGTCTTCAAAATTGGTCTGGTATCCCCAAGGAAACTTGCATTTTTAGCTCTTCTATAAAATGCTCTGGTTAAATTCTTATATGACTTGAGGAAGAGGGGAAGGGTGCACTCACTGTCAGAGGATGAATTTTGTTGGAATCTGTATTACATTTTGTGAAGATTTTGTAATTTCAGGGCTGTTTGGATTATTAAATCCTCTTAAACCCTTTTTGAAAAATGGTTGATTTAAGTGCTTCCAGGATGATCCTGTCATGTCATGCATTAACTCATTCCTTCAAATTCATTGAGCAAAATCTATGTCTAAAAGGTTGATGATCTTTACAGTCTATAAAAGTCTATTAAGCATATAAAATGCATTAATATTAAAAATTGATTCCACCATTTTTCTGAGGTTTGGATCTATCTATGACCGTTTACCCTCATTTACCATACTTGACCTCTGTGGGATAAAATAATTATAAAACCAATATGTTTCCAATTCTTAAAGCCCAAGAATTTCCTCTGAGTTTTTTGGAGTGGACCATCTCCAGGATTCTTATCCAAGTCTTGATTTTTTTGGCAATTACCTTTACTTTTTTCCTCACATTTTCCAGTGTTTAATTTGTGAGGAGATTTAGCCTCTTACTGCTGCCCCAATTTTTGTTACAGTTCTGCAGGTTATCTGCTGTAAATGAGAGACAGCGATGTGTACTCAAGCGTTTGCGTAACGCACATCCACAAGGCTACTTAAAATTCTCGGAAGGAATGTGCATCAAATAAGATGCACGTTTAAAAGACTTAAAATAACCCGACAAACCAACCCAACCACAAAAACACTTAGTCCCTATAAGGTGCTGAGCTAAAATGTTCTTCCAAATTAGTTCTATTTTCAGTTATGAATCTGATAAATTAACTTTCCAGAGCTATTTATCAGGCTAGCCTTGAGTGTTCAAACTTGAAAAACGCAACCCTTTCATTAAAATTAATAAAAATAGATACTGAAGAAAGTATGAGTCAATCAAACCAATATTAAAATATTTAAGATCGTCTAAAAATTATTTTAATTCAGAAAGGAATAAAGGTTGACAATCTGAAGGGATTACCCCGTGATGCTCCTATGCTTATTCTCCAAAACTTCCTCACATAAAATTAACTGAAACAGTCATGTGCTTGTTCAGACTTAATTTTGAAAAGTTCAGGCAAGTGATGAGGAGTGGGATTATCTAATTATTATAACCAAGAGTAACAGTAAATATTTCTATTAAACTGATAAATTTTTTACTGATTATGGTCTTAGACTAATAAATAATAGGAGTATACAATACACTGTCATAGATCATTTTAACTTGGTTGGAAACTTTCCACAGTGAACAGCCAGAGGTATAAATAGGAGATAAAAAAATACAAGTCTACTCATGAAGAAAATTTATTCTTGCACCCTGGAATCTTGTTCATTAAGCATATCTTAAACATATTCATTAAGCATACATTAGGTGTCTAAACCTATGGGAAGTAGGGACAGAGAAAAGTGAAAAAAAAGGGGGGGGAAATAGATATAAGAGCTAGAACTTATACTTTATTTTGATTCTGCCTGATGTCTAATCAACTTATGCAGCACTCCATCCAATGGTCTCGGAATAACAAAGGGTGTCCTTGCCAGTGAAAGACAAACAGGGTTATAGGTATGAGTTACAGCTAAGGTTTCACACTGTTCAGAAACAAGGAAGTATAACTTCAGCTCAGTAGGGATTTAATATTGTCTGATATGAATTGAGAATTTCTCCCATTTAACTGGCTTCGTGCATTGCCTGGATACGAACCATTGGTTTGCATGCAAAACATATTGTCCTTACAAAATATGCTCTCATCATCCACGTTTCTGGCTTCCAACAGCAAAGCTGAACACTGAAAAAGACTTCTTGAGATGGTATGGGGATTTGATTGATTTCATATGGAAGAATTAAGTGAAATGGAAAAATAAGTAAAGATAAATAGGGGAGGGCATATTTTATTGTTTTTCAGGAGGAAGGATCCTTGAGTTCTGTTTCATCTGCCCTAGAAAGAACACCATCTGCCTTGCTGTTACATAATGTGTGCAGATCTAGTACTAAGTATTTAAACTAAAAGTATTTTAAACTGGTTTTTCTGACTCCTTGGAGGCAGCCTTCTATTGTCTTTTCATTAGGGATGTAATTTTTCATGGGTGCCACTTGACATCCTACACATTCTGCTCAATCTAGTAGAAAGTATGGCCTTGAATTTCAGTTTCCTCTTAGATTTAGTCTTAGCCAATAAACAGTGGTGGATACTTCTGCTTTCTGTCTTGGTTTAAGACCTTTAATTGGAATTATCTTTAATGATTCTTGGCATGCAGTAGACATTATAGAAGTGCACCCTTCTAAGACTGACAAATTAATTTCAATCCCAGTTCTCCATTTTCCTGTTTTCTGTTATCTTCTCCCCACATTTCCACTTGTTAAATTGTCTCCTGACACAGCTGGTGTAAAGAAGAAGAATTAATTTTCCAAATTTGGCACTGATATGAAGAGGTTGGAAGTGCAGACATATAATTTTTGAAGCAGTAGTGAAATTCCAGCTCATTGCCAACACTAATAAAGGATTATAATTTACAGACATGCAGAATGAACTTGGAAAGACATAAATGACACTGAATACTTCATAACTGAATGGACAAATCGTGATAACCAAGTGACAATAGAAAACCTTTGTTCGCATTATGAGAAAACCAAACTACGTGACAAATGACATAGAACTTGGGTTGTAAAACTTCCAAAAGATCTTGGATACCAATTATTCAAACTCCTTTCTCGAACAATGGGCTCACCTTATATGGCTTTATGTGCCTGTCACTATTCCCATTTGTTCAGCAATCTAATTATAGCTGAAAGATTTTTTTCCTTACTGGAGAAGCATTGGGGTGTAGTTAGCCATGGACTAACAGTAGGGCATGACACTGCAGCAAGCTGTATATTTTGGGATGGGCAAATCACCCTTTAGATTCTGGGGACAGGCAATTGGTTTCACATGAAGGATTTCAGCAGGACATTACTTTCATTGAGCTTCCATGCAAACTCACCAAGAAGCTAAAATGTACCGTGGATTTATTATTTACCTACAGTAAAACTTCAAATTAATACTTTAAAACTTTTTCTGAGCATCCACTGCTTGAGGGAAGCTCCCTTTAAAACACAAACAAAAACTGCCCCATATTGCACCTTGGTTTTATCTCAGTGCAAGGAATCACTGTGAGAGCTGTAAGCAGTGCTTATCTTGCAAGCTTGGAATCTTACTCATTTTTCTCCATTTCTTTCTTATATTCACTTTTTGGGTTTTTGCTTTTATTGCTTTTGCTTTTCACTTAAATTGCCCCAGTTGCTACACTTCAAATGACACAGAGAAATCTACCATTCAAAAAAAAAGAAAAAAAAAGAAAAAAAAAAAAAAGAAAAGTAAAATTTGAGAAAAAATCAAATAATCTTAACACAAAAAAATGTTGATAAAGGAATGCTTCTGAATTCTATCTGGAATAGTGACATTATGTGTCTGGAATACCTTATCATAAAAGAATGCAAATCAAAACCAATTTCCTTGTGTTTTTCTTTGTTGACAGCAGATGTTGTTAACATTAAAAAATACAGTGAATGTATGGGGAAACATACTAAATGAGTCTCTGGAATGACTGACACTTCTGAGTTGTAGGGAATCAACTCATGAAGAGATAATCAAGTTTACTGACTGAGGCTATCATGGAGTTAGCTTTGTCAAGTTCATAAAATGGAGATGCTGAGTCAGAGTACGATTAATAGTTTTATCTAGGAGTTGAATTATTCAAAAAATTAAAATGCACTTTTCAAAAGGGGAGATTCTGTTTTTTAAAAAGCTTAGAATGCTGATTAAAAATAGGCTGTAAAATTCCAACCAGCATGCATCTGATTTGTTCGCTTGTTTGTTTTGATAAAATGGTATTTTATTCGAAATCAAATACACACTGAAAGAAAATAACGGCAATCTTAATGGTTTGTTTCACCTACAGGAACTTGTTAGTCTAGCTTTGCCAGGTGTTCACTTGGTTTGTTGGTTTTAGAAACTGATGAACATTTATGTAATGTTCACATAAATGTGAACCACAAGGACAGAATTATTTTATCTTTACCAGATGTCAGTGTCTCAGTACTAAATCCTGTTTATTTACAGCACATAATAATGTCTTGCCGCCTGTCTTTGGCTTATGGTCTATACTAGTGTCTTTAGCTGTCTGCTGAATATTTAGCCTTGTCTTTGCTATCATATCAGTAAATATGCACTCTTAAAATTCAAACTGTTAGGACAATCTTTGCTTTTAAAAGGAAGTACGTGTTTTCATTCAGCTTCTGCTATTAGAAAAGCTGCAAGAGAGATGATATCTGACAGAAGTTTCACAGGACATGCACTTTTAAAAGATGTTTCACAGAACATGTACTTGCCAAAGACTGGGAACAGCTGTCCTTTTGTGATGCGGGGGAGGTATCTGGAGATCACAAAACGGCAGAATGGTCAAGGTTGGAAAGGGGCCACAGGTGGGGTCATCTGGTCCCACCTCCCTGTTCAAGCAGGGTTTTTCTAGAGCATGTTGCACAGGATTGCATCCAGACAGATCCTGAATATCTCCTGTGAGGGAAACTCCACAACCTCTCTGGGCAATCTGTTCCAGTGCTTGGTCACCCACACAGGAAAGAAGTTCTTGCTCATGTTCAGGTGGAACTTCTGTCCATCAGTTTCTGCCCATTGCCTCTTGTCTGACTGCTCAGCAGTATAGAAAAGAGCCTGGCTCCATCCTCTTGACAGCCTCCCTTCAGATACGAACAACAATCAGTCTGGTTGGTGCCATCCTGATTGCTGGCACATCTGCTGTATGACTTAAGAACTGTCACTTCTGGATTTAGTTAACGATCATGTCTACTTTCCAGGGAGACACGGTAAAGGCGACATCATGTCTCACACAGGGCCTCGTATTTCTGTGCAGGGTAGTCCTGCTGTCTTGTGTTTTGCAGAAGTCTTGGTGATATATGGATATGAGCCTTGAAGGTCTTTCTGAAGAAGCACATGGTGACAGCTGTAATGAAAAGGTTAGCCTACATGGTAGAGTTATACAAGTAGGAGATTGAAGGATGATGCTGCATATCTGCTCTGGAAATACCTTTCTTTTTTCCTGGTGCAGTGACCTGAAAAGATTTGCAGGAATGTAATTTCTCCATCTGACATCTTTGAGTGCTTCCTTCTGTGTGAGCAGGGGAGAAAGATGCTTGCCCTTGAGCAGCTGAATGGTGATGAAAAACAGGCATCTAGTCTGGACATGGTGTCTCACCTAATTTTGGGCTACTACTTTTAGTCAGACAAATTGTAGCCATAATGAAAAAGGAAATAAAATCTGGGAGTCTTATGAGTTTTCCCTGTCACTGCTCTGCATACCAAACAAAGCTCAAGCTAAAGCAGATGGTGGGTATTTTAATGCCTTCACATGTCTGTGTATCTAGGGAAAAGAACTCATCACTGATAGTTTCTGAGTAAGTTTAATAATTTCTATTAAAGTTCTCACAGCACATCTAGAATCCAGGTTGTGTTAGTTTTTCTTTCTCTTAGTGCTTGTGGGCTTGTTTATTATTTTTGGGCTTTTTTAAATATTTTTTTTAATCTAACACATGTTTAGGGGGAAAAAAAGTTCCTTGTCAAGAAAATTTACAGCTTTTATATTTTTCCCTGAAAGCATCTATTTTAGTTAAACTGTCAAAATACGCCAATCTCTTGACAGCCAGAAATTATGTGGGTGTCCAATATAAGGAAAACTGTTTTGTTTTTAATTGTGGCAGCATCTGGAGGAGTGTCCAATCTTACACACTGCTCATGCCTATCTAATTTAAAGAGCTGCCAGCTGGTTCAAGCTATGCACATGGGCTTCATTTTCTTTACTGCTGGAAACTGAAGAATTCCACTGGAGCAAGTCATGTCTGAACAGTGCTTAGTGTTACTCGCTGGGGTATGGTGACAGCTTCATGGTGTTATAATACAATGCACTTCACTGAAAGCTCTGATTAATAACACTCGGCTGATCTGTTTT
Source organism: Machaerirhynchus nigripectus (assembly GCA_013397975.1). Lineage (NCBI taxonomy): Eukaryota > Metazoa > Chordata > Aves > Passeriformes > Dicruridae > Machaerirhynchus > Machaerirhynchus nigripectus. Next base: position 2,885,622 of record VZRQ01001982.1, read on the forward strand.
TAAAGTATTTGACCAGGAAATTGTTGCCTAGTCAGATCAATGTTTTAGAAAATCAAGAGAAGAATTTGTTGCTCCACCGCATGTATAATTAATCCTGAACTCTTTCATTATAAATACTAAATATTTGCAATTTATGTGTCTATACGTTGCAGCTTTTTGTTTAATGACTCTCTGGCCATGGTAAGACTAAACTACAATTACTGGATAATCAGCTGAGCTCTTAAGAAAGTACCTACCAGACAAAGTCTACTACAGAAAACTTCCAGACTAAATGATGAATATATTTTACATTTGTAAGCTAAAGAGTGTCCAAAGGAAGGCAACAAGGATGGTGAAGGGCCTTGAGGCGAAGCCCTGTAAGGAGCAGCTGAGGTCACTTGGTCTGTTCAGCCTGGAGAAGACTGAGGGGAGACCTTAGTGCTCTATAACTTCCTTGTAAAGGTGAGAGGAGGAGCAGGCACTGATCTCTTCTCTCTGGTGACCAGAGACAGGACCTGAGGGAATGGCCTGAAGCTGTGGCAGGGGAGGTTTAGGTTGGATATTAGAAAAAGGTTTTTCCCCCAGAGGGTGGCTGGGCACTGGAACAGCTCCCCAGGGAAGTGATCACAGCACCAAGCCTGACAGAGTTCAGGAAGGGTTTGAATGATGCTCTCAGGCACAGGGTGTGACTCCTGGGGATGTCCTACACAGGGCCAGGAGTTGAACTTGATGATCCTTGTGAGTGCCTTCCAATGCAGCATATTCTCTGATTCTGTAGAATATTTTCAAATGCATCCAGTGACCTAGTGCATAGATGATGATTTTGTAAACCATGGATATAGTGGGTAACCATAAAAAGAATCTCCCGCAAAAAATGTGGTAGTTCCCCTTAAATGCCATGTGCACTCAACCTTAAACCTATACATATTAAAACAGTCCTTATTTAAAGATGAAAAATCACCAATTTGTATCCTGACTTCTGGTTTTCCATAAAATAAAACACTGAAAATATATTACAGTACACACACTTCTGTAAGCAGATATATACATATATATTAATAATACATGCAATTTATATTTTTTGTGATTACAAAAGTTAAGGATGGTACTGTAAATACAGTCAACGCATACAGATTTTTGCTCCACATTGGAATAATGAGAGCATGAGCAGTTTCTCTTACTATGCTTGAATGGTCAAAATATCATACCGTAAAGAACATAATTTATGCACACATTTATTTGTTTATTAAAAACACAAGCCATTATACATGCTTTAACAACCAGTACTGTGTAACCTACTTCTTTATATTTCTTTGCCTGCAAATTATGCTTGAAGGGATGAGACTCACATTTTATCTGAAACCTCATTAAATATGTTCTGGATGAAGCACCAGTAATAAATATGAAAAGGAAGGATGTGCTGCTCCCCTCCCCCTGCCATCTTATTGCCTAGCATATATCACCATAATATTAAAACATTTGGCAATACAGAAAATAAGTGATGTACAAAGAGCGTTGCAGTAAGAAGTAGGAAACCCAACCCCAGTGACATAGCAGACAACATGCAAAGTAGCTTATCTTGGAGAAAATACTGCAAATAGAGCAACAGCAAATATTCTGGTAGTACTGGATGGTGACTCTGCAAGTGAACCTTTGTGGAAAGTTTCTTGCAATGATCTACCACAAATGGGGATTGATTTTCAGACTTGATTTTGCACCAAAGCTTGGAGGCCATACATAGTGTTTGGAGAATGTATTTCCCTGTCTTTTCGACAAAGTCCACTGCTCTGCTTCCCTGTTTTGATGTCACAGGTCGTGCCTCTAAAGCTGTGCACTTGTCTGGTAGACCTGGTTCTTCCTTGCAGCTGCCCACAGTGCCCACTGGTGCTGGATTGTAATAAACTCCTTTTCTTTATTCCAACTTACCACTCATAGCTTTAATGCAAGAGCGAGATTTTCAGTGATTAATATAAGACTCAGCCAAACTTCGAGCTGTGAGCCTTTTTTTATCAGTCTTGTACCTGCCAACAGAATAACTAGTCCATGTCAAATCAAAAGGGGTCGGACTGATTTTTCAATCTGTTCAAATTGAAAGGTTAAGAAGAATACAGTACAATTTTGCATTTCAAAAGTTTGCTTTAAAAAAAATTAATGAGAAATTAGGTTTCTTTAAGAGAACCTGGTAATTTTGAAAAATGTCAAATTAACAGAAAGGGAAATAAAGGCTTTAAATTTTTACTTAACACACTATAATAGATTGTGATATTATAAATTTCTTCTGTCTATCCCAGAATCCTGATTTCTTTCAGAGAGATGATTAATGATGAAAATTGAGTTCAGTTTTTATAGTATTGCATGCCACCCATGACAATATATTCAGGAGACAGACCACAGAGACATGGAACTGTGTTGTTGGTGAATTTATGATAAAACATAACTTTCTGATGGAAAATACACTGGTGCAATCCATTCACATCACATTGGCAGACCAGCCATCAAACAGAAATGTTCTTTTTTCAACACAAAATAAAACTCCTATGTATACTCAGTTAGGAAAGATTTTGTTAGGGTTTTTTTTGTAGTCACAAGAATTTTCCCTGGCTATCCTTCACCTGCTTCTAAATTCTCAATCCTCCAGGTGACACAAAAATCACAGGACAAAATTTTTCTCCAGAGGACAAAAATAATAAATTATCCAAAATGAAGCTGCAGAATAAATGAAGCAACATAAGGCCTACACTGCCTACAAGCCATATAAGGCCCAAATAGCATTTAAACAATCACAGACTTGAGCTGCCTCCTGCTTTGTGTTTGCAAAGTTTTCATTCTTTTAGAAGGTGCTCACTTATAGAAGTCAAAGTCATTGCAGACAATGTAGATAAAACAAGGATTCAATAAATTCCAACCTTGTCCAAGAGGAGTAGCTGCTTTGACTGATCAAAAGCATGGGAATAATCAAACAAGTAGCAGTAGATGCATGTTCTCTTCTGTGTTTATCTAAAAGACCGAGCTCCAACATTTATTCCTAAATGAAATTAAACAATTTCAATTTAACAATTACCTTCAAATATTTGTCATTTAAATGCTTGAGTATTTTGTAAGACAAATTATCCATGTCTATTGGAAGAAATTCTGAAAACCAGGTTATACCTCTTCAGGTTCATTAACTCTGAATCTAATACTGTAATATAAATCATTTCCAACACCATTTCTAGGAACAGAATTAAACATTAAAAAAAAAAAAAAAGTTCTTATGCAGCCAAAAATCACATCCAGAGCTACCAGAGTTGCTATTGTTAGCAAAGCCCATCTATCTTCCACAATCTCAAATCACTTTTAATTAATCCAGATACTGCAAGATAAATCCCATTACAGCTGGTGCTTTCTATTTTATCCCATGTCTTGTACGAAATATTTCTACTAATAATGTTTCTGGCATTTTCTCTTTGAATTCATAGTTTTTTTCCTTTAAGTGGAAAACAGCCTCCTATTTGTGGTCTAGATCTTCTAATTATGACGAACTTACCATGTTATTAAAATCTTTAGTTGCTTGTTTATAATTACTGGGGTTCAAAGGAATGGCTGACAAGATTTTAATACCAGATCTGATACAGTGGACCTTCTAATTGGACAACAAAGACACACAGGTTAGGATTCACCTGAACTAATTTGATCTATGCCTAATCACTGCAAAAAAATGCTTCCACAGGCTTAGCCCTATTCATATTAAATAAATAATTAAAATTGAGAGATCCACTTGAACACACCTGTCATTGTGCATTGACTAAAAAGAAAATTTCAGACATAATACAAGTTCTATACTGCTTACACAGCTACAGTTAGAAGGGCTGAATTATACTTGCAATCCCTAGATGAATACTAATAACATTAAATCTTAGAGTGAGAAACTGTTCACCGACTACATGAAAAGCCAGAAATGTGAGCCTTAGCACCAGTTCTGCTGCAATGACTGGACTTTGTCATTGGGGGCAATTAATTTTGTTCTTCCTAATTGCTAAGATACTAAGCTGTTAGCCATGTGAAATGATAAAATAAACTTACAAGCAAACACTTTTAATTAAAGTTAATTTAAATGAATAAAATGTGCCTGTAGAAATGACACTTGGCTATTACTCTGTATGAGAATAATCTAAATACATCTCTACTTTGAAAACAAAAATACCATCAATGACCTTGATTAAAAATGGTGATTTGGAGCTCTCTGAGCTTTGGAGAAAAAAGGGTTTCATATGAGAATGGGTTTCATATTACAAATGCAGAAGACATATTTTCTTCTGCTGTTATTTATATTGTACTGATCATCCACAGGCCACCCATCTGAGATGTAAGCAATACTATTCAGAGCACTGAAAAAGATTGCTATTCTTTTTCTCCTTGAAATGTTTCCAGAGTTTCTTAGCATCACACTGAATATTCTCACTGAATATTCTCACACCCACTGGGGTGTGGGTTTATTACCCTGATATACAGTTCACTCTCTGAAATCTTACACAAAGAGTAAAAAAAAAATGGCAAATCTCCACACAAACATGAAATAATAGAAGACACAAAAGTAAATAACTATGACTGATAAAATTCTGCACATCATTCCCACTAATATTTTCCACACTGTGCTATGAAATGAAGTATTTTTCATTTAATTTACCAATCAATAGAAAAAATTCAGACCTCTGTAAAGCAGAGTGGAATTGGATTTTGATGAAGAATGATGCAGAGAACTACACAAGTTGTTAGTTTTGAGGGAAAAATAAATTAATTACTTTTATTCAGACAGATAGTAATAAAAGTCTTCAAGAAAATCTGCTGCCTAAACTTCCAGGCATAGATTTAAAATGAGTTTTAGATCATTACTAAAGCAGGGAGTGAAGAAGGTCCAGAGAGTGAATTGTCAGCATTATGTACTGTTCTTCCATCTTCACATTAAAAATTTATTGCATTTACAAGCCATGTGGTTTGAAAGTATCTTTTCATGGCTGATTAATCTTTATTTATGCTAACAGGAATAAGTGTCCAGTGACTTGATGAAAATTAATTAACTTACTAATTTTATTGAGGTGAAATTTGGAGACGTTAATTGTGGAAAGAAAAAAATATGCTGACAGTGATGTTGAGACAGTAACTGGAACTCATACTGCTGCTCTGGCAGGAGGACAGTGTGGGTGGTGCCTCCTTCTCCTGTGCATTCCCACAGCCCTGTGGCCACAGAGGGGATGCAGATGCAGCAGGAGCTGGGGTACACAGCACTGACTGCTCCACACCTCATGTTATGCACTTGTGCCTGCAGAGGCAGCCTCAAGGACAGCAGCTTCCACAAGTCTCCCTGAAGTGACCAGATTTATCCATCATGCCATAAACTATGTCTACTTCCCCATCTCTTGACGCGTGGCTCTGCATATGGCAGGTCGCTGTTTCTAGCGCTCTTACCACACTGAAGATTGCCTTGAACTAACAGATTAAATATGAATTTTAGAAAGTATGTGTGTTCAAGAATTTTGCTGTAATATGGCTTAAATATCATTGTTTCCCTGGGACATGTTCTGATTCTTGACTGCTTGCGATTCTTAACTGATTTATTATTTATACCACACCTTCAGCATGCTGCAGTAGCAAACAAATATTTTGCTCTTATTTGAACACCTGTTTAACCTCTTACATTACTGTAAACTTGATTGTCGCAGTGAAATAAAGGAAAACAAAAAATGAGAAGTAGAAGACATCTTGAGGCTAACAATTCTGCAGCACTGAATGTAGAATGGAGCTCTTGATACACTGCCCTAAGTACCACATCAATACCAATAAAAATAAATGGGATGTTGAACTCATGCATGAACTAGCATCACTGAGTCACCTCTCCCAGGCAGTCCCTTGAAAAAAGCTTTCTGTTTTCCCCAGAGGTAGAATTTCTCTCTAGAACAGGAGTCCCCTAACTCCCTGTCAAATAAGGCTGCCTAGCCTGTTTCTAAATGAGCTCACAACTCATCTTCATCCCCCAAAACTCAGGTGGGAGCCCTGGAAATCCTGTAGCAATTTACCATTGAACAGTTTTTAAAAGAAAGACTTTAAATACTATGGTAGATATCTTTAACTTTGGCCATATCTTTAGTCAGGAGTTGAATAATGGCTGAGCAGATGGTGAGCAGACCTGTCCATGTAGCAGTAACTACTAGTGAGAACTTGTGTGAACACCACTATGTGATTAACCCTATGTCCCCATCCCATGATTATTAGAACTGGAAAATAAAATTTTTTAATAACTACATTATTCTAAAAAATTTGTTTATATCTTACTGGTTTATTTTTCCACAAAAAGCAGTGAAACACTGAGCACCTACAAAATTTTGGCAAAGCACAGGGTGTTGCCTAGAGAAAATGAGAAAGATAGTAACCACCATACCCTTCAACCTCTTAACAGTCAGGGCTGATGGCTTCAGCGATCTCTGCAGAACAGAGCTTTTCTTTCCAGGAGGAGAAGCTTTGGCAGGCAAACTCACTGCCTCTTCCCTGCTCTGTGTGACCTTTTGCAGCTGGGAGAGTGAGAGGCCTAATACGAAGATGGATTAATACATGTAGAATCTAAGGAAAGATGTAGATTAATAAGGAAGATACAAATTAAGAGCCTATCTGTTTTCTGCTTGAAATTAGAGAGAACAAACTCAGTGTGGAAACCAGTATGTTTCTTCTTTATACTTCAGTCTTGGGTGTCCTTCTTACCTGTGCTCCAATCAAACACAGAAACCTGAAGTCCACACTGATGGTGCTCTCCTTCCTGGACAAAAGTAAAGGTTACCATTATATTCATACTTCCCCTCAATCTGATCATCTGCAGAGCTTGGAAGAGAAATAATATCTGCTGAAGATTTTCCAGCAATCCTTCCTATGTTTGTAGAAGAACAAGTATGTTCTCCAGCGTATAATACATGTTTTATGCTTACTGACCAGGAGAGTTTGCTGCATCTGAGAGAGTCAGTGGACTAAGCCCCAGAGATCCCTGTGAGGTATTAAGTTGGTTACACCACTTAACACCCACCTCTTCAGTAAAATGAGGTTTAAGTAGCTGCACTAGGAAACCCTTGGTTATCTTGAAAGTCTCAGCTGAGGACAGCACCGTCTCACTTAGGTCCACAAGAGAAAGGTTTATTCAGAGAAGCAAGAGTGAAGTTGCAGGTGGAGCCTAAGCTGCACAGGGTCCTGAAAAAGTGTTTTGTTTCTTCTGCTGTGTGGAAATGTGTGGGTTTTAGGCTGCTTCTCTGTACTTGATAAACTGTATGGGAGTGGAGTGCAATCTAGGTGTAGCCAGAGAAAAAAAGGAAAGCAATATTTTTCAGAAAATTATATGACTTGAATTTAGAAGAGTTCTTGATTTTGTTTTCCATTATGTGTGTATATATACTATGTTCAGGCTGCATAAATTCTTTTACTTCTACAAGAAAAGCCAAAATATATTCACAAAGTAAAATGTGTGTAATTAATTAGAGGAAAATACACCAGACAATCAACAAATCTCCTGCATAATTAGAATAGTAATGTTGTTGTGCAGGAGTTAATAAAACTTTAATTTGTTTTTACTAAGTCAGTAAGCAACACACTATACGTTTTCTACTGAAAAACTAACTAAAAGACCCTCTGGAAACTTCAGTGCCAAATATATGTATGTATGCACATGTTATTGAGCAATTTATCAAATAATAAATCTCCATGGAGGACAAGCACATTACAGTCAACGATGTCGTGCTGTTGTGAAAAAGCATCATACTGGGATGTATAAACAGCCACACAGACTGCAAGACACACGCAGTAATTACTGTTTCCAGTATGGGTGATGCCTTAGGTGATGTACTGTGTTCATTTTGTGCACCACAATTCAAGAATGAAGTGGACCGTTTGGACAGCAAAAAGATTGATCAAACATCTGAAACTTATGACTTTTCGAGAAGGAGAGAACACATTGGGGTTATTAAGCCTACAAAAAAGGGAAATGTATGGGAGACACAGTAACAGTCTTCAAATATGTGCTGCCTTCTGCCAAAGATGAATAATCTGCTCTCCAGTCCCTGCTGAACAGGCCTGGAAATTGTGGCCTTAAATTGCAGGAAGGAAGATTCAGTGTAGACACCCATGGGAAAAAAAGAAATCTGAAACACCAGGAAGTACCACAATAAAGTTTGCAATAGCTAAAAAGCTTTAGCTGGTGAAAATTTGTATGGAGTAGATTAGATGAATATTTTTTCAGTAATGACACAGATATGTATGATGTTGCCTTGAAGGCAAGGTTCAACTTAATATTGCTCCTCTCCTGTTTTCTTATCTGTAATTCTGAGACATCTGTGCAGTGCTCCACAGTTACTTTTCAGTCTGGGATAAGAGGACGCTGCAGGGGTCTTTTTTCTGATTTGAACCACACGGTATTTAGTTCAGACCAAAGATTCATGGCTTTAGTTTTGAGTCTAATTGAACTGGATTGTGGAGTTTTCAGGAAGTCATCAGGGAGAAACAAATTAAGGAGTGAAGTGTAAATAGAATCAGCTTTTAGACAGTCTGGGGAAAAAAGTTTGTAAGTAGTCTGTAAGTTTGAACCCCATTGACCAAAAATGTTGTGTTCAATTTGTCTTTCAACCTGATCACGCTGAAAACTTTTGACCACATCTTTGGTTCTGAAACTAAGTAGAAAGTGAGACTCAGAGTCAGTTTTTTCTCATGAAATTTATCTTGCCTTGAAAAACCTCTAGAAAATATAAAAGACAAGACTAAACTTAACTTCTGGAAACCCTTCAGGAAAAAGATACTTTTTCCTGACCTCTACAACTTCCACATGACTATGCTGCTCTTTGATACATGACAGTTAGATTTCCTATTCCTTCATAAGAAAATGCAAATGGTTGATGTGCTGTTCAGAAGGTGTTTATTGTTATCTTTTTGTAACTAAATTAGGCAAAATTCTTAAGTGCAGTCTTGTATATCTAGAGTTATATAAATTCATATGGTACTTTATTCTACCCTACTTACAAACTGTCTCATCCTATTTGATTAGTTCTGTAGTCACAATCTGCTGTAAATATCTCCCTGAAATATTTTTTCATAAGATAGCTCTTAATACACTTCTGTTATTATGTATCCTCAACAAAAAGATCTTCAAAAGATGAGTGGAGTCTAAAGAAACACATGCCCTCAATAGTTATGCAAACTGGATTCAAAATAGGACCTTTCCATTACAAATCACACTGGATAAATACAGATCTTCAAAAGGTCGCTTTTGTAATTTTTCGGTGTTATACTGCTGAGTACTATGGGAGCTGCTGAGTCTCAGCATTAAAGCTGAGGGCTGCGGACAGAGCTCCCATGGAGAGGCACAGGAAGCGCTGCATGACAGGTGGAGGCAGCGCCTTTCCGGGAACATCTCTGTGCAGGGATGTTTTGCATCTGTCCCACAAAATGTTTCGCTCACATCACTGCCCCCAAAGTCCTTCTGAAGACAACTGTGAGGAAATGGGTGCATGCAACAGTATCAGCAGAGAGAAAAGTGGTTTGCCCTGGTGTAGTTGCTGGGCAACATTCCTTGGAAATATTAAAACAACGGCAAAAGTTCCCACTCCTGCTTCTGCATTTCAGGCACTGGATTATCACTGATTATCTTCACCTTTCTTTTGCATGAAGATAAAGTAGATGAACAGTAAGAGAAAGGAACATGAACATTTTTTCTAATCATAAAAAATTCTCATTAGTGAACTAAACAGTAAAAATTTGGTTGATTTAAATATTCAGATCATAACTTTGGAGGAAGTGTAAAAGCACCTAAGCTAAACTGTAACAGCAAATTTTTCTGTTCCAATAATGCCTTTGGCTAAGTAAAACTTGTGATATATACCTGGATCTATTAGTGACAGTTATATTTTATTATAGGGATTAATCAGATAATAAAGATTAATCCTTTATTCTCTTTTATTTTTTAAACCAGAAAGACTTGAATGCTTGTTAAGATTCTGAGGGAAGGGGAGTAATTTATGTCAGTAATTCAACATCAAATTTTGTGAGAAAGGCTAAATGAAGCATTTTTGAAAACTAGACACAAAGGCCAGATTGCTCTAATACAGGCCAATTTTGCTCCTGTTCCATCACTGAATCTGAGATGCATTATTTTCTGTAGAGCCACTGAAGAGACTGGCAATTTTCATTCTATCACATTACAGTAACAGCATGTCCTTTCCCATATCTTCAACCTTGAAGTATGTATATCAGCCTGTTTAATATTTTGGGTTTGACAACACAAATCCAGGAAGCGTAAGATTTTTATGGTACACACCTGTGAGCTATTTAAATAGATTTATTTCTTCAGTCAGTGACATCCCACAAAGAGTTCCAACAACTGTAATAGAAATCTGATAACCTCTTCTAGATGACTGAGACATTTTTGATTCATTGCGAGGCAGAGGACAGTAAAATAGATGTCAAAATGTTGATATCTTCTGGACATTTTCCTTCTACCTGTATGCATTAATAATACATTTTAAAAATGACAAAGCAGCTTTGATTTCCATCTTCTAGTAATAGTTGAAATTAGAAGAGGATTACTGTGAGTATGAAGGAGAGAGAGAGAAATGCTTTTCCTTGATAAGGCAGAATCAGACAGAAGAAATGCAAGAAAGAAGGCAAAAAAACCTGTACAAAGTCAAAGATATTTCTTTTTAATTTTGTGCGTTTAATTTTCTCTAACAGGAAATTAATTACACTGAGCTAAAATTTCCATTCATTTGTTGTACAGAAGTAGTGGTGTTATTACTTTTCTCTTACAGTCTGCAAGACTGGATGAAAGTAATAAGAATTAAAGTCACAGAAAAAATGTTCAAGTAGCAGTTTATGTGCTAATTGTCTGTTCAGGGTTTAAATAAGGCTGTATTCATAAATACACACCTTCAGAAGCTGTTCTTTAGTATGATTTTTAACTCCTGTAAATCTATTTACCCAACATTGACAAATCAAAGGAAATTATTTAAAAATATCCAGAATTCTGAAAATTCACTCTCTGTGTATTGGTTTAGGAGCTGGCATCATAATTTGGTGCTCTTTGCAAGCTGATTAAAATAAAACTGAGAATTTTAAACAAGCCCTAGGGGTAGGAAAATATGTACACACAAATGAAAAGCGAGCTTTTTGTTAAAGAATTTTACACTTATATATGATACAAGAATATATGAATGTAGCATTTTATTTAGTATTATGTCCCTGTGCCACACATTATTGAGCCTACAAAACTAGAAATTGATTTTACAAGAGCTTTAAGTATAGCTATCAGCAATGTCTTAGGATTTATGATATCATGGAGTGATAGGAGTTTCCTTTTACCCTTAAACACTGCCATTGTTCCAGACTGACCCCAGAGATTCAACAGTACCATCACAGGTATTGCAACTGTTTTTATGACACGGTGATTGATGGACATCAATTCTGCACATGGCAAAGTGAGTCCGGAAGTTTTTGACGTTTGACCAAAGTCATTGTGACCTCCAAAACTGTTACATCTTAACTATCTTCTTAACTAATTTGTTCAGGAACTGCCAGATGAGTGTAGTGACCAGACAGCTGCACTGAGGTTTCCAGCTACGGCTGAACTTCCTTTGTGTTGTGAGCTGCTGAGAACAGTTTTGAGGGCAACAAGGAGAAGTTGTACCTAGGCAATGAATGCAACATCTTTGTCACATGGCTGCTTTCTGTTCAGCTGACCACAGCTATTTTTTACTCCTTGGAAATATTATAAGTGGCCCTGCATCCAAGTATTTAAGTCAAAATCATAGCCAAATTAATCTGCACAAAAAGAATATGGAAAAGAGATGCAGGGCAGTCTCACTGTAAATGAAACAGGGATATTTGAATATCAGAGAAATATTTCTATCCTCCTCGCACACATTTTTCCAGTGTCCACTCTTAGTAAAAAGAAGTAGAATGGGAATTTGCTTTTAACTATTATAAACATTATAATTATATAAATAATAATAAAATATAATATTATAAATATATATCTGAAACAATGTAATAAAAATATTGTGTCCCAAGAAAACATACATGAAGCAATGAAGAAGAAAAAAATCCAAACAAGTAAGTTTTTATCTAAAAATTTACATGAACTACTGGGTGGAAAGATGTTCTTAGTCTCTTATGAGTGCATAGAAACCCGTGGGGAAATGGGAATGAATGTGATGCATTAATTTAATCAGTATCTCAACATATGCAATATCTGTCCAAGAAAAGCTATTTATAATACCATATGGACATTCAGGGTGTTGTGTGGGCTGATAGTGCATTGGAAATAACACTACTGGCCTTCTCATGTCTGGGCCCTCCCTATGCTCTTAAAAACTAGATGTGACCTTAAATCCACAGAGAAAACAAGAATGCAGTCAAATTAAAACATACTAAGTAACTAAAATGGGAATGTTATGATATGAGGCAAACTGATATTTTGCTGGGCTTTTCTTTTACGTTATTCAGAAGATATAAATAAAACCAGATATGATTTTCATACCTATGAAAAAGGGTATGAAAAAGGGGGAAAGTAAATGGAAACATGTTTGGAGGAAGCCAAAACCAGGCATAGCTAAGATCCTTCTCAAGGAAATGTCCTACAAAAATTCATGCTCAAAAAAATCATGTATGGATTTGATTACCTATTTCCCATAAACCCTTATGTAGTCATTTATTTTACAGCAGAACACTAACCAAATGCAATATGGGTTTTCATTGCTACCAGCTCAGCAAAACATCACATAATACTGGCTTTACAATCACTTTGCACTCAGCTTGTATTGAAAGCAATGTATTTGGATCAAAATGCTCATCACTACCACCTTTTCCAAAGTTATGAACAAAGACATTCTGTAGTGCAAAAATGGAAAGCAGCAATCTTATTAATAGTAAACAACTTCATTTTAAAATATTAAATATTTCAGTTATTTCTCTGTGCTCCCTCAGAGAAAAATGTTTAAATGAGAAAATCCTTTGTGGCTTTCAAAATTAACTGACTCTCCTGTTGGCAGTCAAAACTCAGAAGCCAGCTATTCTTTTCCATTAAAATAATCCCTCTATGTCCTGGAATGAGAATGGCTGTATTCGTGGGGGTGAGCATCAAAAACCAATGGTGGCTTCATTCCCTTTGCTAATTGATTTTAGTTAATCTTCTGAGAACTGTTCTACTTTCTCAGTTTCATAACAATTAGATTCTGCATTACCTACTAGTGTACACTAGTGACAACAAAGGAAAATAAAGTTTTTATGACCCTTGCATTAAAATTGAAAATCAATTTGGGATGCCTTCTTAGAAGGGTACAGTGCTGACAAACAAGAATTAACTGTTGTTAATACAGTACTAACAGTGTCTTGTGACACAGAGAAATATATTATAGAGCTTTAAGTTTTATTAATCAAAGAAACACTTTAAAACTAAACAGGAAACATAATACCAGACTACTGGTTTAAGGAAAGAAAGAGTCAGAAAACTACCTTGTATTTATGAAACCAAGGAAACACAGCAGCCTAGATAAAAGTAAACAAAAATCATAGCCAGTGTCTGTGGAAACATCATGCACTATTCATAGGATACAACCACACTACTGACAATCATCCCAAATCACTCCAAAAGCAACTGTGATAAACCTCTAGTGTTTGAAGATTTTACATGACGTTCACCAGAGGATAAATTAAAAATTATTAATTTATAAGTTTTATACAGCACACATAATATTTTCAGCTTTCTGAGATCCATCTATTTACAGCTTTAACTTTATACGGAGAATGATGATAGCAGAAACAGGGCTGGCAACATGAAGGCTTTGCAGGAATAGACCTGGCTGACCTGAGCCCTGATCATATTTATGCCTTCCTGAAGAATGCAGCAAGCGATTTCCCTCTCATAGGTCATGAAGTGTAACACACAGAGAATTTTTCAGAGGCAGAATTTTTTTAATGGTAATGTGGAGGTGAGGAAACATCAAAGATGATCTGAGATAGTACTGAAGTTGCCTTTTATTTTTCAGTTAGACTGTATATAAAGATTTGATTTTCTTTTTAAAGGTTCAGCAGAAGTTTGTCAGGGTGCTTTTAAACTATAAAAAAATGTGTTCATACATTGAAGAGAACCTTTAGTTTATATGACAGATAAAGGAACACTCTTTCTGTCCCATAAATTCTTTTTATGTCATCTATTTCCATATTATTGTTAATAGCTTGCCATCTGAAATACCTTCACTTCAGGATAGCTTTTATTTTCATTCATCTTAATCAGAGGAGACAGTATTTTCTTTTAAGTTCAGCATTATAAAAATAGTTAGTTACACTGCAAAATCATAGGTAAAATAATGGATAGAAAATATATTAAACACTATGTTGAGAAGAGTGCTGCCATGCTATTCTCAGTAGAGTCATTACCCTCAGACATATTATATGTTACTCCTTTCTTCCTGAATCTATTGATTCTCAGTCTCTTTGGACTTAAAGAGCTTGATTTAGCTGCATACTTGACTTGCATGATTTCCTTTACTTTGAATTTTGCATGACAGGTAGGAGGTGTGAGGTGATCCTCCTCCCAGCTTTTGCAGAATACGTGCTTGGACTGCTGAAGTATCCATTGTTCCATCTGTGCCAATGAAGTAGGAAAGGAAAAACAGGGGAACCATTAAGAAAGTGTATACATGAAAGTCCTGGTTGTTCAAACTGGTTTCTAAAATGAAGTCATGGTGGTGTAAATCTGGGCATTTGAAATCTATGCAGCAATCTAAACCCACCCTGAGTTTTCTGGATAAGAAAAGTGATAGATTCTGTGCCCGACTGAATTAAGCCAGATATGATACAACAATACCGTCCCTTATTATAAACAATGCATGGATGTGAATGGACTTTTAACCTCAAACAGGAGCGTTTGGTTCAACTTTTCACTCTAAAAATCTTTTCTGGGTTTTAGTTTTTATGAGAGAAACACTGGTCAAAATTAAGACAGAATCACTTACTCTCTGAATATGGTTTTACTGGTAAATTGAGGCATTTTCTGTTGCTCTGGTCTTTAACCAGAGAGCAATCACAGCCAGTTGAAGCCCCTGTTTTTTTTCCTGACAACTCAAACAGGCTTCACAGTTTGGAAAGCTGGGGCAGCAGCCTTGCCCTTTGCCAGCACTGGAGATATGAAATTATCCTGAGCAGAACCTGGACTGAGAAGAAACATCAGGCATGCTGCAAACCCATGGACCACAATCACAGAGAAAAAAATACCATAAAAGGTTCAGCTTAGTGAGAAAATCATAAAGACCCTGGATGTTCTACACAGCATAGATTGGCACCATCTCTGCTCTGCTTTATTTTCACGGCCGCATCCAACATTGTTATGCAGCTTCCAGCAGGCTTTTGAGCAACAGTAGTATTGTGGCTCTGAGCACTTCTGGCTCTGAAAAGGAATGCAAATGTTGAAAACCTGCTGGCAATGGACATAATACACCCCCTTCCATGTCAGCAGTGAGAGCCGGAGACATTTTGTGCTCTAGACACTTCCAGATGGCAAATCTTCAGATGCTCCTGATTTCTAAGACAAACTGAATCAGTGTGCTTCTATGGGAATTGGGACTTGGAGGGCTGTGAAACTGCAGAGTGCAATTAGCTTATCATCCAGTGCTCAAGTTATGACATAAATAGGTTTTAGCACACCAGTTCACCAGCAGAATGACCAGCAGCACTTGCAAAATACACACTTTGAGCTGGCTTCCTGCCAGTAGGTCTGAGCTGAACTACAGCTGAGCTACTGATGAGAGAGCAAGGTCCTTCAAGCCTGTGCTGCTTGTGCAAATATGCCCTTATACACAGTGGCAAGGAGCTGACCTCTTTAGATCATTGGTGTCTCAGGCATCTGGGTGGAGGCTGTGCCTGCTGTCACCTCTGCTCCTTGAGGGACAGTCCTGCAGGCAAATATATCTATGTCCTCTGTCAGTCTTGCTTATGGGAGAGTAATAGCTGGTCAAATAGGGAAACCCTTATTTCTCATTCATTGTGCCATCACTTAATGTCTTTTACTCAGTTTTCTATTTTTTATCTACTAGCTGGAGCTATATTGATGCATTTAACCCTTCCCTAGAAAAACAAAGCTCTGCACCAATTCCCTTTCGTTGCAGTTGTTCTGTAAAATATCAATTACCCTTTTATTTTTAGGTAGGAAAAGAAAGAAAGGAAGCAAGGAAATTAAGTAAATTTTGGCATTAGGACACGTTTAAAGTGTTAAAATATGTTTACCATTCCAAATACTTCCCAAACATTATCGTGAAAGCTTAGTGGTGTTTAATAAAACCCAAACACCCAGTGGAAATGTTTTGAAGGGAAGGAGGGAATACCAAAAAAATCCATTTTTACAGGTGTCTTTTCTATCAGTTTGGAATCACAGTGACATGGTATTATAAGGACTATTGAAATACTGAAGAAAACTGCTTTCTTGAATTGAAGTCTAAGCAGATGACTTAATCAAGCACAGGGGCACTTTTAATGTTATCTTTCCTTAGTGGGAAGTCAGTTTTATGTCTCACATACAAACAGCTGCCTACTCAGAGCAGAATTCTGCTCTTCAGGTGTCAGAGCTATGCTCTGGTACAGCCCTCAGCTCTGCTCTGCGTCTGTATCTGGTGATTTCTGGGAGCTCAGAAGGCAATTCATGAGGAAAAAAATTGGCATGGTTTTAATGAATGGGATTAAAGATTCTGGGTCAGGCAATCAGAGCAAAAAGGGGTCCCTCCTGATTTTGATGAAGTTTCAAGGAGCTAAATGCTGCAATAAAGAATGACTTTTGCAGTTGCCTTTCTCTCTTATCATTAGATTAATGTTGAAAAAAGTGACACTTTAAAAGGTTTAATGCTGAGCTTAGAGCTGTAGCACTGCTGCTAAGTGGATGCTTTTCTTGTTGAAAGAGCAATGCAACAAGGAGACTCACATTGCTTCCTTTCTAAATTGCAGGCTGATGTCCATTTATAGTTCTAATTCTAGGTCATTATTGGGAATAGAGGATTGTAGTGTCCCCTCTTTTCATTTTCCATGACTTCAATGATATTAAGAGTTCTGAGTCAAGAATCAAGTCTTCTTCCAACTCATACGAAGAAGTCCCTTCACACAGCATTTCACTGTCTTGCTATAGGTTTCAATCTTGTTTATACACATTTTAACAGGATGATATGCTGCACGTTTTATCTTTATAAACCCTCTGTCCCTGATTATTTGTCTAAAAAAGATTCATCCCATATCAATTCTCTCTCCCAAGAAACATGAGATTTAATAAAGACTTTTTAAATCCCGTTATGCTTCAGAAGTATGTCTTGCACACCACATTTCTAGAGATATTTTTATTCAAGCAACTTTTCATTGACAGGTTGACAAGAATAATTCGGTTCAAAGCAGCTCTGTCTTTCTTCAAAATTCTCTTTAATATTGTGTATTGGGTCTGGCTGAGATGGAGTTAATTTTCCCCGTATCAGTCCTCACATCACTGTGCTGTTTGCTGGTAGCTAGAAGGGTGTGGAGGACACACTGGTGTTGTAGTTACTGCTGAGCACTCTTTGCACAACATCAGGGCTGCCTTGCTAGCATTCCTCTCACACACACCTGTAGACTTGGGGTTGGGCAAAATCTTGTCAGGGGACGTAAGGACATATCCAGGACAGCTGACCCAAACTGACTGAAGGAATATTCCATACCATGTCATGATTGATCAGACATAAAATCTAAGAGAAAAGAAGGTGTGAGAGCAGCTTTTGCTTTTTTAAACTGCCTTTATGTTGACCCATAGGTTTTTTTCCATCTTACTTTCTCCCCTCCCTTTCGTCTTGAGGAAGGGAGTGATAGAGCACCTTGGTAGGCATCTCACATTCAGACAATGTCAACCCACCACATGTTGGCAGCAAAATTTGATTGTTCATGTTTTAAATATGAAATATGGGCTACGAGTCTTAAGGAAAAGACTCTATTAGTCCACTGCAACAATGACTGTGAATGAAACACGGAAGTGCAAAACTTTAAACTATGCAGTATCATAATAGTGACATCTAAAACAAAAAAGACAAGACTTTCTAGGCAGTATAATGCACTGTTAGGATACAGCCAATTTTTAGGGATGTTAAAAAGGAATTCAAACCCACTTTGATTTCCGTATGTTAAATGTACTTCTGTTTCTTAAATATATCCCTATTTCTAGAAAGTAATTTTATACTGTCTTTGTCCCTAGTTCAAAAAGTTCTATTTTCAAGGAACTAAGTTTTATTTTAAGCTGAGGAAGCATCACGTCTTCACAAGAAGGAATGTGCTGCTTTGGGCTGAGGTAGGATTATCTGGCTGCCAGTTGGGGTTAAACCACAACGGGAAGCAGAATAACTTGCTTAATCATATTCTGTGTCTGAAAAAAACCCAAAAAAGCAGTTGCCTCCCAGTGTTGTGTTCAGACAAACAGGAAGAGTCCCATGCCTTTAAAACAAAGCCACAACAGCACCTTCTCTCACTTCACAGCGTCCTGTGTATGCTTCATCTATGTAGTAAGTAATAGAGTGAACCTTGTCGCTGAATTCTGTTAAAAGTAGCACAAACTCATATTCAAACCTACTTTTTGCTAATACCTTTGATGGTGTTTCCTTAAGAGGACAAGATCACTCATTCACAGCAGGAGGGGAGTGATAGAGGCAGCTTTGGTGGCACTTGGCATCCAGCCAGGGTCAACCCATCACAAACAGGTTGGTTACAGAAGAGAGAAAAAAATCACTGTTAATATTTCAACATTGATCAAAAGAAAGACAAAACACTTCCCCTTGCATTTTGCTCCTCCTAGGGTGTAGAGGATAAAGACATCCCCTATCCCTCTTGGACTTTGGTTCATATTCTTTCCTCTGATTTCTTCATCTTAGTCCCTGTTGCTTTCTCATGGACATATAGGAGTTTAATTCAAGATCCCAATCCTTCATGGAAGTCTATGCACAAATACTTTAGAATAAGCATGACAATAGTGATCAAGATATGCAGACCTTACATCTGCATCTGACCAACCTGTAGAAATCTACTATTTGATTCCGAATGGCATTGGCACGGGTCAGAAGGTTCGATGACTTGCAGGGAACATTGAAATCCTCTTAGTGAAAAAACAGATCTCACCCAGCTTTAACTGCAAGAAATTCTTCCATATTCAAATTCATTTACTTGATTGAATCAGCTGCAGATCATCACTAGGAGTTTATGTATTTATTTTCTAAAGTGATGCTTGGAGATGCTATGGCAATCACTGAAGTCAGAGAAAAGTTTTCTTAATTAAATCCAAGTAGAAGTTTGGATTGAATTTTTTCCTTGGCTAACATTTTGGACCTTATTCAAGGGGTGAGAATAATATTGATAAGATGCAGCAAGCCTATAAAATGTACAATTTTAATTTGTTAATTTTGGTTTGGGTTTTTTGGAAGTCACAAAATCCAGCAAAAAGGTGCTAGGATTAGGATATTAAAAGCAAAATTGCCACATAAACTTTCTTTCGAGTCTTTCTCAGATTAGTCCTTCTCAGCTTGTCTCACTTGTGGGTTCCTTCCCCAAACCAGAGGAGTGGTATGCTCCCAGCAGTACCATTGTAATCCATTAAGCTGTGACTCCAGCAGCTGAATATAGCCCTGCTTACAAGAAACTAGTTTCCTCTGGTCTTAAAATTGAGGAAATGAAACAGGACAGGTCTTAAAATCTTGTCGCCCCCTGCTGCTCAGAGAGCTGAGAACTGACTTGTCTGAATTAGAGTTCCCCATTAGTGATGGTGTAAGTGGATTTCATGCTCTGCGCTCACCGTAACCTGACGAGACTCCGTCTCTATCTGCAAAGCCTCTCTGCCAATTTCCCTCACAGCTCAAAGCTTAATGGGCCATTCAGGAGCTAGACTGCTCTTCACTGGCCCTACAAATAATAATTTCTATAAGCCTGGGACTTTTATCCACAGGTATTCCCCTCTCTGCAGCCTGATAATTCACCTCTAATTACTGCTGCATGAACGCCACCATTCTCTCAGGCTCAATTCCATATCCCTTCTCCTCTGTGCTACTTGGTACATCAGAAAATCAATAGATGGCTAAGGCAAGCTCTCCCACCTCTCTGCCTTCCCCAGATTTTGTCTTCCTTAGCAATTCTAATGCTTGCTTCTATTTGCTTTTCCCAGCCTGTGGAGCTGCCATTTTTATTCCCTGTGCCCGATCTGATTCCAGACTGTTTCAGACCTGATCTCAGTTCTGTTTTGTGAATGCCCTTGAATGAACCTCCTCTGTGGCCACGTGAGACTTCAAAATCTTGTCACAGATTTTCAAATCCTAATTGTGCAACAAATGGTGATGTTATTCCACAATTAACCTTCAGTTACACAGCATCACTTCTTACACGTGATAATGAAATTTGTACTGATGTAATTCTATGTATCGTTTGATTAGGTGATTTTAATACAATTATAGTAATACACAATAAAAAATTACCAGTAAAATTATGATTGGGAAATGATTAGTCTTGGATAAAAAGGACATTTTGGACAATGAGATATTTCTTATTTATCCTTATTTAAAGCAGAAAAAGAAAAAAAACCCATATATATAAATTCTTTTTGTAATAGGGATCACTTATTTTGTGAGGTCAAATGTTTATTTTATGCATTCTCATTTTAGTAGTCATAGCTAAGGTTCAACAGTTCTAAATCTGAAGCACTAAAAATAAGCTAGTTAGAATGATAATTTTGAAAACCGTAAATTTCTAAAAAGCTCCCTCTGAGTAAATCAAGGTCATGATTTCATACAGGGAGTTTTATATTAACAAAGATTAACATACATTAACATATATATTAACATACATTAATGTGGTAATACATCTCAAGTCCTGGTCAATTATATTTGCAGGGGTTTTGTGTAACTTTTCCTGCTATGTATATGTATGTCTTCAGCCAGAAACTATTAAAAGACCAGGTGATGCTGAAACAATTCTGATGCATTTATGTATGGATAAAGAAAGCTTTCGTATTCTGCTTGTCTTGGATAAGACTTTCTCTATAAGATCAGTACAAGGAGTAATTACCTGCCTGCGAGAATTTCTGAAATCGGTTTTCCAGCAAACTGGCTGTATCCTATTATTTCCTCCAGCACTCTGCAGACACATGTTTTGTGTCAATGTATCCTGCTCAAACAAGCGAGATCACACTGAAGCAAAGGATCTTGCCTAAGAGGTTAAAATTTCAGTGCTGCGAGAAAATGAGTGACCACAGGACACTGAACTGCCTCCATCCTTCATCAGCTCCACAGGGAAGCAGCCCAGCTCCTTGCAGACAGACTGTTCATCGGGATGCTGAGCAGCCACCTCTTGGGCCTAGCTGTGTACAAACAGCCTAAAAAATGCTTCTCTCTGACCATGTGGTAGCTGCAGGTGGGAGCAATCACCTAATCTCCAGTTAGCTGTCACAAGGAAGAAAATTAGTTTCTATTCTTTCCTGGGCTGATAATCGGATATTGTTTTACTTACGTAGGAAGATTTTTTTTCTTTTTGCTGAGATTAGTGAGATGTTAATGCGAAGGGATAGTAGTTTCCTGGCCAAGGGATTACGTAAGTAGTGGGTGCCTCATTTCTGGATGTCCAACCGCAGACTCTTACTTTGAAGAGAATTTTAATAAAATTACTGAGGAAATGTATTTTGAAAATAAATTTTCAAGAGTCTCCATTTGTGCAAACAAAAATGAAAGCAGCTGAAAACACCAAAGAACTCATTTGAAGCATGTCCCAAGGCTCAAGGGGCACTTGCTTGTTCTTCAGCAGTATAGGACTCACATCTGGGAAACCAAGGAGTCTTTCCTCCAGGTAATAGTCAAAGCAAACCAGGAAGGCAAGTGGCAGCTTTTTATTTATTTGTTCTTACTAAGACATGCTTTTGTTTTCCTTGCATGTGACTTAATATTCCTTAACTAAAAGGATAAATAACTCCCAGATGACCTGTACACAAGGTTCTTCTCCAGCCTCATGGTATTTGATCTTTAGTTAAGCAAAACATTGTAAAGGACTTGCTAGGCCCTTCCCAGTAAAATAGCTATATTTTAATAGAAATAAAAAGAAGATACAAGAAATCCAATATATTAAATCACTAAATCTTAAGAGACTGTAATGCCCTCAAGGACTATGTAGATAAATTGGCAGAAAAATTAATATTCTGGTGAAAGAAAGGTTAAAATTACAAAAAAAAAAAAAAAAGCACTGTGAAAGTTATGTTGAAATTACTGAATTTTTAATATACTCTATATAGCCAGTTGTCCTGGCTATAAAGAGTTTATTTCTTATTCTACTTGAGTGAAAAACAATTTTCATTCTCTTATTTAAAATGAATAGACAGCAAGTGAATAGACCTTTTCCCTGGGTATATGTGAGATTCATATCTTTAAAAAAATATATGAAAATGATTTACAAATATTTTCAGGAAACACATGAAAACCACTGGGAAATCTTTTTGTATAGCAGTAGGAATAAAGTACTACAGTCTCTATTATTTGCTTCCAGCAGGAAACCATTGAGCTAAGGGAATGGGTCAAGAAATGCATGGGCTTCATGAAGTTTTGGGTCAAAAACTTTCAGACTTCCTGAAGGTTACATTTCAAGCCTGTGTACTGTGCTGTAACCTAAACATTGCCATACATTTTGCCAAATATTTCAGATGCACCAGAGAATTTTAATGTCTTTTAAAATTGCTATACAGCAAAATCAATGGTGTCTGAACAGATTTTTCCATTTATAGGTGAATCTTTAAGTATTTTATTTTCAACAATATCACCTTCTTACAACACAGCAGACCCAAAGAAGATTTTTTAATTAATAAAATTAGTTTTTTATTACGCATTCCAGCATAATCATACATGGGTCACTAAAATGAATAAACTTTGGGATATCAGCTTTTAGCATTAAGAATGCTGATGTGTCAAAACTGTCTTTAAAAAGAGAGAAAGTTAGTATCTACCTGTTTATACATTAGATGTCTTCCAGGAATTTTTTTTTTTTTTTGCAAAAATACAGGTTTTACTTTTCCTGATTTCTTCTCAGCTTTCCAACGACCTCAAAACATGCTGATTGTTTCAGCAGGGGAAACATAAGGCCCATTCTTCAGTTCACTCTTCCAAAATCAAAGAAAAAAGCATTTCTGAATACATTATGTGGCAAAAAACTATTTTGCAAATTGCTCATAAGTGACCAGATACCACCAGTAATGAGTATTTTTTATAAGGCTCAAATATGAAAACTGCTTTCCAGCTGTTACCATTTTGATTTTTAGCACAGCACCTTTCAGTGGTCTTTGAATACATTGTACTCCTTTAGAATTACAGACCCTAAAAGACTGAATTTTCATTTTAGTGCCCTTTCTTCATAAGAGAGATGAAAATAAATGCTCTTCAGAGCAAATTTGCCCCACAAAAAGAGGCTACAGTCTTAAATTAAACTCATCAGACAAATGTGAAATGCAAGATGTAATGGATACTCATCTGGATCCTTTCACAAAAACCCTAATGCAGCATCTAACCCAGTTTCATAGGATGGTTTCACTAAGTTTCACTTAGTTTTTCACTTAGTTTCACTAAGGCACTTTTCAAAGTACTGCTTGCCGTTCCTGCCATCGTTCTGTTTCAGGCAGAGTGAATCTTCATTTTTGGAGAATGACACGAGTTCCAAAGCTGCCAGCCCTCCCTGCCAGGACCACGGGGTCTACACAGGCTCAGTCAAGCTGCAGACCTTGGAGCATGTTCACGGCACCCCGGACTGTCACATCCAGTCCACAAGGACCCCATAGAAATCGCTTTATAGAAAGCTTCTCTTAGCCACAGCCACAGATGCAAAACAGGGATGGAGACAGGTATCACTTCTGGGCTACATTCACCTCTGGACTGTTACAAAAGGAAAGTGAAGGTCACTCTTTCCATTAGATTCTTTCAGGCATGAATGCATTGGTAGGTATGCGCATATTTTGAGACAATGTCTGAGGGAAGTGCACAGACTGGAAGGAGAGAAAACGATTATAAAACAGCAGAAAATGCACAGTTGCTAAAATTTTAAATTTTTCTGTTTTCAGAATGATTACTAAAAATAACAAGAGAATCTGATTTAAAGAAATGTGTTTACATAATTTGTTTAGGATAGAAATTATATTGTGTGGTACTTTACACATGCAGTGCGATCATATGCAGAATTGCAGTTTTAAGATACGATTTTGTTCAAAGATGGACACTTAAGAGTAAAAGGAAAATTTTCACACTTGCTGACATTGTTCTGCAGTTTCAGTGAAAAACATTTCTCTGAAAAGTTTCACATAGATCTTTGTTCCAACAAGGGAATCTCTACTGTTCAAAAATGCACATTTTAAATTTTAGTATACAGTGTAGTAGTATATAGAGCATAGAACATAACATCATAGAACATAACAATGCAATACTGTTGCAATTTTACTCACTGGAAATTGTCATTAAATTAGTAATGTAATTATGTTAAACATAAAAATTCTGGGAAGTTATGTTCTCTGACCGAGATAGTGATTTCTGTTCTGCAGTTAAAAAGGAAAATTCAGATATGCCAGAAGCAAGTTTCACAGAAAAATTGACTTGTCCAGTTCTCAGTATAAAATAATTAAATAAACATGAAAGAAGAATAAATCTTTTTATAAAACTCTCATGAAAGACTTCTTATCCTGAAGTTGCTCAATTTATGTAGGGGGTGACTTTCGTTTTAACATCTGCCAGTTTTCATTGTCATATTGCAGAAACACATCTTTATGTATAAGCAGAGAAAAAGACCGACAAGGTCTTTGCCAATATGGAAATCTCTTCTTTGATCTTTTTGCCCACAAAGGGTGATGAAAAAAACAGCACTAATTCGCCTTTTGTACTTTATGGTTGATGAAACATTACCAGTTGTCAGAGGATTTTTAAGTATTCATGAATACCAGTGCTCTACAACATGGATAATACAAGTGCACTTGATTATTTATAACCCAAGACATCAAACTGGAGGCTCTGAGCCAGACAAGTGTTTAGTTTACATTCTGGCTCTTTATTCTGTTTTGCTTTTTGCTTATTTGTTTCTCCAGAAGAGATTGCCTTCTGTTCCTGAAACAAATTCATTGCTGAGAAGCATTTGTAAATCAAAGACTGGTCTTGTTTCCTTGCTGTCTTTATCTCCGCGTGTTGTTTTAAGCTGGCTGTGCTCTGCTCACATGCATTTGAAGTTCCTCTTCAGCAGTACCAAGTGAAGGGATGTCATTTTCTACATTAAATAGTGGCTCTGTGCTTGTGCAACTTGGCAACTGGAAAAACAACTGTCTTAATTAAAAACTATTTTTCAAACTTTTGTGAATTAATAATGGTCAAAAATATTTACAAACCCCTTAACATTGTTTTTACGCAGTTTAATGTAATTCAGATGTCATTCACAGACTCCATAACGATATTATGGAAGACACTTGTTAGATCACAAAATGCAGGCCATGTTGGCCAGCAGCTATGCCCATGATTTATCTGCCAACACTGTGGTGATATTGTCCTAATATTTCTCACGGTGCCTCTTGGGAATGCCTCTCACCTTTTGGACTTCTGTAGTTCATTTATATTTGTCTATATGCATGACACCTTAAAATTGAAGTTCATAGCTCCAATCTTTAGCCACCTTTCAGATAGCTTGGTTTTGCTTGCTGGCTGCAGCTCCATTATTAATCACCAAAATTAATTTCTAATGCAGTCACTTTAGCAATGCCAGAATCTTTCTTTGTATTCCTTTGGGTTTATATCTTGAGCTTTTTGAAATTATTTTCCCATTGTGGTTGATTGTTAAGAATCTTAATATCATCTCGCCTTATTTCCACTGATGCAACAGTGCATCAGAGAACAGCCTTCATCTCTTTTACTCTTTTGGACAATCTTGTCTCAACGTGGAATTTTTTAATAAATCCTGATTTTATCCAATTGTGCCTTGCAGTTTTTTGGTAGACCTTGCTGAAGCTTTTTCTGTAATTAGAGTATTTAAAAGTTTTCTCCCTCTGTCCTCTGTGTGCTCTCCAGTAGTAAAAGCTTTAAGTACTTAAAAAATGAATTTTCACTGCAACATTTTTTGTATCATCAAAAGCTTTTAGATGAGAAAATGGAAGCATCCAATTTGTATCTATAGATCTATTTCAGGAAACACATATGACTGACATATCTTTGGGAAATATTATTGTTATATCAAATTTGTTTAACTAATGGGTGTAAATGGGTGCTAATGGGTGTAAAGCTATTTCAACAGGGGCAGAGGGAAGTGAGAAATAACAACCAGGAATGAAACTGACACACAAAAATAAATAAATCTGCACCAAGACCACGTATTTTTAACTTTAAAACCAATACATTTTTTCTTGTTATCTATAATGTTCATTAAAATTGATTCATATTTTTTGCCAGGTTTTACCATTTCATTTGTATTTACTAATGTGCCACGTTCCATTATATTTTGTTTCACATGTAGACTGTTTTCTTTCAGACCTCTTTATAAATTATTTTGATCTTGCAGTGCCTGAAGACAGTCTGTTCTACAATCATTCTAGAAAACAACTGCTTGATCAGCTGGCTGTATCTTCTCATCCTCTTTCCTTTCCTGGCTTTCTCTCTGTCGAGGTTTAACCTCAACCAGCAACTAAGTACCACACAGCTGCTCACTCCCTCACCATCAGGGTTGGGGAGAGAATTGGGAGAGTTAAAGTAAAAAAAATCGTGGGTTGAGATAAAGACAGTTTCATAGGGAAGACAAGAGCTGTGCATGCATGCAAAGCAAAACAAGGAAATCATTCACTGCTTCTCCTGAGCAGGTGTTTAGCCATCTCTAGGAAAGTAGGACTCTGTCATGCATAACATTTACTAGGGAGAACAAATGCCATCTCTCCAAAAGTTCCCCCCAGTTTGTTCTTCTTCCCCCTGCTTTACGTGCTCAGCATGATGCCATAGGGTCTGGAATATCTGTCTGGTCAGTTGAGATTGGCTGTCCTAGATATGTTCAGCGCATCTCAGCTTCTTGGGCAACCCCAGCCTTCTCACTGGAGGGGTGATACAAGATGCAGAAAAGCCCTTGATGCTGTGCAAACACCACTTAGCAATAACAGAAACCTCTCTATATTTAATCAACACTTTTTCCAGTACAAATCCAGACACAGTCCTATACTAGCCACTGTGAAGAAAATTACCTCAGCCAACACCTTAAGAAGCTCACACAAATCATAATTTTGATTGTGCTTTGATAGATCTTCATTCTCTGCACAGTACTGTGAGTAATGTTGGGATCTTCTACTTGCTATCTGGGCCTTTTAAACCCAGCAAAGGTTACTACACAGGCTGAAGCTGAAAAAGCTAAAGGCAGTGGAGGTGAAAAGCCAAAGGGAAGCAGCTGTTAAGTTGGAAGATGATAGTAAGGAGATAGGTAGTGTAGTTACCACAACAGGGTAACTATGCTACCCTGAGCCAACAGAGAACAAGAAATAATGCATCTGCAATAGTATGTGAGCCCCGAAGATCTAAGCAGGGGAAGGAGCAAAAGATTCAGCTCAGAGAAAGCAACTGTGCATACAGACTCCTTGCAGCACCTTAGAAACATGGAGTACATGACTGTTTGGTGAGTACTACTTTCAATTATATATGCAGCTGAGCCTTTTACATTTAAGCTTCAGAGATAACTTACAGATAAGCATTAAAAAGATGTGTAAATCTCTGTGTGTGTGCTATGTGTTAATCCTTGCAGGGCAGTTCTCTTAGCATCAGTGTGTGATGCTGAAAAACTGCCTGGATTGGATACTGATATGAACAATAGTCCAATAACATCCATAGCCATGGGGAAAAGTAGCTGTGGAGAAAGGATTAGACTGGCAGCAGCTGGTGGTGTAGCCAAGGGCTGCAGTAAAACTTATGGAGTAGAGCTGCACTGCTTGCATATTGATGGTTTAGCTTGCATATCCATCCCTGTATCCTGGGGCTGCAGAAATCAAAATTCCTTATAGTGATGTGTAGGACAAAGAGATTTATTGACCATATCTTCAGCATCTGAATAAACATACTTCTCTCAGAATCTTACATTCCTCCCTGGCATGCACAATGCCTAGTGTGACAGAGGAACGCATTTCCACAGATTTGCTAGTTCTTTCTCCTGAGTCTTTTTCTCTTGTCAGGACTCACAAGAATGTTCTCAAGCCATTGGATCTGCACAGCCCTAGTCCTGACTCCATGCTGCTTTGCACACAGTATTGTAAGTGGGGGTACTTCTGTTCTGCCTTCTTCACTCCCTCTCTCCCTCCCTCCTTCTGTCTCCCGTTCCTTCTCCAGGGTTAGAGACACCTGCAATTGTCTCCCCACAAGGAGGAGTAACTTGTCTCCAACAGAGATCTCATCTAAATTCAACTGGCCTGAGATCTGCATGAGGAAACAGTATCTAACTGGGTGTGCTTTAAATTTAAGAGAGGAGGAGAAGCCTCCTGCTAATGGCATTGGAGAGCTACTTTACTGACCTGGGTCACTGAATAAAGTGGGAAGAAAAGAAGTCTGTCTCAGAAGGCTTTTACCTTTCTTTTTCACTAGGTGTGTTAAGCTTTCCAAGTGGGTTAGTCAATCCTAATAAAAGGTGAAAAATCCTAGAAAGTGTACATAGCATCAGAGGAAATGGAGTCTAGCTCCAACACAATTAATCCACTTAATAAAGCCATATATTTCTGTACAAGCCAAAAAACATTCAAAGCAGAGCCGTGTTTAGGTTTATTACACTGAAAATATTCAGTGCTAGCAGATTACATTTACAGATACAAGTTTTTATGTCCTGCTTTAAGGGACAATTTAAAACATTATTTTCAATATTTCTTTTCTTGCCAGAGACAATAATAAACTTTAAAGAGCTTGAAAGTATTCATCCTAGCCATAGTGTCTGATTTAACTTTGGAAAAACATATCTGTTCAGCAGGGATGGAAATAGTAATTTTATTAAACCTGTAATTTGGTGGTGTTTACAATTCAGCCTATACTGTTTATAAATATGATATTAAATGGTCAAGCAACTACATGCAGAAATAACACAATATTGCTGCCCTGTAATTTTAGTGTCCTGCCATGGCTCTCATTGATACAAACATGAAAAAGTGTTCTACATTCATAAAGCTGCATTAATACAGTTCATTCTGTTTCACTTGCACATTATGATGTGACATCTTTAAAACATTCACAGAATTTTGAAAGATATTAAATGTAGCTATGTACCTTGAAAGATACTAAGCCAATATCTGTCTCAGCATAAGTCAATTCAACTCCAAATAATAAAATATTGCAGGAAAAAAGGGCTAAAATTATTTTAAACAGGCAGATTTATTCTCTCCCCTGAGAGAATATTTCTACAGGAAATCAAGCTGTAACTCAGTCAGCACAGTGGGAAACAAGAAGACATTTTTTGTAAATGTGCTAGACAATGAAATGCAAACAAACCCCCCCAAAATACAACAGCTACAAGGAAGAAAAGTAAAGAGAGAAAGAGACAACTGAAAGCGCTGAGAAATCCTCAGAGACAGAAATGTTCCCTGAATCCCTTGTCTTTGCCTTGCGGGTCTCTGGCTCTGCCAAGGAATGAAGGATGGATTTGAATGCTGGCCAGTTTGTGTTTCTATGGTTGATGTAGTCCAGTTTAGCTTCTTCAGTAACAGAAGCTGGGGATATAAAACCATGCATCTTAGCTTCCCAAACAAGCAAACTCTTCTTCAGTACTGGAAAAGGAGAGGATAAAGAGGTTTTTTCATAATTATTCATGGTGTCATTTATACTACTGATGAGAAAGTACAATAATGTGCATGAAAAACAACCACAAAGAGCCTTGAAAGAAGGCATAAAAAATGTTTTGGCAGGGAAAAGAAGAACAGGCTGTCCCTCAGTATTACTACTGATGTGTCCATGCCATGGCCTGACTCTTTACTTTGAACAAGAACTGAGCAAAAGAAAACTGTCTGTACTAAAAACCACATGTTTCCAGCCTAAAACTTCTATTTTTCATGGTAAGTAGGAAGCCCAGGTAAACTTAGTCACCTCTTCTAGTCTTCAGCCCCATATAGGAATACAGGCAAAAGCTGCAAACTGTCTTACACTGACAAGACTGCCTAATTCTCTCCCAGGTGAAAAGGTCATTCCATTTCCTTATCAATAGGCACATGCATTTGTTTTTGTCAGAAGGTGTAAAATGCAAAGGAGAAAAGACATAAATCTTAAAGCAGAGTTTTAAGGGATTTAATCTTCGTTCAGAATAAATATAGGTACCATTTTCTAAGTGCCTGCTTTACTGTTGCTGAACAGGTCATGCCAGAGAATACTTAGAATCAAAGCTGTATGACAACAGAAAACAGGGTGAGGGGACACAGGAAGGGGGAATGCTGTCTCAAAGCCACTGAGTCACTGGGAAGCCTTTCATGCCATCGTCTGCAGTTGCTGAAGCCATGGCAGATGGGACACCCTGCAGAGCCATATGTTACCTGTAGCAGAACACCTTTCACAGCTGGATCTTTCTGGCTTGTACAGATAATTACATGCTGTGGCAGGGCCATGTGTTCTGATGACACTGCTGGAAATGTGGTGGCTGCAGGGGAGAAAATGAAGTGGGTCTCTGGCTGTGAAGAATTAGGAAATATATTTTCATGTGAGCAGCAGTGAAAAAGTATTTGGTTTCCTTTAACTGGGGATGCAGTGTGCAAAGCAGTGCTCTAAATTACAGTGGGCATTGCTCTATGAAGCCAACTGACACGCAGTTTTGAAACACGAATCCCGAAATTATTCCAGTGGCACTGAAAGGATTAGGGAAATGAAGCACGAAGTGACAACAGAGATTTATACTATTCTACTCACTCAGTTTAGCTGCAGTGCAGCTAAATAATACAATCTCCTACATTTTTAGAAGTGTCACAAGCAGAGAGACCATTTCTAGCATATGTGTGTGTAAACAATGTGAAACAGGGTAGTGCACAGGAAGAGGGGACCACTGTGACACATAGTTTTGTGGGATCACTTAAAACCACTAGAAACTTTACCTCTTATTTCTTTACACCGTGAATTTAAGTAGAACACACATAAAAGTTGAATGCTGAGTTATATGAGCCTAGACTTTTTTTTTATTCCTGATATCCAGCAGTAGTAAAGAGATTTAAGAAGTTTGGAAATTATTATGGAATTATTAGGAAATTAATATGCAAGAAAGCATTTATTTTGCAAAAACATTCTTAAGGGAACCACAGACATTCAAACCTTGGCAAAAACCCTAAGAATTAAATGGGAGATTTATCACCAGATTTGGGAGAAATAGATGTAACATTAAATGCATATCTTCCAATATGAAAATGAAGAATTCTGTATTTATTACTTAAAATAATTGCTTGATCAACTGGTACTCTATTTACAAGTCAAAAGATGATTTTTCTCATTGTGAATCCACAAATTCACTATGGGTCTAAAAATCAATTCTGTGCTGCATCCCGTAATACAAAAAA
Source organism: Machaerirhynchus nigripectus (assembly GCA_013397975.1). NCBI lineage: Eukaryota > Metazoa > Chordata > Aves > Passeriformes > Dicruridae > Machaerirhynchus > Machaerirhynchus nigripectus. The sequence goes on from VZRQ01001982.1 coordinate 2,917,162, forward strand.
GGCCTTATACCTGCACATATTTCCTATGTGAAGAAAGAGCATTCAAAAATGAGTTTAATCTGAAATGAGTGCCTATTTGAAGTTTCCTGACATACCAATACTTGTAACTACCACTGATTGGTCAAAAAATTCTCCATTTTATACTAATGTCACATGACTTTTTTTTCTCTGGTTAATGAAACAGTGTTTTTGGTTAGAAGGTCAGATCAGCTGTTATGGCTTTAAAAATAAATGAATTCAGGCCTGTTTCTCTGCTCAAAATTAAAGAATACAACTCAAATGAAAAATATTCTATATAAGAAAAAAAACATTCATGCAAAAATGGTGGAAAAAATCACCTGTAGCTATTGTATGGAAGTAAAATAATATTCCTGTAAGTCTATGATATATGCTGAGTAAGAATGAGGAAGTTTTATATGAAACTAAATTTGAGCTTAAAAGGAAGTTTTATCGTGGTCGGAGGTCTTTTTGTTTGTATTTTTAAATTTTCCTTTGTTTGCTTGTTTGTTTGGGTTATTTGTGGCTACTGAAATTTTAATAAGCTCTTGAGCAGTCTTTTAGACAAAATAATATGGCAGTTTATGAAAATGAGAGATGTGGAAGCAATAAAAATACATTTAATAAATAACCCTGGCTCACAGTTGTAAACTCATTTCAGATGGATGTGAAGAAAATTTTTACTTGTTAAATATATGCCATTTAGTTAAAAAACTTTGCTGTACAGCTTCTTTTACATGGTATGAAAACTTTATTAGAATCTGCAGCACATATTTGGCTGCAAATATGAACACTTAGGGAAGATCTGACCTTTTTTCTTAGCCATGATTATAAATTTCCTTTTGGAAACACTTATTTGTAAAAGGAACAATCTGACTACCTGATGCAAAATGTTATTCATCTTGAGAGAAGTAATTATATTACTATTCCTACACTGACCTTCAGGTCAAAGAAGGTTTACTGATCCTGATAGCAAAAGTGAGATCAATGAAACAGTGAAATATTTTAGGTGGCTAACACTTTTCCATGAAAATCTACAGCTACCAAGACACATAATTACAAGCAAAACACTTGAGTTGCTAGCCAACAAAGGTATGTACTGCACATACACTCTTTTTAGTTTCTCCTTGCATTCCTCAATGGAAAAATCCCTTTTCTTCAACGGTACAGTGAAGCAAGCATTTAGATGACTTTCAATAACAAGATCAATAACAAGGTATCAATGTTTCAAGATATTTCACTGTTTAGTATATTTTTAAATGTATTAGGAATCTTATATGAAGGCACTGAACAATGCAGAGCATCTTATGCAACAGCGTTCGAGCTTAGTGAGTTTTGTAGTTTATATGATGTTGTAGCAGTACTTTCAACACATGGAGCACTAAGAACACATCAATTTTGATTGTAGTTTTCTAGTCAGTGAATAGCTTGGGGGTGGGCTTGGTGGTGAAAGCATTCCCAGCTCTCCGTTACACAGACCTCCAAATGAGTGCACTTACTGACTGCTGTGTTCAGTGTAAACCATGTTGTAGTAGCTACTATCCACCTAAACTGTTGCAATAGGAGAAGGCAAAAATAGAGAAGGGAATCAAAGGAAAAAAAAAGGAAGTGACAAGAAAATAAATGAGTTCTGAATAATGAGCCTGATTTATCATCCATCAGTCTCATGGTGAAAAATGAAATTAAATCGGAGTTAGTCTCAGTAAAAGATTTCCAAAACTGAGGATTAAAGGTTTGAAAGTTTCTTCTTGGATCAAAGGATGTGCTGGAGGATTACAGTGGCTGGTTTTGCCACTGAGTACACAAATTTATTTTTGGTTTTGAAATTAATATTAAAAAATTTCATTTCATGCAAACACCTCTGCAAAAGGATTATAGGCAGAATGAGGTAGCAAAATCCTGCCAGTATCCAAAATGTCTTCATTTTTCATTTGGGAAGAAGATTAACTTTTGCTAAGAACAAGCATTCAATCCTGTACACTTGAGCTGAGGCTGATAGCCAATTACAGCCTGTCGTGGTGATGATTTTTGTAAATGAGATGCTTTACATTTACATACATGCATAACATTAAAAGTATAAATCTTTACTTTAGCATTCCAATAAAGCAGCAGAGGATTTTCAGAGGAGCTTAGTTCCCAGATATTAATGGACACTATACCTTCATTTCTGAGAAAAGACCCCTTTCATATGGAAACACTGAAGAGTTATGCACGTAACCTAAGGCATCACTTTTTGAAAAATGCAAGTTCTACTGTTAGATTTTACACCCCCCTTCCCCTGCCCTATCCCTGTCAAGGATTTAGTGCCCAAAATAACAATACATATACCAGGTAGCCTGAAGTTGAGCCATATATTAAATTAACTAGATGGGTTCAAATGGCTGAAGATGTTTCCAGGGAAGCAGTTTAGTTTTGGTTCATCAGTTTTTTTTGTTGTATATATGTTCAAGAAGTATATATTCAAAGTAAAAATGACAAATAGCATTTTATAGACTCCACATTCTCGGTAACTTTGGATTCTTGAAGACACCTAAGATTTGAATACATGATACATATATAAAATGGATAACTTCTTTTAAATGTTAAATTACCTTAAATCACCTTCTAAGCATATAGAATAAAATTTTGGTTTTTAGTCTGAGGAAGAAAGAAAAAAGCCAAAACCCAAACTTGAAGTAATTTGCACAGAGGAAAAAAAAAAAGGGGGAATTATTTACATTGTTACTATCACAAAAATAGTAATGCATTCATTTTCCCATCCATTTTGCCATCGATCCAGTTCCTGTATTTCTCACAGGGAAGCACTGATTCATCCTTATTTGGAATCTGATAAATCACTGTTCAGGAATGTCTTTCAGATTATTTTAACTTTCTGGTCAGAGAATACCATATCAAAATAAGTCATTTACCACAGATGTTACAGAACCCAATGCTTGAAGACAGGTTTGGGATTATTATTGCTCCAGAAAATGTTCCTTTGATGCAAATTGTGTTGCGTCTAAAGGAAAACAATTTGCTTAAAAACCTTTATGGTTCAGAGACAAAAAACCTAAACCTTCTGGTTTCAACAGGATTGTATAAGTGGAATATTTGAAAATGTTCAGATGGGGGGCATGGAAAGCAAGCAGGGAAATATACACTCTGAAATACACACCTTTTGAATTCTAAATTACCCCAATAGAATCTAAACATCTTCAGTCTTCTGAGCATATGACTTACAAATATCAGCATGTATGGATGTAAGTCTTAGCCCTAAACATGCAGAATTGGTTGGAACAAAGGTAATGTTAAAATTACGGTGTATATTTAACATGAGAAAGCAATATTACATCTCGTGTGTGTTGCACTAAATGCAATATAATACACATCAAAACTAAACTGCAACATTTTCTGTTGCTTCAGCAAATACCTATTTCTATCTACAGCTTTGTCAAAAGGCAATAAAGAAAAAAAGCTTATCCATTTCACTATGGGAATGTAAATTCTATTCACTTAAAAGAAAACGTAAGACACTCTTCTGGTTTTGTATGAACAGTTTATTGTTGCCAGTTAGAAGAAGCAAATCTCACTTGGTAAAACTGCCCTCCAGATGAATTCTATGATGTTTACTTAGTGATAAACAATGCCCAGAGGAGAGGGGGTGTAATTTCTGAGATGAGTTATGAGAATTTAGAAAAATAAAAAGTACTATCAGCATGTACATATTAGGGGGGGTGTTTAATAAAATAAGTACTCTCAATATGTGGGAACACAAATGTTTCCAGGAAAGTGTAACAAGCAAGTTTCTTAGTAAATAACTTTTCAATTAAAAAGGTATTTACATTTTATGTTGAGCACCCAGCAAACTGGAATCTCCATGCAAAGCTCAAGAAGATTCTCATTCATTCCAGTTTCAAGATATTAAACCCAAGTGCTCGGTACCAGACTAGAATGGTGGAGTGTATAGATGGAAATGCTGGGATGAGGGTACATGCATTGTGTGAATGTGCTGTGTGAGCCAGTTTGGTGACAGGGGACTTTCCATGGTGTGAGACTGAAAGGGTTAGACCAAGCAGCAAGGTTGAAAAATTTTAAATATTTTTAAAATGAATTTTAAAATATACTTGAAGCAAGAGCTAAGGAATCTGCACTTGAACCTAGGGGAGTCAATATATTCTGTGGCTCATAAGTTTCAGTGCATGGATGCCACATACAATTCACAAATGGGAGACCCATCACAGTGTGCGGTCGTGCAGGTGTGATGTCCCCACTGCAGCATCTCTCAAGTGCAGTAAGAAGGACAGCAAAACCCACCAAAGTAGGAACTCCATCTAATCTGGTACCTTTCTTTATCTAAGAATCATAATTTCATCTCCCATATGAGAAGAACCCAGGTGTTCCCTGTTTTCTGATGTGTTCACATCTGCTAATACTATGGAGAATGCCTACACCTATGTCAGGGTGCAGACACTGGCTCTGATATCCTGTACTGCATCACATCACGGTGCTGTACTGTACAGCAGTGCCACATCACTTCTGACTCTATGGTCCACTGAAAAAAAAAGCCCTGGAAATGGCATTGTGAAAAAACATTTCAAGACCATAGTAATTCTCACATGGCACCTAGGTAAGCAGGTTTCAGTACATTTCAGTTACCAATATTTATTCACCTAGTTAGAAATCCAATCTTTCTCTTGCAAAAAAATATCAGACTCCTTTAACATGAGATTGATTACTAAGTACATCCTTTTCAAAATATAATAAATTACTTCTTCAAATAAAATAGTTTCTTTTTTGTTTCGTTTCTGTCATAGCTGTGGTAGTTACAGGTGGACAAGCATTAATAGTGGTTAAGATCCCAGATCATTGTAGTATTAGAAGGATTAGGAATATTCAATTATTGACAGACTAAATAAAAAAAGGCAATTAAGAAACATGTGTTATGTATGAGATGAATAGTCTTTTACTATTGGCCTTTCTGGGAAATGTCTGGGTTATAAGCCAAGAAAACTATGTGAAATGTAGAGAGGTTCTTCAGCCTGCAGGTCTCACCTCTGCTGTACTCTGCTTCACTTTTTATTGATTTTTGATTTAAAACTTAAATATTATTAGCATCCATATGATTATATTTAAACAGTTTATTTACAGATATTCTTTCATATGTGTGTCATAGCATAACTTTTATCTTGATTTTGCAGTGTATCATACCTGTGTGTTCGTTGTATGCTATGGACAATAGTCAAGGTTTTAAGTGGATTTGCATCTTTTACTGCTATAGAAGTAAGGTAGGAAAGAGAGAGAAAATACGTTCTATGACTTGCTCAATTTAAGCAACCTGGATCACTATACCTTCAAGGACATCTCCAGTGGAGTGCAATCCCCAACTCAGTGTAAAAAAAGCTCTGAAATCTTTCATCTTCTCCTTTTGATTAGTAACCCACTGACTGGACCTTAAATAAATTGACAAACTGTTATACAAAAGAGCAGATCCTTCTACAATTATTCCGTATCTCTATCTGAAATTTCTGTTCCTAAAGAAGCCTGCTATTTCTTGATCTCTTAATTGCCTTGTTTGCACTGGTTAACATGATACGTAATCATACATATACTGAAGAAAGCTTCACAAGAAAATTATTCATTAAAATGTTGCCTTTCCTAGTGCATATCTAAAGAAAAAAATGGTTTTCTTCTCTTAAAATTCTGGTCATGTCATAGTGTATCACAGCCTACCCTGTCTCCTTCTTGGCACAAGGGACACAGCCCAGCCCAGCCCATTTTACCAGTCTAAACTCATTTGGCTTTCCTGGAAACAGAACATTTTCAACATATCTCAGGATTGCCCAGTCATCAACATTCTGCAGAAAACTACCTAAACCTCCAGTTATTGATTTAAGTGAAATTTGGCCTCTGCCTTTCTAGTGTTGATGCACAGGGAACAAGGTCCAACTTTAAGAGATGGAATCTATGTTGTTCCCGTTCAACTGCCTCTAATGGAGGAAAACAATTCCATGCTTTACTGATTAAAGAAATACATGAGATAAATAATTTGGAGACACTGTAAATGGCCTCTTTACTGTAACTTTAATTTCCTTTTGTATTAATGCAATTAAATAATCATAAACCCAAGGTTTTTATAAATGCACAACTTAAATCTTTCCAAAGAAGTCTTTAAAGACATAGAAATCAGTACCATGTAGGCCAAACCCAGATGCCATAGTAATGACCACCTGATCTAGAGGGCAGAGAAGCTGGCAGATAGGGAAATAGCAAGAATTTTCCTGGACTTTGAGGGGAGGATCAAAAAGCAGACTATGTATGCCCAGGCTAAAGAGACAGATGTGAGTGCGATTTGGATCAGGCTGGAGTCAAGAATGGAGAATTTATACAGCAATAAGAGACTCTGGGGCAAGAAAGGGGACGGGTGGACCAAGGCTGGACGAGCTGACCTGCAACTGAGGAGGTAGAATCAAGATCTGGGTTTGAGGTCTGGAAGCAAAATGGTGTCAAAGACAAGACGTCAGCCTGAAGCAGTTTAACAGTTTTGCCAGGTGCTGCTTAAAAGATCTGTGCTTAGCAGGGATGTATAAATGTGCACTTCCGTTTGATGGAAGACGCAGGGCTGAATGAACTGTTTATCATTTCTTATTAAGTATTTGAAATATTCATGTCTTACAATGTCTTAAACCCCACCTTATATAAAATAGGGGGTAAATTCCTAATCTCTGCACCAAGCATCTTCCTTTCTTCATAATTTTTCATTAAGGAACTATGCCATTAAAAAGGATACAGACAAATGTCTTTTGCCATTTTTTTCCCCATCATATATGATGGCCAGAGAAAAATTTCTTACTCAAACACAGCTAACTTTTAAAAGCTTACTTGCTCTTAGTATCACATTGATGCTAATGCTTTGTAAGTTTAACATGTGAAATAGCTTTGCCATAAACCAGTACCACCATTTTGTCTTTTACTTTACTTAAATGTTTTCTTCAAGGGCCTTATGCACAAATAATGGTAGTATACTCTGGGACAAATTTTTTTTAAAGTCACACATGCCTGGAATAATTTATGGAACATTATTCTAGATGGGGAAAAAAATAAGCTTGATATAAACTTCTCTCCCATTAACAGTGTGTGTAGTGTAGTGCATGAAACATATTTGTAGTTGATAGTGAATTCCTAATGCCTGGAGCCGAACACAAGAGGCAAACTGGATATAGAAGATGCACAGGTTCTGATTGTTCAGCCTTTGACCTGTATGCATGTGAGACAACACCAGCCCCTCTTCTGCCCCAATCAGGCACAAAATTGACTAAAAGTGCAAATCCCTGTCAGTTAATGAAGGAGTATTTTCAACTGAATAACACATGTGAGGAAAGAAATGATGGTGTCTGACCACAGATGTTGGAGTTAGAAGCTCTAATTAGCCAGGTGTGATCTCCACGCTACCAAAACCAGATGATTTTAACAATTTATCAGCAACGGAAAATTTGACAATCCAGTGATAATGTAATTTTTTTTTAATAATTACACATGGATTCACGGCTGACCACAGCTAAAAATTTCTGATATTCTCTGTGTTGCAGCATGCTGCTGCTGTTTGTTCCCTAGATGCACCTGCCGTTGCTTACATCTTGTTTGAACCAGAAAGCTTAATGCATCTCTGTATTTATTTAGACTTACTAGTGAGCAAGGATATGAGTCAATATCTCACTAATACAACTCATTACTCTTCTGTTGTGCACAGTGTGAAAGGTACCTCGGTGCTAGAGGAAGGTCTACAACAACAGACTTGTTGTGTGAGTGCTCACGAGGCACGTGGGCTATCTCACATCATCAAAGTGGAGATATTTTTTCCTTACCCAGTAGGCATTTGTAAAGATAAAACACACAAGTTGTAAGGTACTCAGATACAAACCTGAACTGGCTTTGTCAAGGGCTAAGAAGTAAAGCAGATGAAAGAACGTGAATGCTTTTGAAAGTTAATGGATTAACAGCTTAAGCAACACAGGGTCCTAAACAAATCTGTACAATTAACACCGGTGACAAGCACAAAAACATTTTATTTTCTGCTGTACATTTTAAAAGGGCACATCTTAGAAATGAATGAAGGTGGGAGAGAAGGATTAAATAAAGTACCTTTGTAATTCAATAGTTGTACTTTTCCAAAATAATTTTTCTTTCTTCAGCTCAAAAGAGGTGCTACCTCTGCCACTGGTGGCCTTGGCCTCAGCCAGCAGCAGGTCCATCTTGGAGCCAGCTGGTGTTGGCTCTGCTGGACGTGGGGTAGAGCAGCTACTCACAGAAGCCACCCCTGTAGCCTCCCCCACTGCCAAGCCAAACTCAGCCACCAACTTTTATAAATGTACTAAAATACATTCATCCGAGTGCTTCACTCCAAGGTGTTAGACAAAAATAGGAAACAAGCTATACGCAAGTGTTGGTTTGCAAGTAAATTTCCAGTTGGGAACAGCTAAGACAGTTTCCTAAAAATTTAGATGTGCCAGAAAGAATGAACAAGCATCTGGTCTATCCAGGCAACAGATATGCCACAACATACAATCAATCAAGGACACGGCCACGTTGGATGTGGGAGGGCACCCTACCTTTGTGGACAGCGAAAGGGGCATTTTTGTTGCATTGGCAGATTTATGCCACTGAAAAGTGAATTGCAATTTTGTTTCTGCTACGAAACAACAGCCAACAGGGTTGGTAAAAAGTAGAGAACGCTAATGAAATTAACCATGCCTTTTTCTCTGCAGTTTTATTAATATTTGGAAAATCAGCTGGTCTGGTTCTTTCAGTGCAGGTGGAGAAGTTTATTAAAAAAAAGGAGCCTGCAGTCACAAACAGACCCCACTAATTACTTCTTCAAGTGGTGGCTGATATTCTACAACCATGGTCATTTAAGATTTGACATGCTATTCATGCAGTATTTAAAATTCCAGCAGTTGGGTCAGGACAGACCCCATGTAGTTGCAAAGGGAAGCCACAGGACTTGATATAAAAGTCCAGTCTAACCTGACCATTGCAAAGCTATGACAATGTGCTGTGTGAATTCTTCAATGGCAGCAAATCATTACCAAAATAAACTAATAAATAACCATCCTCCAAAGTGTAGCACAGAAATATTCTGAGTGCAGGGAAGAAAGTGTGGACCAGGAGAAGTAAAAGGAAAGGACAGAAGAAAAGAACTAATAGTTACCTGCAACTGGTGCCTCTGTGGCTGGATGATACAGCTACCATATATCTAATCTATGTATATTTAAAATGTTCAGAGTTGCAATCAGTGTGGGCTGGAGCAGAGAAAAAGATTTCTGTCTTGCAGATGACAGCATCTGCTGGCTGCCTCAAGCAGGGCCATTTGTTTGGGTGAACAAATCTATGGCCATAGGGAATTTTTCCCAGCAAATTTACTGATGCTGCCCCTTGTGTTACAGAAGCAAAACTGAGGAACAACTTATCATGTGACACAGACGGCTGCTGAAGGAATATGCCATAATAGTTGCTTTGATATGAATTATCTGAAATATTGGTGTAGGTTCCAAAGTGACAACAAATCTGGAAGCAATAACTGAATTGAATTTTGTAAAGAATACACAACTACATTATGTAGCAGCTTTCCCAAAATACTTCAAAAGTAATTCAAGGCTCTGCTCAATTACTTGTATGTCCTCCTAGGCCATCCAAAAATGCAGTATTTAGTCACTTTTTAACTGCACATGCTAGTGGGCTCTGCTCTTCAGCAACCCAGATATGGAAATTAATGTGTGCTAGCAAATTACATCAATTTATTTGCTGTGGTTTAATTTCATTAACTCATGATAAGAGAGATTGAGCTTAACATCTTTCCCTTTATGTTCAAATAACCCCTCGGGTGACATATCACATGAAACAAAATTACTGCACATATTAAAATGACACCACAAATAAAAATGTATTTCCTAATTCAGTTATACTCAGAGATGAACAGTTAGTAAACATATATTTGGCAGTGAGTCAGTAATCAGCACCACTTCCTTGCTTATGGAATAATCTAAAGCATATGATCCCTGGTAACAGCAGAAGGGGATGAGCAGTCCATGATGGTTCCCACCCCATTTGCTCCTTGTTTCTGGCCCACGGATGGCAGCAGGCAAAGTGAGGGCTGCTACAGAGCAGCTCCTTGGGGCACTCCTGTGACAGATCTGGGCTTTACACCAGCTCTCTATCGGATAAACTTCCAGCAATCCTCTGAAATTGCAGCCAACTGATTTGTGAACCCATCTGTTTGGGACATGCAGAAGCAGGTTTGGCATCCGTGAAATAAATGCCTTTCCATTTATTAGGAGCACTTGTCATTTCTATTGTAATGCAAGATAGGTTAATGATTTCTTGTCAGCAAACTCTAGAAACTGAATTGAACTGAGCTATTTCCTGTTCCAAAGAACTTACAACACATGTACTTTATAGCTGTTATTTTAAGAGGACCATTGAAAGAACTGACAGTGGTATGAAATGGACATTTGAGCTGTGGAAGAACAGGAGTAGAAAGATGTGCCAAACCGTGACTGCCTGCATCTCAAGTAGTAGAGGTGGTCAGAAAGCCTGTTTTCAGGATATACAGCAGCTCTGGCACAAGGCTGTGTGTGGAATTAGACTGATTGGAATCCATTTTTTCATGGCTTTGAAGCAATGCTCCTCACTGCCATGTGCTTCAGCCTCTTCATTTCGAGTCTTGTCAATTTAGTTATTTTTATGAGAGAGCTAGAACTGACAACTGCAGTTAAATGAAAAATGTTTCAAAGACTACTGCAGGGAGCCCAGTCTTTACACTCCCTGAAACTCACCTTGTGATTCCTAGAATAAACATTACTAAGACTGTGGTCCAAGCATAAGCAAGCTTAATGAAAAATGTGCAGCACAAAAGTGAGCAAGACAGATAATGTTTCTCTTCTGTGCTTTCAATTCTCTCTCCTCGCACTATCTATAAGCAATGCTCATCTCCTGCATTTGCTCTCAGAAACATGTACACCAATTAAAAATATAGGTAAAATACAAATAATATTATTTTTTAGCTTGCATGGCAATAAACCTGATGGTGGAAACTGTTGAACTGCAACTTGTTATTAGTAATACCCATTTTCAGTCCTCAAGGAGTTAATGATGAAGACGGATAACAGCAACCATCCCCTAAGGGTTAACTGATGTAATAGCCCTTGCTTGTTGCTCCAGTCTCTGCTGCAGAATGTCATGATTTCATAAACTTATATATAGGATCCAAATAAATACATTGCCTTCTATATGAAAGCAGGATCATTTATCAACCCTGAGGATATTGTCAGGAGAAAATAAGGAAAGCCAAGTGCAGTAATGCTCTTGATATACTGTCTGATGACACCACAAGATGTAAAACATAGCTTGGAAAAAACAGATACAACCAAGAGGTTGCTTTTCCTCAAGGCTATCCCCCTCAGGGATGTAAGAAACAGCCTTTGAGAACTCTGGAAAGGAGAGAGCAAAATTGCATACAGACATAACTGAGATAAAGCTCCTTTATCCTTTTCTCTGAAATCATTTTGGGTACCAAAAATTGGCTCTTCAGGAAATGTCAAGCACATATTGTGTGAGTAAAGCAATTATTTCTTGTAGAGTTGGAACCAGCACTGAAAGATTCTGCGCTTGGACTTGGTTCAAAGAGAACTTGAAAGTCTGGGAACTTATCTGCAGCTTTTGGGCTAAATAAATTGTGCCTGTGCTGATCTTGTGCACTTCTAACTTGCCTTTGCAATGGGACAATGGAGCAGACTAAAGAATTTGTTGAGATCATGGCTGAATCTTAGGTCCAGAATATGAGTAGGGTCAGTTGTGTACTATGATATTTCATATCCTTAGTAAATAGTTCCTACCCTACAGGGACCCCAAAAGTAGCAAGATATGGATATGATGGCTGGATGGTTCCATGGATGAGGAATTGATTGGATGATTACACCCAAATGGCAGTTGTCAACTGCTCAGTGTCCTGAAGGACACTGGTAACAAATGCTGTTTCCTCAGGGATCTGCATTGGGACCACTACAGTTGAATGTCTTCATTAACGACATAGACGAAGGGATTGACTGCATCCTCAGCAAATTTTCACACAACTCTAAGCAGAGTGGTGTGGCTGACATGCCTGAGGTATGGGATGCCACCCAAAGAGACCTGGGCAAGCTCAAGGAAAAGGTCCATGAGAATCTCGTAAAGTTCAACAAGACCAAGGGCAAAGTGCTGCACCTGGTTCAGGGCAACTCTGGCATCAATAGAGCCTGGGATGTGGAGGGATGAAGAGCAGTCCTGCCAAGAAGGACTTCTGGGTACTGCTGGACGAGAGGCTGGACATGAGCCAACAGTGCCTGCTTGCAGCCCAGAGAGTCAAACTCATACCAGGCTGCATCAAAAGGAGTGTGACCAGCACTTTCATGAGAACCCACCTGGAGTGCTGCATTTTTGGGGCCCCTAACACAAGAATGATGTGGACCTATTGGACTGAGTCCAGAAGAGGCCCATGAAGATGATCAGGGGGCTGGACCATCTCGAATGATGGAATGAACCATCATTCTATGAATACAGGCTGAGAGAGTTGGGGTTGCTAGCCTGGACATGAGAAGAGCCTGGGGAAACCTCAGAGCAGCCTTTCAGTACCAAAAAGAGGCTTATAAGAAAGATGGGGACAGACAGCAGGGTCTCTTGTGATAGAACAAGGGGTAATGGTTTTAAACTAAAAGAGTGTTGATTTAAATTAGATATAAGGAAGAAGACTTTTATAACAAAGGTGATAGCACATTCAAAGAATTTGCCTAGAGATATGGCAGATGTCCTGTCCCCAGAAACATTCATGGTCAGACTGAATGCAGTGAGCTGGACTAGAGGCCCATTAAAAGTCCAAATCCAACTGTTCAATCATTCTATGAAAGGAACAGTAATTAAAGAAGTCGTATCTTTCCCAACATGTTTGAAATGTCCAAGTCTCTGCATTAAACAGTATGCCCTACAGAAGTAGTGTCACAATATTCTTCTTGACTGTTGCATCCTAAAAAAGCTTTTTATGTTTTCCCTCATTATTCGTTGTTAATGATGTTAATATACTCTTCTGAGAACTTTCTTTGACTTTCTAATTCATGTTCTTTTTTACTTTACCACTGAAGCTGCATTTAAACCCTGATTTCCTGTAAGCCATCTATAGCTTGCATGTAGGAATCATATAATTTTAGAACAACTTCCAGGTTCCATAGATTCCAAAATTTTGTAAGAAAAGAAACATATGGTTATGAAATAGTAATTGAATCTCTTCAGTAGCACTTTTTAGAAAGACTACATCTAACAACACGTTCTGTTATTGTAATGTGTTTGAGTTTTCAGTGTTTTAAAAAAATTCCTGTGTTATTCTGCACCTATGTCCTAGTACAACCCTGATGCTTTTCTGTTTTCAAGAATTTATATTTTTATATGGATAATAAAAAAAAGATCATGCATTAAAGAAAAATTCATCTGGACAGTTCCTGAAGTGTTTTAGAATAATTACTTGGAGTCACACAGATATTTTTAGCTGGTTTTTATTAGGGGGAACTATAGGAAAAAATACTTTCCCTACATCTTTATTTTTACCGAAATTGCATTCATTGATACCTCTAGCTGATGGTATTTAGGTACTGACAATCAGTTGAAATTCCACAATCCTGAGACATTTCTATCCTCTCAATGGTCTCTTGGTAGTTTAGTCAGACAGTGGAAACTAATTGTTCTGTTTTAAGTTAAGTGAAGTAACAGACTTCAGAACTATCACTATTACTTATTCAGTTGCCTCTCTTTGGTTTATTTTTTTTCTAAAAAGATTGTATAGCAAACTAAGCCAAGAAGAGGGATGAGTCAATAATCAAGTATACTCAATGTGTGTTCCAAGCAGCTGAACAATCCTCTCAGATTTGCTAATGATAATTATCTAATGTATATAAGTATTTATTCCTCCTTAATGATGTATCAAAACACTTCTAACAGGTAAATGCACAGTGAACATTGTTGGTGTGTCTAATACATTAAACACTTCAACACATCCGCACACAAAACATATTAACTCTAAGGTTGTATTTGTAAAAAAGTAAAATGCTTTGTATAAACTTATGTTGGAAAATACCTGGGAGATGACTCTTGCCTGGATGAAGTTTATCTTTCAGAAAGCAATCCATGTGTGAATAGTTACAAAATCCATCAACTACTGGCACCACTAAGGAATTTTATTTTATTTTGGTTTTAACTTGGGGTGCAAACAAGACTCCAGCCCTTAGCAATTGTTTACTGCTAAATGAAAACCGACTTTGCAATGCTTCCTCCTTTTATTTGCATGCTTAATTCAGTAAGACTTCATCGAAAAGACACTCAAATCCCACTGTTTATTTTTCTCCTCACTACCCTGGAATTGTTTGGCTGGTTATCGGTGAAGTTTTAGAAATACTAGGCAGCAAGCTAAATGAGACAAGCAGCTATTAATAAATATTTAAATTAACATGAAAATGTTCAATGTTAAATAGAGGTCAGGCTGAAGGCTATGAAGGTCATTCCAGGTTTTAGTTGAGACATTGTTTCTGTTTGAACTTAGTTTAATATTTGGAGCTATCCTGTTGAACCAATGATGCTGCAAATCAGTTATTTGTTTTCCTAGAAGTGTATCTTATGAAAATTTTGTATTTTTTTCTCTTATATCTAATAGTTATCCTATCCTTCCTTAAAATAGTTTTCTTTATAAAATGCTTACATTCTGGAGCTGCATGATGTGCAAGCTAATGACACATATATATTGATGCATACTTTTAAATGATCAAAAAGATTGTGCAATGACAGGCTAGATTTCCTCTGGTGGTTTTTTTTTTTGACTGTTGAGAAATTTCCCTGGATCACACTTCAATAAAACCAACAAATGGCATAAAGAAGTTTTATATAATGACCATAGAACTTTGGCTTAAAGTAGGAGCTTTAATGTGTGCCAGATCATCTTTCTGAGAAGAAAAAATAAATAGAAATTATTGACAAATTTGTTCTTTGGTGAGTATCTTCAGAAGACAGAAAGTTCCACGCTCTGGATCTTCAATGGATCTCTTTTTTTCCAGCACCAATTAAGAGTGTTAAAGAGATGTTCGGCAGCATTTTGGGGACAGTTCCTGGGAGTTACTCTTTTAGTTCATGTGAGCAGCCCCTTGTCCGGACTTCCGGACTCCTGGAAAATCAGGACACCAGCTTGTAAGCTGTCTCCATTTACATAAAAGTGAGTGCACTGACTGCAAACAGTAAAATATTTGATCACTAATCATACCGTGTAATTAGGTCTGGGAGGCAAACGTTTTATCCGTGTGTTTCTGATGTGCCCTGTAAATTTGTTGTACTATGCAAATGTTTTAAAATAAGTTAAACAAGGAAAATGCAATGAAAGTAGTTATCTGTACATTTTGCTACAGTTCCTCGAAATGTAAACAAGATCTGGTTTGGAGAATTTGAAACATTTCTGAGTATCTCCTGGGTTATGATAAATCTTTTGAATGAAATGGGAATAGATTATATGGAGGGTTTAGGGGATTTTTTTTTTTCTTGTCGCTCTTTGCAATGAATTTTTATCTTTTTTATTTGTAGTTATTTTAATATGTGTTACACATCTTCATTTTCAAAGCCTTCTAGCAACGCTGCATTTCATCAGATAGTGCAGAACAGATCATGGACCTTTTGCATCATGCAAACACATTTATCTCAAATGTGCTGTCATGGTGGTACACATTAACTCACTCCAGAAGGTGATTATGGATCATGGGAAGTTCTTTTAGCTAATGAGAAGCCAAGCCAATCACTCAGCAGTCAATTAAAAAGGTAATCTTCAGTAGCCAGCAGTTTTTACATGCATCTTAATGCAAACATAGCCTGAATATTTACAAGATACATAGAAGAATAAATTGGTGATTAAGATTTTTATTTTGCACTGTAATAACATCTTAAGTTGCACTACAATAAATACCTATTTTGAAGCTTCTGACAATAAAACCAGCTCACATGAATGAATGAAACATAGAAAAACCAGCTCACATGAATGAATGAAACATAGAAAATTACAAGTAAATACTGATTGAAATATTTCTGATTTTTCCCATTTTTATATAACAGGTGCTTTTTTTTTTTTTTTTTTGTGAGAATAGGGGATTTCCTCCAAATTTATCAGAAGTACTGAAATATTCTTAAACTTTTTTTACTTCCTTTGCCCATTTCAAGCATTTCTAAAATTTGCTGTCCAAAACATAAAAACTTCAAGAAAAAAGGTTAGGATCACTAGCTTCTAATAACTAATTACTAAAATAATAACTTCTAATAGTTAGAGAACTATTTTTAGGGACTCAGATATTTTAGTAGAAATCGTCCATTTTCTCACGCACTTTGTTCTTTGTTAAAAATCTTCTTTTTGTACATGTGAGAGATTAGAAATTATTATAAAATGTTTATAACTGTGATAACTATTTAAGATTACTTTTATCCTTTGACTTTATTCTGTCACAAGGGACCTCCTGCTAGTGGCATGCCTCTGTTCTTCCCCAAGAAAAACAGTCCAAAATGTCCCAAAATGTTGCTTTTCAGGTCAGTAACAGCCCCTTACAGGCTTGTCCTTACACACCTGGAACTGAAGACTATTTGCAGTGATGGTTTAAAATGCCTGTTCTTCCCTTGGTAGTTAAAAAGCAGACAAGAGAAAGTTGGGTTTTTCTTCTCAGATAAAAGGTGTAAGAACTTTAAATGTGCTTGAGACTCTGTAGTCATTAGAAAACAAAAGTATGTCTTTGTTAAAAGATGTGTGTAATGGTCAGAAGGCAAGTATAGATTGTGACTATTAATTAGCTTAATTCTAAAATCTACTTATGTTATTTTTCTAATGTGCAGTAAAATCTCTTGGTTCACACTAATGTTTTTCCAACATGAAATTGTGTATTCATCAGTGTTTCTTATATTCTAAGTCTTGCATATATCAAATGAAAACTTATCTCAGTGTTTGCAGTTGACACCTGTGGCTGTATAGGAATCAATTACAAACCAATTTTAAACACAGCGTGGATTCCCACACAGAAATACAGAGGACAAGGAAGATAAGCAGCAGAATTTATATATATTTTTTCTTTATCAAGAAAGCCTCAGGAAGGAGGTATAGCCTGTGAACATTGTTTAATTTCAAAGCAAGCCTAATGCTTTTGTTTGCATAACAGCAGGCCTCTGTGAGGGAAAGCTCTTCATACAGAAATAGTTCTCATTCTGGAGAACTTCATGTGCCAATAAAGTTATGAGCAGTTGAAGTTCCTTTGCTCAGCTTTCACATTCTCTTTGAATTACTTGGCTTCTGATTTTAGCCTTTATAAATGTCAGCTAAGGATAAACTTTTCATTACCCTGCAAAGGTATCCTTGATGGACAGCAAATCAGAAAAGGAAACTTAGTAAATGATGTCAAATTACAGCTGAATGGGACAGTAAGACCTGAACCTGGCCCTAGAATGACACACTTTCATACTTTTGAAGGAAGATTGTGTCAAAACCACCTTTTTGCCATCCTATCTTGGGGCTTACAGCACATTAGATTTGCTGAGAGCTAATCTGGATAGGATTTACTTTTTACTCCAATTTTAGTGCTAAACATCTGAGTAGACAGAAGAAGAACAGGAGGCTCCCCATCAATCTTTATTGGTGCCAAGCATAACATAAAGCTGTAAAATAAACACATGCTTGGTCATAGTTTACCTAGAATATTTTTATTTTTTCAGTACTTTAATGTAACAGAAATTATGTAAAAATTATTTCATCAATAAATTCCACTTTTATTATTAATTCTTTATTTTTTTAAAATTCAGCTAGGTTCAAAAAGACTTTTGACATCCTAAGAGTCCAACCTATGACCAAACACCACCTTGTCAACATGGCACTGAGTGCCACATTCAGTCTTTCCTTAAATGTCTCCAGGGATAGTGACTCCATCACCTCTCTGGGCAGCCCATTCCAATGCCCAACCACTCTTTCTGTGAAGAATTATCCTGATATTAGTGGTTTAGGCTTTTTTTACAGAATATCTGGAAGAAATCTCACCTGAAGACTGAAATAGCAGTGGGGTAGTGTATTTAACAACACCATCCCTAAATTCCTATAATATCATCCAGAAAATAAAGATAAAATCCTGGCTGCTCTGAGAGAAAAAAAACAAAAAAACAAACCCAAACCAAAAATCCACTCTCTACCTTGTGAATTCATTACTTCATTTTAAATTAATAATCAGAACCATATCCACTTGAAGGTCACAGTGCTTAGCTATAAAACCTTAAATAAGTTAAGCTCTCGATGCCAAAGACCTCTGCATTTCAGTTGGTCATCTCTATTTGATGGGGATTCATTAGCCTCTTTTCATGTGGGTGAGCAGCAGTCTGACCCTGTTTGCAAGTTTGGGTTATGCTGCACCCAAATATGAGATTTTTGAGGGTGAACTTAAAGACTTTTAATTTCTCCTGAATTCATTCAGCTGAGATATGAGGACAGCTCTTACTCCTGTGATATTTAAAGCTGGATTATTAACCCCATCCTCTTATTACCTGTGCCGCAATTGCATTGTTTAATGAGTGAGTAGATGCCTTGGGAAATAAAAACCTTTTCTTGAAAGCTAAAAACATTTCCTTTTGATAGGACAAAATGGACAAATTTGCAATGTCATAGCTTAAGGAAAATGACTAATAACATACTGTGTCCATTTTAGAGGAAAACAAAACAAAACACCTGATTCTCTTCTGTCACGGCATTGATTGGTGCCATTGCATCTGATAGGTACAGAATTTTCATGTCATAGCAGTTGCAGCAGATACTGTCACTGCATTTCTTTTGTCCAATTAATTGTTTAATAAAAGCACAAAGCTGTTTATAAACTTCTTCATGTGTCTTAAAGCAATCAGAGTATGTATGAATTTTCTTGGAAGCCTAACCATTTAATTTTCTTTAAAGCAAGAAGGTTCTTGAGAACAAAGACTGGGTTTGATTTTCAATTAAATGAATATGAACTTAGCTTTGAAATCCCTGGGCTTGTCCTAGAATACAACTTCTTATTCAGATAACAGTGAATGTGGTATTCAGTCTTCAGTGAAATCTTCCTAAATAGCTGCAAGCACAGTCTTCTGAGGAAGAGGGAGAAGAACATCCTTTTATGCACTCAAAAGAGTCCTGTGGTTACACTTTTAACAAGTATACACTTGATTCCTGTGTGTGTTATAAGAAATACTGAATTGATGAGACTGAATTGGATGGCTATGGCTAGTAGAAGAATCAGAGATGTAAAAGTAGGAAAAGATAAGAAAGAAGCTGAAGAAGAAAATGAAAAATCCTTGCTATGCAGGGGAAAATATCAAAAAAGCAAGCTGCTGTTGACATTTCAAATCATGAGAATAGATGAAAATGAATCTGTGGAAAAAAAGCAAAGCAGAAGGTTTTGCAGAGGACTTGAAAGCCCTGTGCTATGAAATCAATTGCTTCCCAGCTGAAGAAGTGTTCAAAGACAGTCAAAAGTGCAGAACTCTCCGATGACACAGATCACTGCCAAAGCAGTAACAGAAAGCAAACATTATGTGCTTTGCTTATTTTTCAACTGCATGTATTTTGTCACTTTTCCCATCTCTGAGTGCCCTGGGGCCAAGTCATTTTTTCTTTGGTAAATTTTATGGAAAAGTCAAACAATGAATTGTTTGGCTTGGACAACATTGGTGGCAGGCAAGGAGTGGGGGGAATGTGTGTGTGGATTCCCTTTCTGAAACCTGAGACAGGTGCTTGCCTCCAAACTTCATTCCTTACTTCCTTCCTGCCTTGACACCTCTATATCAGATAGTTTTTTACAGTGACCTTCAGTGCTTTAAAAGAGCTGAGACAATGATGAGGTAAGAGGGAAAACTCTGTAATGTGAGAATACCTGTTCTAAAGGAGCTAGAAAACATGCATAGGTAATCCACTGTTTGGAGGGAGGTCACTGGTGGAATTTGGTGGGCTGCTGGCTCCATTTGTGCTGATTAACACACTCATGAAGGCTGTGGAAAAGCAGGTGAGCAGGAAGGTGACAAAGCACGCATCAGATACAATTGTATTCCAGATAAAAAGGATAAGGGTAGACAGTGAAGGACTAAATATCTGCTAGAGGAGACTGTTTGAGTAATGAAAATAGCATGTGAAGTCTAGTGTAGAGAATTGTAAAGTGATGCACAAGGGAAAAAAAAGTATTTTAAATTTCACATTAAAAACTGATGGGTTCTGGGCTGACCATTTTCACTGAGGACTTCAGTTCCTGTATTTTAAATCTTCCTGAAAAACCCATTTACTCCTTATGCTTCTCTGTGGACAATGGCAGAACCAGCCTTTTATTTCCATTCTTCTGTTTTGCTTAAAAATAGTGCTGCCAGAGGTGCTCAAAGAGTTATTTCTCTAGATAACTAGCCTTTTAAAATGATTATTTTTTCAGTCTAGAAATCTGCAGTGTTTTCCTTGTGCCACATTAATCTAAGGCCATTTGTTCTCCTGATAATTAGCAAAGGACACTCATGGTGGCCCCATAGTGTTGTGGAATACGTTTGTATTTGCAGCCTCATGCTGGGCATTTGCAGCACTTTGTTATCAAGCTTCCAAGATGATATGAATGTCAGGTTTTATAGTGGAAGTGACAAGTGCACTTTAGAAAAGCCATAAATGTGAAATCTGTGGCCCACTGTGTAACACAATGGTCAGTGGCTGAGGATAAAGGTTAACAAGGTGGAAGCAATAAATCCGATTTAAATGAAGGGCTCTTCATATCTATCTCAATACCACATCTTAATTAAACAGTATTTTCCACATCACATGAGATGTTTTCGCTTCCTTTTCAATAATTGGATAGAAACTTGAAAGAATAATCAAGAAAACCAAGTGGTATAAGAGAGTGTTGAATTGCTGTCTGTGTATAAGTTTTCTGCCTTTTCAAGGCGTTTTAAGACATTTTTTCTTCAAAGATTGATTTTAAGATTAAGCTTGAGTGCACATTGCACTGATTTAAAGAGGGGGCTTTGGTGACTTACATCTCTGGACAGTTCTACCAAGTGTTCAATGCCTTAAAAAGAAACCTGCTACTTGAGACAGAATAATTTCAGACTCAGACTTCATTACAGCCCGTATTGAAATATAGGATTTTCAAAATTTTTCATCTGCAGTTATGTCAGAGGAAAAAGACCTTAGAAAGAACTTCATTAATGTCACCAGGTTGGCCTTAGTGTAAATGATTCCAATAACAATGCTTACTGACTGTCAATAGAAAACGAAGAACTTATGTGAAGATTTGAATAATTGAAGCTAAATGAGAAAAAAAACCCCCATTGCTCTATTTTGTCTGTAGGGAACTAGGAATTAATTTAATGTGATGTACAGAATGAACTGAATCACCTTATTATAAATTATGAAAAATATGCTTTTGTATTTTCAAACATGCAGATATATGAATATTTTAGCATAAACTTTAGGCACCTGTGATGGCCTATTTTCATATCACACATTCACTGTTCAAATATCTGTGGTCTGAACAGTCCTATGCTTTTTTATATCACTTAGAATAAAACATTATCAAATAATAATGAAACCTAATGATGAACATCAAGCATGAAAAACCCTCAACAGAAAATAAGAATTGAAGAGGAGACAAAAAAATTGGAGGCAAAAAGAAGAAACAGAAAACTGGAGAAAATGAAAGTCTAAATATCTATCTATCAACAGAAATGAACAAAGAATGCTGCATAATTGCCTTTAAGGTCACCTCTTAATTTTCACAAGACAGCAGCTGAGAAATGAACAAACATCTTATCAATGCATCCACTGAGAATTTTGCTGAATGTAGCACAGTCCAGTCAAAAGGGCTCAGAACTCACTGCCACAGAGGGTAGAAATCCAGTGACTACATGTTTTAAAGCACAGGTAATTAACCTTAAAACAAACAAGAAAAAATTCACCAAGAAGAACAAACCAGCAGCAAAATAACCCGATTTATTTACACTGAACTATTGCCAGTGTTGGACTGATGACCCAGATGAGCTGTTCCAATACCTTAGGAAGGATTTTCACTGTATATATGCACAGAGTCTGAACATTATAAGAGATGAAATACTGTTAGATCTTCTAAATGAGTATGTACTATAATCAGATGTTCAGATCCTTTCTCTTCAAGGATTCCATCAACCTTTGGTACCTATGATTGGGGCATCTTTGCTGTGCCATATCCTTTTCTGTTGCTCAAGATGGTAAGACTTTGAGAGAAATACATTAAGAGAGAGGAAGCAAAAATCAACAAGACTAAGAAGGCACATTTCAGGTGACAAAGCAAAGGATAAAATATAAAAAAAAATCTGAGGACAGCTGCCCCAAGATTCACTCAAAATACTTTCGCCTTTGAAGTCAAACCAGTACTTGTGATATTTTGGCAGGTTGCCTTGACATCAAAAATATTGTAGCAACAGGCAGCTCATTTTCCAGTTAAAAGTCAAAGAATGGCTGCACCTAAAGATTTGTATAACTAGGATCTCCCTGCAACAGGTTTATTTTCCATTGTGTGCTTTTCTTCTGAATTTGCAGGTTTATACATTTGTCAACCATTCTACCTCAAAAACTCCAGTGTTTCTCCCTTGCATCCGCAACATTCAATTATCTGTATGAGTTTGCAGATCTGAGACATTAAAAACTAAAGGAAATGCAAGTGAAAAAATTCGGGTGAAAATTTCACTAAGGTGCAGTTTTGGTTTTTTGATAAATGAACTGCTTTGTTTTCAGAGCTGAAGACTGTATGTTATTACACTGACTAGATTGTAATCTTTCTCTCTCCCTCTCACCCATCTTCTTCCCCCAGCCATTTTTACTATAGCTTTTTGGTTGCTGTTGAGGCTAATAGCAAAAGCATTTTGAAGGAATAGTACCAACAAGTAGTGTCAGAGCCTCAATGAAAATATAAAAGAGAATCTGTCAATTGCTTGTCCTATGAGTGCTCAAAAACTCGAGAAGGGCCATGTTTTTTGTGGGCAGAAGCCAAAGCTTTTAAGCTCTTTATCAAAGCATAAAAAACACAACAAAAGCATTACCAAAGACAATTCCAATTAGTAGGATTAGACTCGTTTTTTTTAAAAGAGGTTTTATCTTTGTAAGTTAAAAGTCATTCTCCAAAGCCTCTGTGGGGGATCGGGCAGTAGAAAGGAAGTTATTTCCAAACATGATGGTGTCAATAACTAATGTAACTATGAACAACCTGCAGATATCTTTATTTGGTGAAAAGTTCGGTGATGAAAGGCTTTTTTATCTTTCCTGCTGCTGAAAGCCTGAGTGATTGCACGTTGCCCATGTGAATCTTCATGTAAAGCATGTGCCAAGGAGGGGATGCATTTTGCAGGGCAAGATAGCACCTGGCAAAGCAGGAGAGGGCACTGTTCCCATGGAGAGGAGAGCTGGTCCTCACCTGTCTGCACTGGAATTCAATGAGTTACAGCCTAACTTGACTCCAAATTGCACCACAATCACAGGTTCTCTCTGGGAACAGCACGTGATAACAGAGGTGAAATTTGCTTCCTGCAGTTTGGGCATTTTTGAGCTGGGACTCCCAAATCCAGCCACCACTCAGTGAGATCACAAAGTGCCTTGGGTACAAAGTTTTCAGAGTGATCCTGCACAATATGGCAAACCAGTGTTATTCCAGCCCAGCAAGCAGAAAGACAGCTTTGGATGCCTTCAGAGTGTTTATATATACTTCTGTAAACTCAAAGCTCTGTATTTTTATAGATAATATACGTCCATTGTTTAGAACAGAAAACAAGTATTAAAATTTAAAATTCCATGATCAACTTCTTTTGAAGGGTTTTATTTCATCCTAAGAGATTCAAAGCTTTGCTGTCTAACACTTTTCTGGATTATGGCTCAATTTCAAGACCCATGAGCACTGGACTTATTTCTCAGATAATATTGGTGATCAGTGAGGCAGTGACATGCAGTGGATGAGCAAGCAGACATCACACATGGCACTGCCTGACCACACACAGCTAAGCAGATCTTTTGCTTTAAATATATGGCATATATCCCCACTTGGAGAGATGTTATCTGAATGCTGTTGCACCAGGGTGGTCCTAAGTTCAATCCAGATAGAGGAACAGAATCACAGGCCTTCCTCCATAAATACACCTCACAAATATCTTATTCAATGATACACTGTTTATCTTGTACTATTCCTCCAGTTTGCTAGGATCACATTAAATTCAAAACCTCCCTTCTCTATAAACGTGTTTATACACATCTCCCTCAGCTTACAGTCTCCCTCAGTTTACAGTCTCCCTCAGCTTTCTGCTGCATGCATGCAAATTCAATAAGCTGTTCTCAGTTCACTGTGAAAATAAAAGGAGAGCAAGGATGAGTTTGAACAACCACAAGGACTGCCCTCTGCTCACCCTCCCACCCTGACATTAAGCATGCAATGCCAACCTGTGGTTTTCCAAACAAAATTTCATCTCAGCTGTTTCCTTTGCTTGCTTCTAGGAATGTTATATAAGGTGGTATCAACAGCCTAACTGAGGACACATGCATTGGCTGTTCATCCCTGTCCACAAGGTCTGAGCCTCTGCCACCACAGGGAGCGTGATTGCTTTAGCAGGATTTCTTCTTGGTAGATCCAGGGTAACTGTCACTAATCTCCTTGTGACCTTATAGGAGTTTGCAGACTGTTTCTGTGATTATTCCTGCCAATCTGTTTCTGAAAAATGTGTTTTTCACTCTGTAACAGTCTTTCTTTTTCCCATCAATAAGACTGGCATCGTCCAACCTCTTTGCCAGACTTTGCCCAACTTCCATACCTCCTGGCAATTCACTTAAAAAATTCATAATGAAATAACAAAATATAGAAGCAGTTTATTGTCTGATTCAGTAAATGCAACTTATTACTAAAATATCATCAAAAGCTGCCGAAAGAGCTTATATGTATTATCTCCTTTTAATTATTCTTTTTGTCTGTAAAAGAAGTTGGTTTGTACACTACTGATACTCTTCACTAATGATTGGAACTTTTTGTAATTAATATTTCTGGAACAAAGAATTCATGTCATAATCTGCATTTTTTTGCATTAATTTAAGCATTAATTTTCTGTGCTACAGCATGGAACAAACAAATATATATTTAAAAACAGCAAAGGAAATGTTAAAATAAGAGATGATTGTGTGAACTAGTGGTCAGATAAAAGTAAGCACTTTTAATCTTGTCTGATGGTACAACTTCAACATTTGATAGGCTATATGTGGAAAAAAAAATTTAGAAATGAGAGGATAGTGAAATTGCACTTTCTTCCAAAAAATTTTTTATGTGAAAACAAACAATTTATAATTTGAAATCCAAAGCAAAAAGGAGAAATCTCAATAGTTAAAAAAAGGCTTTTAATAGTCTAAAAAAAAGCAACCAAAGAACCAAAACCTGGAAAGCATGCTAGACTACTCTTGATGCACAGAAAGCTTTCAGACATTATAATATACAGCAAAAAAAAGGAGTTAATTGAAAGTTGTGGATAAGAAACCTGCTCACCTGTTAGCCTATATGAAATAACCTGTAATGTCAGTGAATCACTTTGAACACTGCCTGTGTTCTGTCTAGGAGCTTCACGTCAAGTAATTTTATTTGAAATAACATGGTGTCCTGGTTTCAAACGACAATTTATTCATCGGAATGTCAAGAGTGTTTATTACAGGACTTCAGAAAAAAAAAGCCCTTGAAACAGTATTAATTAAATGACAGAAAAAGAAGGGGTGGGAAGAGATTAAAAATTACTACTTCAGAATAAGAAAGGGAAGTCAGTTGTTCATATGACTTGACATCTACTGTGAACAAATAAAAAAACAGCTGGGAAAATTTTACTGAATTTGGAACAAACACGTTTAATTTTTTTGGCAGATAAGAAGAAAGGTTAAGAGATGTACTTTGTATTGCTCATTTTTTAATTGTCTAAATTACCTACTGTCTCAGTCAGAAATTCCAATTAATTTAAAATAGGGGCACAAATAAAGCACCTCTCATCATGCTGGGGCTTGTATTTCTTCTTGTCTGGGGTTCAAGTCCGTGGTGTCACTGCTGTTCTGCAAAAACCTACCTGCACAAGCAGAGCAATTGTGTGACACAAGCAGGCTTGCTTAAACCAAGGATGGGCAAGATGTACAAGACATACTATTATACTGATATGAAATACTCTTTTTCTGTTATGAAAATTGGACATTTCAAACCGATAGAGAATAATTTAAGATAACACACTGTGAAATATGGCAGTCTGGGGTAAAAACTCCATATATATATTCTGTGTAGAAATCAAAGAATGAGTTTTTTATATGTATAGACATTTATCAGTGAAAATTTCAAAAACTAATAAAACTTCTCAGATTCTCATCATGTTGTGAGGAAATTGACGATGGACCTACTGATAAAAAGGCAAAACAGATGGAAATCTGTCTTTGAATATACTCACATTTCTACTGTAACTCCTTTCTGAGTTGAAAAACAGAAAGAAGTGACAGTACTGCATAAGGAGGCAGTAAAGAGAAGAAACAGACAGCAAACACTGGTGATTTAGTGGATATCTTAATTTCTGGGAAGAAATGTTGGATTTGCTTAGTCCTGTCTGACAGTAACTTTGTCTGAGTAATAATGCAAAAAAATTTGATTGATGCTTGAATTCATTACAACCATTTTCTTTTTATTTTATGTGGAAGATGCCATCAACATTCAAATTTGAGGTTTCCTAGAAACAATGAAGTCCTGGTGGATGTGGATCTGGGCCGAGACAAGGCCATGTGGTGGACAGGGCCATGTAACCTACAGAACTGCCGGATAGGGAAGGATAGATCTTACCTGGCCCCACAGCTGGGAATGATTATATCTCTCGGAAGATGGTAAAATTATAGCATTAAGCAGCAGGTTAGACTATGAAAAAATAGATATGAGGACTAATAAGTTGCTTTGTGTGTGTACAGTACAGCAGAGCCATTTCATTTTCAAAAAAAGAGCAAAGATATTTGTTTTGTCAGTGGGATAAGTAAAGAAAAATTACATTGAGATCTCTACCACACTGGTTTATGTCCTGTCTAAATATATGGAATTTTAAGTGCAGATAAGAAGGTTGTTATACTGTTCATGTTTACTTAATTCAATTATATCATGTGCAGTATTTCTTACACTAAACTGCCATCTCCTCTTGTTTTCCTTCATTCTTGCACCTGCTGGTATACCTCACAAGTTGTTTGTTTGATCATTATATTTAATATACTTGGAAGTGGTCACACATATTTACCTAAAATTTTAATATCCCAAGACAGTCTGTCTAAATTTCCATTTGATAAGCCATATAACACTTAACACCTTTCTGTCTGCTTTTACAATGCACAGGTTCCTGTAGGTTTAGTTTCCATAAAGCAGGCAAGAAATTAAAGTTGGTAGGATATGGTAGAGGCTGAATTTAGGATATAGTTATGCTTTAGTCTTAAGCAACCCAACTTATTAAATTCCTCAGTGTCTCATAAATAATGCCAGGTTATTTAATAAGATATATCATCTAGTGATGAAAGAACACAGCCTGGTGTATTTCTATTCTTCTTAGGCTGGGGCTTGTAATTTAAACATTCATCATTTGCTCCCCAAAGGGAATCTTGCCATATCAAATACCATAAGAGATCATTAGCTGTGATAATTAAGTAAGCTCTCAAATATTTTCTCTGTAAAGTCCTGGCTAAACTGCCCGTTTTCATATTATATCCTTTCTGTCTGAAAAAATTTCTATCCTCCTGGCTATGCAGATGGCCATATGTCTCTTTTGTCACAGAAGTGGAATTTCCTTCCAGTAGCAGACTGGGCAAACATGGAAAAAACCCACCCATTATACTCAAAAGCTTTGGTATCTGGTTGAAGAGATCATAACCATGCAAATCCAGGAGCCAAATTGTATCTTCCCTCCCCACAAACCACATTAGGTTTGCACATTCTCCCCATGAGATGTGCATGGCAGCAACTGGACAGCTGGTGCAAATTTTCTTTTTTCACTCTGTACTTTTGGGGGGCTGTCGCGGTGTACCTGGATAGNTTCCAAAAATGTAAGCTGGGAAATGGGCTGCTGGGCTGCTGCTGCTTGCTCAGAGATGTAGGCTACCAGCTCCCATCTGGGTCATGAGAACAATTTCGTTCTGACCTCTGTATAGGCCTTTCTCCAAATAATTGTGTTCTCCTCAGAAAAGCTCTCTGTTATTTTTGAGACCCAGGTTTCAGATAGTCAGCTTGCTGCCACTCCACAGGTTTTGAAGATCTTTTACTTGGTACTTTCTTTAATATATCTTGATTCTGGGTTGTAATGAAAATCAGTGAATTTTCCTGGATGAAATGGAGGTGAACCTGTAAGTTTAAATTATTTTAAAATTATTTTATATATATACACGCATTTATATAATTAACACTAAAAATTCAAATTCTGAGAATTCATGGATTTATTTGGCATGAAATTCTATGAGCTAAAAAACAATTTCGGTTTCCTGGGTTTGCATGCTAGATTTTGTTATTCACTGTCAAATCCATTTCTGTCTTTCTCTGGATTACTTGCTTTAGGATGAAACTGATGAGATAATATTATGTCCTGGTGACAGTAAAGTTGCATTTTCACAATGGGTCTGTTCATAAGAACTCTCTTAAAATTCCCAATAGATTTGTCTTTTAAACATGTTTTTCCTCCACCATTGCCTGTGTATGATTCAGAGAAGGGTCATAATACCTATCTTAATTACATGAAACATAGTAAAAGTAGAAATTATCATCTACAAATCTTCACAGAAACAAATATTAGTAACAACCAGTCTTAACTGCCAGATAAATAAATGTTTATATTTAGTCTGGGCCCAAAAGTTGAGCTTGAGGGAGAGAACGTGTATGTAATTAGGGACCTTTTCTTTACACTGATTTGAACAAAATTTTATTATTTTTATGACTTTTATCCTTAAGTTGTAAATATAAATGTTTAATCTATATTTCATTGTGGGAGGCTATTACAAGCTCTGGAAAGTATTTTCATTTAGGATGTCAGGCAAAGCTCAAAAATTTGACATGGAATGTTACCAAATTCCCTACTTATTACTTTAAGAATATACCTGGTTGCTTTTGAAGTTGAAAAAAGAGATAGACAATTAGATTTTAATTCAAACAAAGAAATTACATTCACCTGTATCAAAAAAATCTTCTTGTAATAAATTGGCCCTCAAACCTTCTGGATTAATATATTTTTGCTACTTTTAGTTCTGCAAGTTTCATTTTCCTTCTGTGGGACTTTTGAGCTGTCTGCTATAAGAGCAGTTCTTGTAGATTTTCTTGCATTTAGTTTCTGCGTAACAGTCCACTGTGAGCCCATGGACAGTACAGAATGAGATTTAGGCCAGTGTGACACTCCATCTGGCTAGCTGTCCTTTTCCAGGAAAAGAGGAGAAAATGATGGGAGAGCAGCAAGTGATACCCAGTCAACTCACCCGGCTGCTGTTCCTGCCTCCAGGGAGCAGAAGAAAAAGAAGCAGCATCGAGTGAAATCTTAAAAGATCTACTCTGTCTGATAATTCCCTCTTGACTTGTCTCTCCTAGGAAGGTGGAAACTGAAGTTGGATTTGGGTCAGTTCTTTAGCACTCAGTATTACCACTCAACTGTAAGCTCAGTTAAGCTTATTTCAGCGAGTTTTTATGCCACATAGTTCAAGATTCTTCTGGTGTCTGTCTTAACATATTGAATTCTTAATTGCTGATGAGATGTAGTTTTCCTCATGGTACTACAAATAGCGGTCTTTCACAGAGCCTTTCCTTTTCTACTCTAGGTTGACCTCAATGTTTAAAATTTATTTGCATTGTTGTTACTAATTTTTCTTCTTACTGTATATTACTGAAAATACTAGTTACAAGTATACATATATGTGCACCACAGAGAATATTTAGTATCTACAGTAAAAGAACGTCCATACTGAAGAGACAGTTCATCACGATTCACCACGTTTTCTCTTGGTTTCACAGCTTCGAAAACTAACAGCAAGACTTGAAAATTCCCTGGTTTTCCTTCATCTTTTAAGGGTCAAGAGTTTAAATTACAGCAAATTAACTGTACTGATTTAGCATTTATCTGCCTGAGGGTCTTAGTCATTCCATATGTAAAATGAAAATAAAGGGAGAGTTTTCATGAACTGTATTGATTCTGTCAAAGAGAGATCTCTGGTGGGTGTATTTGACACACCGAGCTTCTAAAAAGCCAAATTGTAATTAATACTTTTTTGAAGTGTTTTAATGGCATATCTCTGTCTTTAGTTCTAGGTTCCCCTGAGCCTTCATGACTCCTCTGGCTCTGGCCTCTTAAAAACAGAAAAGCAAAGTTAGTAAGTATACAGCGGTACAAATTTATTTCTGAAGGATGAAATCTATTGATATGACAGCCCATATGTTCAAATTTTGGTAACAGCCAGACAGGGTTAGCAATAAAATTTGTAACAAGAATTTCAAGATGACTGTGCATCTTGGGTTTTGAGAGAGAAACAGATAAAAACTAGTGATGCCACTTA
Source organism: Machaerirhynchus nigripectus (assembly GCA_013397975.1). Taxonomy (NCBI): domain Eukaryota; kingdom Metazoa; phylum Chordata; class Aves; order Passeriformes; family Dicruridae; genus Machaerirhynchus; species Machaerirhynchus nigripectus. The sequence continues at coordinate 2,947,781 of VZRQ01001982.1, forward strand.
CAAGGTTGGAATATATTGTGAAAATTATCTGGTTCTTATTTAAAAATTTGAATTGAATTTGCAAATGTGAGGAAAGATTAAATAACTTGATTTCCCACCCTCCCAAACTAGAAAATCTTTGATTCAAAAGAAAAGTCTTCAGATAACCTACATTTTCAAGGAATAGGAAGTGTCAGTGATGTAACTATAGAAAAGCATTTCTGGAAAATAGACTCCATTTCTGTCATCCACATTCATTAACTGATAATAGAATAATAGAAAGAAAGAAAAGAAAACAAAAGCTCAAAGGAAGAAAAGATATAAAAAGCCTTATTTTCCATCTACATTGTTTCCTTCAGATTTGCCAGTTTTTAACAGTTACATATTCTTTTGGGTGTCTGTGTCTCAAGTTTTGGAAAAAAAAATTTGGCATTTCTTGTGCTAAGAACTCTTTTTCGGCAGGTTTTGATATTTACTCACCAAACAACTTTTATGTCTAAAACACGAAAAACAAATAGAAGTTCATTGCGTAATGGTTTTGCTGAAATAGATCATAGTAAAATAAAGTTTTTATGAAAACTCACTTAAGAGATTTAAGTCTTTCTATATGTTTCAAAAATTATCAAATTGTTTCTTCTGCTGCTGCATTGGAGCAGTGTTTTGGCTTTGCAAGGTGTATTCTCCCCTGTATTATATATAACTGTGCAGAAATTGTCAAAACTAACTATAACCATGCTTTTTGTTCTTGAATATGATAACTGCTTGTCTGATTTCACACCAATATATAGTGTATAGGGTTAGCATTCATTTCTCTGTATATTCATTGCTGAGACTGAAATAACATTGTCCTGAAAGGAGACAACTGCATTTATATAAAATCTGAACTTAAAAAAATAATGAATGAAAGAGTTGTAATTGGAGGTTTTTGAACACTAAAGTGCCTTTGGCATCAGCAGACAGGGGACACCCAGAAAAGCCTCTGTAACAGTTGCTAATTTTTTTATTTTTCTTCCTGTATAACAATTGTTGGAGTCTCTAGTTTCTAGCTGAAAAAGATAGGCTGGTGGTTTTCAAATTTTATTTCAGCTGCAATGTATTATATGCATTTCAGGACCTTGTTTTTCTAACTAATATTGTGCTATTTGTTATTATCTTAGAAAATTACATGCAGAAAAGACCCGCATGATTGCAGTACAAGCCCTGTAACCAGGAGACTCAGTGTTGCCTCAAAAGCTTTGCCAAATGTCTATTATTAAAAATAAGTAAATGGGTATCATTGAGATTTCAGGGATGGAGCAGAGATCATATTCTATCTTCCGTCCAACCTTTTAAAACAGTGATCCCCTTGTCTCAAAACATTTGAGGACTGGTTTATTTTAATCCTATAACATTACTGAAGATGGCGGTTTTCAGCCTTTAATTTAAACAAATATCCGTGAGTGTTGGAAGTGAGAGTGTCTGAAATTACTATTTTTTCATAGTCAACTTGATGTGCCATTCAAGAAAGATCAATTTGGAAAAGAATACCTGCACAAAAACACTACAAGGATAAGCAGGTGACTGGAGACCCTGATTAAGGATACTAAAAATGATTGGCCTGTTTAATCCAGAAAGAGGAGAAGGGTGTTTATTGTTCTCTATAATTTGTTCAAGTGAATAAGCATCAGGGAAAGCAAAGAGCTATTAAAGTTTAAGGATGATTTTGGCAAAAGAATAAATGAGTATAAATAGTCTATGAATAAATTCAAGGTAGACATTAGAGGAAGGTTTCTAGCCATTAAGAAATTGATGTTCTGAAAAAAGCCTTTGAACAAGAACGACTGTGGAAAAATGTAATTAGTTATAAGAAAGAACTACTGCTATTTGTTATTTGCAGTTCCACTGTTGCCTGCAGTTTCCAAGGACTGTAAAGATGACACAGAATTTCTTGCCTAGCTCTGTACCCGCTTTCCTCTTGCTGTGATACAGAAAGTGTGCAGTTCATATGTTCTGCAAGTCACAATGACTTGCAGGTCTCAGACCTTCGCTTAAACCACTAGGAAAGATTTGTAGATGTTGGGAAACTGGAGGATATCACACTTTATTATGTAGAGGGACTCATTATTTCTAAGTCTTTGTACAGAAATACCATATCCTATTACAGTAATGTACATCTATATCTTTCCCATCAGTCCTACAGCTGATAAAACAGTATATTTAAATCACAAACACTTTCAATATTCGTGCTTTAAATCTTGCAAGGGAAAATTATTTTAAACAAAAATCTTGTTCTGCTGTTACAATATAGAGTTTAGCTTATAAACTATTGTTAAGTTCACCATCAAAAAACCTGAGGGTATCTGTAGCAAGTCTCTTTTTCTCATAAAGAAATATATAGGGCAAGACAGTCAGTAACCTAAAAGCTTCCAGCTCTGCAAAGAAAGAGATGGAAATTACACATTACATCTTTCATAGAGAAGCTTCACAGACACACTGCTTCAGAGAAAGAACTAAGCAATGTATGAATTCAGGTTTGCAGAGAAAACTTCACTGCCAAAGCCAAGGGCTCTTGAAGCCTAACACTTACCTCTCCCTCTAGAAATGTCTTATAGCTCAAATATTGCAGTAGTGGCACACTGAAATGTCTTATATAAAAGGCATTATAGGTAAGATTGAAACTATTTTCTGAGGGGATATTTAATATTCATGAAGGCAGAATTATCAGAAAGTACCAGGTGACTAAATAAAGCTCTCCTAGAACTGAACCTTGGAGAAAGGTACAATTTTTTCAGATGTGAGTAATTTAATGAATAGCAATCAACATTATCTTTGCTGACCTTATAGCACCTATTGTGATCATTCATATTAACAGCATGAGAAAAGTAAGGCATAGCACAACACAATTTATTAACTTCATGAAATAGTGCCTTCTGGGTAGATATTAACCAAGTAAAAAACCAGGCTGTTATTTATTAGTTACAGAGGTAAAACAAGCATTAAATTGGAAACCAAAATGGTAAAGAGCTGATAGAAAACTAAAACCTCTTCTACTCTTTGCTACTAAAGGAGTAAAGCTTTAACAAAGTGACCTGGGAATCACCTGGGAAAGTGAATAAACCGGGATCAGATTTTTTGGATGTCATGTGTTACAAAGTTGAGGAACAAAACTGTAACAGTTGGCACAGAGGCACAAGAAGATACTAAGGGAGAGTGATGATTGGCTTTGTTCTTAAAATAACAATCAAGATTAAAAACCTAGCAAGCAGCATAATTCTTGGAAAAAACCAGAATAGAACGTTAATAGAATATAGAAATAATAGAAATAGAAAGTTAAAGAAAATCATATGGGATGTCAAGTCCTTTGTAAGAATGCATATAAAGATGAAGATGTAGCAATCTGTTCTTGTTTCTCCTTATTTAGATAGAGTTTTTCAAGTGATTCTGGAACAGGATCACCTTACTGTGTCAAGAGCATTAAAATACAATTCCAGATATCCTGCATGTAGGTTTCTTCTTTGTCAGTAACCCAATATAAGCCCATGTCAGAGCATTAGGCAGAAGCTAGGAGATGAAGAGCTGTGACTGCCCAAGAAACATTTGAGAGAATAAATACTGTGCCCAGTGCCAGTCACACACTTTGGGTCACTTGGCATAGATATTCCCCCCAGACTTGTCCTCTCTTTAACACCTGGAACAATTCAAATCCATTCAGACGCTTAAGCAAAATAAAATGTATGCAATGCCAGTGTGACACGACATGAAGTTAAACCTCCCCACAGCACATGCAGGGCCTGCTCTCCAGTGGAGATCTCAGCTCACAGAGACAGTGTGTGATCCAAGTCTTACTCTGTGCCTTTCTCTTACTTCCTACTCATAACAACCCTGAACTCCCTTTCCAGCTCACCAGGGGACTGAGCCCTTTGCTTTCAGGTGAGCCCTGCTTCTGAGTTTGTCATACTTTTAAGTGTGATGTGAAGCTTAACGCACTGCCTCTGGAGGTAGGCTGCAAGTGAAGCTGCTATTAGTGCCTAGCAATGCCAGTGTCATGTCATGAAACCGCTGAGAGAAGCAACACAGAGCTTGGCATAGATCACCTGATGTTTTAACTAGAATTGTGCATTTATACCTTCCAAATGAACAATGTAATAATGAAATTGGAACAACTGTCAGGACTACTTTAAATTCAAGTGGGAAAAGCATTGACTAATACAAAAATTGTACACATCCATTCCCCCAGGTCTGCAATAAAAACGTCTGAAATGGTGTTCAGTGTTTACATCTCTCTGCAATGTCCTTTGGCTATTTCTCTACACCTTCTGGAGTGACTACAGTAAACTTCTGGAATATGTGGACTATTAAAAAATTGGTCCTTAAGTATCAGCCCAAGCAAGAGGTACTTTACTGTGTTTGCTCCTGTAGCTGATTTGATGACAAGTTAGTTCCTCTAACTGCTCTGTATTGCCTAACAAGACTGTTTGTTTGATGACTTGCTTTAACTTTCATTTTTAAAGTATTTGATGGAAAAGTCAAAACACATAATCTTAATAAAGCTCTGACTATTAAGGCATCTGCTAAATTGCTGTATCTGTCTCTGAGAATGGAAATGCCATGTTAGAATGAAAATTTGCACTGAATGATCCTGTATCCTGTATTATACAAAAAAGGTAAAAAAAATGCAGAAATTAAATCTTTCTGAGAAATTACAATAAATGCCTTTTTTTAAAAAAAAAAAATTAGAAGTATCTGCAAGACGTAGTGAAGTCTAAAAAGAAAAGATCCAAAAATGAGACAATCAAAGGTCTAAATAAAATAAGAAAATATGACTGAAAATTGCATAAACAGTAACAAGTACTTAGCTGTGTTAAGAAGTTCCCTGAAGATTGACTAAAACTAATATTTTTTCTGGTTAAGAACTAAGAAAAAAATGATCACCAAGTTATATTCAGATGAATAATATTTAGTCCCCTTTAGAATTCTTTTCTTCAGAGAGGATGTTGTAAAGGGGACTTGAAGTAAAACACACAAGTGGTCCCGCAGGTCTTTCTGACTACTGCAACGTATCTATTATGCAAGAAAAGACGGCAGAGAAAAAGTTAGAAAAGAAATATGAGGAAAGAGACAGAGAAAGGAAAATGGTATGCACTAAAGATTTTTCTATGCATGTACTCTACCACCAGATACTTACCAAGTCTATGCACTTCGAGCCACTGTTGCTTCTAGGTAAGTCTTAAATTCACCTGAAGACATCTCAATTTGCTTATGCTGAAAGGCCTGATAAAATTTAGGTCTTACACTGAAGGCTTAAATGCTTACTACGTTTTTCATATGGCTTCATGCTTTTTAGAAGAATTTTATTCAAAGTCTCTACAAATGATCTAAAAAAATTTTCATAGTTCAATCTCATTAATGCAGCAAACTAGTACCCTGTGATCAGGGTAAGAGAGTAACAGAAAGGTAGAAATGGTAGAAAGGGACTGCAGGTTTCAGGGAGAGTAATTATAACTCTGCTTTCCTGTATAAATAATGTGTTAGTTTATCAGAGATTTTAAAATTTCAAGATTTCCAAAAAGCCAATTAACTATTGGAAAGCTAACCATCACTTTAGGTATCATATATCAGAAATTATGAAGGCAGAACTTGCAGTAACCTACAAGCAAGAGTGAGTCAGATGAAACCTAGAATCTCTTCATATTGCTTCTGTACAAAACACTTTTCTCAATTGTGGGCTCAGATGTCTCTTGAGAGTTCTAAAAACTCAATGGAATTTTGCTGAGAGACATGAACAGAAAAATACTTGGAGGAAAGGTTCGCCTGAAAGCCTCAGCAGAATGAAGAGAACAGAGGAGGTATTATCTCCTAGGGGTGAATAACAGGTAACAACCTCTCTCTCTTATACCACATTATGATGCACTTTCCTTTTTCCTAAAGCTCTTCAATCATACTGTCCTGCCCAGGAACGCTTACTTATTAAGACCTACATTTTCTTTCTGTTCACTTACATTGCCACTGGGAGACTAAGACCTTTCGTTAGCTTTCATGTACAGGGAGCAGAAAAAACCCTTGTATCGTTCCTGGTGTAATCTTCTCTCTCTGTAACAGCTGCTATATCCTTCACACTGCTTTCTTCCTGCTGCCCCTGAACCAAGGACCACAGGCTCAGCTCTGACACTGCACAGATCCGAAACCTCAAACTACAGAGGAAGATCTCTGAGGAAGTTCATAGAAGTGTAAGAAATCAAGAAATTACACTGTCAGGATAAAATCATTATCAAACCAGGGAGCTAAGAAAGAGACTCCTCCATGGGTATGTATTACTATCCAGGGGAAAAAACCCTGTGAATCTGTCTGGGGTTGGGGTTTTGGGTCATCACAGCAAGTTACCAACCTTAGCTGGGGAGCTGGCTGAAAAGTACATCTCAGCAACAGGGAAGGGCTAACTTACAGCAACTACAGAGGCTACCCCCACCCATTTAGCTGGGGTTCTCTGGGCAGCAAAGGCTCTTCAGGTGTTGTGCCAGAGGAGGTAAGTACATGAAGGGTTAGCCTGACAGATGGCTAAATCCTGGAAATCATTTATATATTAATCAATAAATATTTGCTTAATACTTGTAAGTTCTGTATATTCTGCTATCAATGATTCTTTGAACACAGCTAAAGAAGTCTGAACAAACTGATCAAGAAGAGAAGACCTGTCACTGGAAAGCTTTCTTGTGACCTGTCACTTCTGCTGTACTTGTGAAAAAAAACTAGTCATAATTCAGCTCTGTTTCTACCCCTGAAACCATGAAGTATATTTGGAACTGAGCGGAAAACCACAGATGTTTAATACCTCCTATGACTTGTACCAGTGAGCACGTTTGGAGAGAAAGTGAAGATTATTACACCCAGCTGGAGCCTCAAGGAGACCTGGTATTAAGCATAAAACATCCTCAGAATTTGCTCAAAAGCATACAGTAGTTAATAACACTTCTATTCTTTTGAAGAGTGCCATTTTTTCCCATCCTTTATTTTCACTACTTCATAAGAGAGTTTCTGTTTTCAGATTGAAGACTGATTATAAGATGGTCAGAAGTATTGAGACAAAGGAGAATGTTATCGTATTGGTTCAGCAAACAAAAAAAATGCTCTGTTATCATACTCTTACTTCCTTAGCAAACAAATGAAATTAAAAATACCCTGTTTTACCCCATGTAAAAAGGCTTTGAACCTTTAGCAACATCCCTCCAATTTTTGGGGTTTTTTTTCTGGTTGTTGGGGTTTTTTGGGGTTTTGGGGTTTTTTTGAGAAAAGCAGGAGTTTGAAATGGTGCTTGCATTCATGTTTTCATCTATAACATATTAAACTCCTCAAAAGAAAAATAGTTAAAATGTTTGGAAAGGCTAATTATTAGGGAAATGTATCCCAGCTCATGATGAATTCCATTGAGATTAATGAAATGCAAATATTTACCCCTACCACCACTCCAATAGTAACATTCCACCTACTGAAATTCTCCTGCAGCAGTTGGCAAGTACTGGTTTCTAGACAACACAGAATATCTACGGTCTCACTAAGGAAAAGCAATACAGTATTTGCAAATCTTTTATCTTTTATGGCCCATATATTCTCTATATTTTCGAAACTGTATTGCTCATTTCTAAATAAATAATAAAAAAATTATTTAGCATTCCTTTAAGATTTAAAAGCTGATCTTTTCTTAAGAAAATTATGATTGTTGGGTTTTCCTTTTGAGAAACTTAGCATGGTTTCCTCTTTTTTCTTTAAACATTTTTTAAGTTGTTCAATTTCAAATATATGCCCTTTGAAAACTCTGCTATTCTACTGTATATGCTAAATAAATAACAATGCTTCATGAAAAACACTTTACATGTTCAAAGTGGTATGTAAACATTCACTGCTGAATTTATTTATAGACATTAGACCTGGAAGGAGCACTCTGGATTTTTTTTTTTTTTGCAGTAACTCTCTTCTTCAATTAGGTGCCATTTTAGCCTACACAGAAAACTTGTCCCTGTCTGAGAATGGTCTCCACAGCTTTTAGAATTGGACCAAATTAATATAAAACAGTCGTCTGTTTAAAGCCAGCCTTGTTTCATGGATATCACAATCTCTTTCAATAATCTTCTTCCTTTTAGAGGCAGTTGCCAAGGATATTAAGGAATAGATTTGCAACTGGAAGGCAGGGAGTGCTTGTTTAGATGTTTTAATTTTCTCTGCAAGTGACCCTCAGTTGCATTTAACCTGAGAACAATGAAAACTTACGTTTTACTAACAGATGAAATGCTAAAATTTGGCCTGTATACCTTTCAAGGGCTTTTTATGTGTTTTTGTAAGTGTAATGATATATCTGTCACTCGAAATATGAATTCCTTTGTTAAGCTGAAGACATCTTTTGATGGTAGATAATAATTGAGAGAAAAGAAATCCAGTAGAACAGAGGCATTTTGCATATGCAGGCTGGATACAACACAGCTGATGGCAGCTCAGGTCCCTCAGTACTCACTGTGGATGTTGCTTTGCAAAGTTCTGGCAGAATTTCATTCAGGAGAAAAGACTAACCTGGGCTCTGCATATTCACACCTTCCCGTGCTTCAGGAGTTATCAGCAGCATTCTCACCAAGAGAGGGCTGTCACTAGGGCGCCTTTGTACCGAGAAGTCAGGTATGAAAACATTAGTTTGAGGTAAATGAAATTGATGTTTAGGGTTCTTCTAGCTAAAGATTAGAAACAAAACAGTCATAAAAATGTTGATTTCACGACTAGAGTTTGAACTATCCTTCTGAATTTTGTAAGGCTTTTCTGGCAATTAGTAACAGGCACAATTTTGCGATGATAGCTGTTTCTGGTCACTGTCAGCAGTCTCTGGTTACTGCAGGACAAAGGTTCCTGTTTCTTTTCTGGAAATACAGATAACACCACTTCAGTGATGACCTGAGGGTCATCACTGGAAGCTTTCATCCAGAGTATTCCATTGTTACTGAGATTGCAATATTGGTGATGTTATGCTCAGATCCTTTCGAAGAAAACGGATGTATTTCTTAGAAGGTAGTTACAACCATAAAACCCAACCAAAATGTCAGGAGAACAGCTGGCATCCTTCTCTGCCAATATATAATGTCTGAAAATTGCTACACCCTTCTACCACCAAGCAGTCATCAAACAGCTTCTTAAATCAAACAAAAATAAATTAATGAACACTTTCTTCTAAATTTCCCTTGACAAAGAACATACAGTGTATAATAAGAATTTTACAGTCCTGTAATTAGTCTGGGTCATTTTAGCAGGCTCTTTCTCTTATATAAAAATTGCCGTTTACTGATGCGCTGAGGATCCAATAATTAAATCTTCTCTGGATTTCTTTTTGTTATTTTCTTTTCACCCCATAAATACCATCCAACCACTTCTGAGAATTTGTCCACGACGCTTTGGCTGACAAATCAGAAAAATTCTTTCAGTGATATCCTCTTTTTCCCGAGCAGATCTAATATATAATTGATTTTGACTTCTCTGCATTGAATTTCTTGTATGCAATTTATAGACCGTCTACTACAGTTCAGGTTTAATTTAGACACACACTGAGTAATGTGAAATCACACACAAGCCTATGAATTAAGCATGTGCACAGGGGCCTTTGATTGCTTCTGTAGTCTGTTTCAGTCTTCAGATTGGCTCAGGCTCGACCTGGCTGCTATCTTTAGACTGACTTCACAGAGCTTTCTGCTTCTGTTTCAGTGTGCACAGCTACAAGAGGAGCAACATCTTCCCTCTTAAGGAAGGAGAACCTACTGTAATCACATTGTCTTTCTTTCTATTTTCTTGCATGTGTGCCAAAATGGTGGTGGGTTTTTTTATTTGTTTTCATTTGGTTTGGCTTGCTTTTTTATGAACCCATAACTCTAGATCATTCTAAGATTTAATGTTAAAATGTATCTTCTAGCCTGCATAGGGTAAAACTGCAGTTTCCACAACAAGCACTAATTTTTGTGACAAATGCTCTAAGGTGAAGAGCATTATTTTTAGAAACCAGGTCAGTGGATAATTATGGAAGAGGAAAAGCCAGTCTCATCCTTGTTAACCTATGTTCTGGTTTTGGTTGTGGTAGAATTAATTGCCTTCATAGTAGCTAATATGAGGCTGCGTTTTGGATTTGCATTGAAAACAGGGCTGAAAATGCAGAGATGGTTTTGTTATTGCTGAGCAGGGCTCACACAGAGACAAAGCCTTTTCTGCTTTCCATACTACCACACTGGTGAGGGGTCTGAGGGTGCATGACCACATGCACATGACTCAACTGACCACAGGGATATTCCATACCATAGGACATAAGTAAAAAAAGCCAGAAGAAGAGGGAATATTCAGAGTGATGGCATTTGCCTTCCCAATTCACCATTACACATGATGGAGCCCTGCTTTCCTGGAGACGGATGACCCCTGCCTGCAATGAACTCAATGGGCCGTTACAGGGATGGTCCATAGACTAAGGGAATGATACCTGTGTGTGTATCTATCAAAGCTCAGGAAAGTTCATGCAAGATGCAAATGGGATGGAATAAGGAGTAGAAACTGCCCTAGTTTTGGCTGGAACAGAGTACATTTTAGTAATGGGTGCAGTGCTGTGGTTTGGATTTAATACAAGAATAGTGTTGCTAACACACTCATGTTTTGGCTGCTGCTATTTAAGTTGAGGGCTTTTAAATGTCTCATGCTCTGACAGGGAAGAGCTGCACAAAAAACTGGGAGAGAGCATAGGAAGGACAGCTGACCTGAACTGACCAAAGGGGTATACCATAATATAGAATGTCATGCTCAGTATATAAACAGGGATTTACCCCAAAAGGGGCTGATCAATTCTTGGGAACAGCCTGGGTATCAGTCAGTGGGTACTGAGCAATTGTATTGTGCATCTCTTGTTTCTCTTGTGTTCTGTTACTCTCTCTACCTCTCCTTATCATTATTATTATAATTTTTATTAGTAGTATAATTGTATTATTATCATATTTTGTATTAATTATGAAATTGTTCTTATCTCAACCCAAGAGGTTTATCTTTTCTTTCTGAATCTCCGCACAGTGGGGAGCGTGTATGTTGTGGGGGAGATGGGGAGTGAACGAGTATCTGTGTGGTAGTTAGTTACCAGTTGGGGTCAAACCTCAACAGCTTACCTTCTGATGTTCTCCTACAACTGATTGCAGAACACAATATCATAAGGAAAGAAGAGTGAGCTCTTCTGCTTCAATAGATTCTATATTTTAGGGTTTTCCTTTGTGATAGGTAATTCTCTGACCTCTTATACCAGTCCTATTTCTTACACACCTGTAGATTTTAATTCTACTAGGAAACTAAGATAATGATCAGAATTTAAGAGGAGCCTTACAGACCTGAGTAAATTGTGGTCGTTTGGGGAGGTGCCCTCTACTCTACAGTCTCAAGCAAAGTTCAGCTCAGGACAGGCAGAGCACAAGATTTCATGCCAAATAAGGTGTGTGTCTTCTTAAACAATTGCTGAAGAGGTCATAAAACACAAAAGCTTTCCAAAACCGTTATGCACCACCTTCTCAACACACCTGATAACATCTATTTGCATTCAAAAGGGGGCTTAAAAGTGAGCATCACACCATGAACGTCCACCTGCACCAGCAGGCAAAGGAAGGGACAGAGACTTCTGTTTAAAGACATCAAACCCACAGATACTTTTGCAGTACGTCCAAATTCTCTTTTTTCTTCTGTTGGCTTTTATGCAAAGCTGGGATATCCAGCCAGTTAAGATTAGAATCCCAGCCCAGTTTTAAAATGCTCTCCAAGATCCTTGGGTAGAAGGTGATATGGAAGGAATTACTAAGTATGAAAATACTTACAGCTAGAAAAGGCACTTTAAATTGTGCTCTCTTCTTGATATTTTTACAGAGATGAATGTAATTAAATCAACAATACCTGTTAATTCTGAAGATAGTCAGGCTTTTATGGGAAAAGATGAGATTATGTTTGCCAGTCTTGCTCACCTGCTTTCCCCATTTGCTCTACTACGCAGATTACTTCAAGGCAAGCAGAATATATCTGGTGTCCCAGTTGAATGAAAGGGTTATCTGTGTATGAGTGGAGAAAGCAGATGGTTTACTTCGTTTGTGAAAACTCCTTTTCACTCTCAGCTGGAAATATTGAAGAGTGGGAAAAAATGTCAGTCATACTTTTGGTACAAAAAAATCTCATTGCTCATGGCAGTGACCTCAGCTTGGAAGAGGAGGTGTTAGCCTTGCATCGTTTCACAGCACCGGCTGATCAGGAGTGGCATTAACCTAACTTTAATAGAAGCTCGTTTCAGCTCTCTCAGCCAGAAAAGAGTCAAAGTGACATGACACAGATGAATGGTACAACAATGCAGAGATTACATTAAAGAAAAAAAAAAAGGAGGGAAAAAAAGAAAAATGTTAGACCTTTGTGAGGGCTCAGGTCAGAATATATATATATAGATGGAATATTAACTGCAATACTGGAAGTTGTTTGCCAGCAGTTCTATTGAAACTGATGTATCTTGAGACCTCACCATTGTAGTTTAGAGACACCACCTTAGATCCATAAGTAATTAATAATCATAGCTTACTTCAATACAATAAAATAATAAGCAACATCATGCCTTGGCTAGGATTTATTTTAACAGAACATTACCAGCATTTCTGTCTAGGCAAAAGAAAAAGGAGGTTCTTGAGACATGGCATCAGCTGTTTTTAAAAAAATGTGAAGGAAATTTTTTTCTTACTACAGTACATAGATTACACTAGAGATAGAGACACTCTTGTTTGATATTTAATGAGATAAAGTTTCTGTTTCATTACATTAAAGATTGGTGGTAGCAAAGATGATGTACTGACTCTGTTAATGCTTTTAACTCATAAATAACAGCTGTTTCAGCTCTCTCTAATTCCTCTTTTAATCCCCTTTCTTCCTTACACAACTTTGAAAAACACTGCATGTAGTCTTACCTCTTATATTAGTATTGTCTTTACATAAGATTTCTTTCCTGTGTAAGAGTTCTCTCTCCTTCATTTCTAAAAATAATTACAGGCTCATTACTGCCATTGCCCTCTCCTGTGCTTTCACTGCCTTCCCTGAAACCAGCCATTTGCTGAATTTCATTAGCATTAATACATACAGGACAAAGCTTAAGAGTTTCTGTTACCCCGATTAGGACTAACATGTTACACTTTGTAGGAGGTCAGAAGGGGAGAGTTTCTTTAATAGAATTTTCCATTAATAAAATGAATATGATAATTCACCAGAAAAAGCTGCTGCTGAAAGCCTGTTCTCTGTGTGTTGCATAGGCAACAATCAACAGATAAAAGAAGTGTGGAGCTGTAGTACTTTTGCTAGTTTTTGAGCAAAACACTGATTTTTGAAGTGCCAAATATGGGCTGTTCTTATTGCTTTTCAGTAGGAGATGTCAACAGCAGCAGTGAAAAAATTAAGCCAGATCTGGTAGGCTCTTAGTGTTAAGACTGACCTGTGAACGGGCTTTTGCAAGTAGCACTGGGCAAATATCAGGGGACAGTAAATTCCCTGGAAGTGCTTTTTAAGTTTCTCTGCAGTTATTCTTGGTATTGACCTGAAATTAGTTCTCACTGAAAGAAACCTCTTGAAATATGAAGACTCACAACAGGTGACTCCAACTCTTGGATTTAATTTTTTAAAATAAGTCCTTTATTTTCTTCAGGCTTGAACAATATTTAAAAAAATAAATGCCTGAACTAAGAGACTACAAAAAGTTTTCCTCATCTCTTATTCTCACAGAGAAATTCATAGATGAAAAAAATGTTCACTGATGCTAGAAACCCACAGTCCCACTAGGTCAATATATCCTATCAGGTTAAAGAAACAATCTCAGTGACCTTTTTTAATGAGTAATAAGTAAAATAGTACCATTTTTCCAAAACTATCTTAAAGAACTATCACTATATAACATCTTTCAGAGACAGTATGTGTGTTCAAATATCCTTATGCAATGGAAAGAATGACCAACTTAAAATGATGATTTTAGTTGGTTCATTACTGAATTTCCAGACCACAAAGAGCATGGTTAGCAGGCTTACAGCCATTTAGTGATCTCCGCAAACAATTCTGCATTTTGAATACCTGAAAGAGTAGGACTGTGTTTATCAGAGACTCTGTCACTATAAAGTGCTAATTGCCAAAGTCAGGTTTGGAGGCAGATTGTATAAGACCAGCAACAATGATAAACCACATAAAATATTTTAGTCTGGGCTCATGTCTAACGCTGAACTAAAATTGCTGTGAGGGCCAGTGATTTCTAAGCCGTATCAAATACAAAGAAGGCTGGCATGAAACCCATGGACATCCACAGTCTTTTGCGTGCAACCCTGTGTAAAGCCAGCTCCTGAAAAGCTGAAGGAAAGCTCTTGTTTGTACAATTTTGGACAGTGGTCCATTAGCAGGGGATAACAGTGGCTTTGTTGGAAACCAATTTCCATATATTTACTTTCCTGTCACCGAGTTCGAAAGGGTTTGTCCTGGCATGGAAAGCTGGCAGAGCAGACGCAAACTAAAACCACTGTTTGCCAGTTTGACTACTGCTTGCTCCTGCTTGTGAATAAAATTACCATAAAAGACATAAAATAAAGACATATATAAAAGATAGTGACTATACAGTCTATAGTACCTTGGGAGAAGAAATTGAGACAATATAGGGATAACTCAACTGTGTTCATAAGGGTGTATGGAATGTCAGAGTTTTCTTTTTCTTTTCACAATACTGGTTTTGCTATAAATGCTCTCTAACAAAACCTATTGCTATTCTATAAAAAAAACCCTGGAAGCTAAAAAGCTTTCGCAGCTTTCTGGTGTGGCTTGATGATTCTGGGTAATTGTTCCCATCAGCATGTCCCGTTTTCTGACTAAAACCAAAACGTAATCCTTGGTTTAATTTGCATCTCTCTTTCCACGCTGAAGCCTTCTGTAAGCTAGTAGAGTTTCTGCAAGTATTGGGAGAAAGTACTGAGGAGTGCTTGGCAAAATCTTGCAGCTTTTTCTTATGCTATACATCTTCATAGGGAATTACGGTTGCTTCTCATTTTACTCACTTGGCAATATGGCTGCTTGAACATCCACACTTTGAAATGAGATACCCTGGAGAGAATAATAGGGAAAATTCTTAGTCAATTTTAGGTGTTACTCCTGTCATTGTGGGGTATTCTTCCCTCAGATGAGGATGAGAAATCAAACTGCAGTTATCTACATTGTGGTGCAAAGCATTAACCACAGCAGGCATATCAGAGAGTCCTTTCATTTTCGATCTTGATGTTCTTGCGAATCATCTCTTTAGTGGTATTTGTAAACATATTGTAAAGTTTAATGATCCAGGCTCTGTTGAGAACTTGCCACTGTGCTGTTCCTCTCAGATATTAAGATCTATGCTACAAGATTTATGATTTTATCTCATATTAAGAAAAAAACATGTTGTGCTTTACACTGCATATTCTCTCTTTCTCTCTTTGTCTTTACTCTGATATTCTTGGTAAATCATTACTACTCCTACCTGGGAAAACTTTGGGATTTGTAACTGGAAATAATTTAGTTTTTCTGGTTCACTAGTTCTAACACCACAATCAAATTCATACCACAGATCCCACACTGACATGTATTTTGGCAATCCAGGAAGGAGAAATTAACTATTAATAGACGGTCCATTTGTACTTCAGCAGTGTACACTGGTCTCCAAAGAACTTTGGAAAAAGTCAGCAGTCACTACCACCACAAGCACCTAGATGTGAGACTCAAATTAATCTCAAAAGCAGAAGGCAAAGGCATCCTGCCCCACCCTGCGGATGACTTAGTCTGGAGGTTTGTTTTGTTTTCCACTGGTAGCTGACTACTGCTAAAACTGCTATACCTCCACAGTTTCACCTACCTCATATTTGGAGGCTATGAAGTATTCCGAAACCCAGAGACATGCATTATTCATTATACTCCTACAGGAAATAATTGAATCACGTTTATAGAGTCAATATATGTACACAAAAACAAAAGTTCCAAGACTATAAAATAAATAGAAGGATTAACCAGCAGAGAGAAACAGCAAAAATCAAAATGTAATTCCACTTGCAGAGAAGTGCACCAAAAAGATAGAGGGGAAAGAAATATTTTAAGAAATTATAAGGAATCTGAACTTATTATTATATTCAGCTGAACATCATTCATTGTTTCCCATGAGTTGTGGAGTTCTCTTTAATTTGTCATAGCCAGGGTGTATGACACAACTTAAAAATTTAGAGGAAATGTACTTAGAGAGATGTCATTTTATTACAGTTATAAATAGAACAGCATTTGGAAGTTTTTACATTTATAAATATTTCATGGGGTTTGATGGTGTATTAGAATGAAAACAGAACAAAGCCTTAGGGTCACATGCAACCCCAAGGGCATCTCTTTGCATTATTCACTCCAGGGAGATACTCCTTTCAGAAATCCAGACAGAAAGTTGCTATAAGCCTGGCTTTCTGAAGGGTACTGCTGACAAAAGAAACAGTAGAATTGCAATCTTCTGATTGCTTTCAATTGCAGTTGCAAAGTGTTCCTACCCTGCCTCAGCTCGTGTTACTCCTTTTTTTTTTTGAGACAAAGTCTGCTCTTTCGCCTTTCATGAGTACTTGGCAGAAAGGACAGTGCATAGGACATTCTGTATCCTCACTGTCAAACTATGGCTAACCTTTAAAAATCAAGGTCCATAAACTACGATATTTGCAAAATCCTGGCCACCCTTACCCTTGAATGAATATAGTCTGTATTTAATTCAAGGGTGCTGAGTCAGAAGCCCTACTAGGGTGAATCCTAAACAAACCTTCTCTGTGGACTGTGCAACAGCCTTTCAAAGCTCCCCTTTCTAAAAGATTTTCCAACAGATGATTCATTTGAGACAGATGCTGTTGTGCCCCTAGTATCTGCTATGTTTTCCCTATTTTAACTAGGTAGCTCCTAAAATATTTTAAACTTACACAGCAGAAGGTAGAGGTTTTTCCTTTTTTCCCCCCCCAAACCTTTAAGAAAAGTAGTGAATTCCCATTCTCTTTAATTTCCTATCACATGGAAAAAGCCTAGTTTGCAATTACTGTGCAGAAATGACTAACCTATTGCAGCGATCTCTTCTGGCCTTTTGATATTTATTATTTTATATCAGTAATGAGTAATTCTCAATGTGGCAAGATTCATGTATATAGAGGGAGAGACTTGCAATCTTTCACCTCACTCAGACACAGAACCACCCCAGCAGTACTTTATTAGCTGTCAACTGTATCAACCCTAATTGGATTCAAGGGTCCAAGATACCTTACTTCGTAAGAAAATTGAAGTGTGGGGAAAAGGGGGAGAGAGAGAGACGGAGACATGACATGATTCCTCTCTTACAAGGCTTAGATTCTATATTGTCATCAGGGAGAAATTTCTTTCCATTTACACGCTGATGATGATTATATGTTTAGCAGTCTTTAACAAAGTTATACTTTTTTCCAACAGACTCAAATTATTGTCATCACAGAAGCGGAATCAGTTATAATGGTACAAACCAGCTTGATACCAATGTGTGTGTGTGCATGCACCTAACATTTGTGTATGCACACCAGCACCTGTACTTGCACACATGCAGGTATCACTATGTTTGATCCCTTAGGGAAAAATGGGATTTAATTACAGTATTACAGTCTGTACATGAAGACTAAGTCTGACCTTATTTTTCTGAGAACTTTTGTCACTCAAAGGAAATTTTAGTTTCCAGTACATCCAGCCCAAACCCAGCACTAAAGAACTTCATTTAGATTTTCTAAATCAGAATTTGTTTGGCTGATTAGACTACCTAGGTTCCCAGAAGGTACTATGTGTGATGTCCAGCAGTTTTCTCTAGGCTGCTAGGAATCAGTTTTTTCATAAACATTAGTTATTCGTAGTATCTTAGCAATTTTCCATATATTTAATGTCTAAGAAGTTGAATTAACTAGTGATTTTAATGGAATTGTACTTGATTGCAACATCTGCCCTACTGTTACATTCTTAAGACCAGAAGCTAAGCTTGTATTTTACACTTTCTTGATCAGCGCTAGAAATAATATTCTTGCAAACACTGGCTTGCTTTCACAATGTCTGAAATTTCAGAAGTCTGACAATTTCAGAGCCTGTCAGCTTCCCTGCATGGAGTAGCAGGCTCTACATCACAACTACTTGTGGTTTCTAGAGCAGATGACCAAAACCTTCCACTGTATTCACACACCACTAATTTTCTGCTTTTCCTTATTTTACGTTGTTTAGATGTCGAACAAGAGCTAACACCAAATAATGTAACAATGGTGACCAGAAGTGATGCATCATACCCTGCTTATTTCTACAGCAATTTGCAGTGTGACCATTTATTGTAATAGTTTGTGAGTAAAGGTTAAATTAAATGCTGAGAAAGAAAACTCTATGATTTTTTAAAAATTATTAAAAATGTTTATGGAACTGAAAGTTTTCTCTTGATGTGCAATATTTTATTCACAAATTTATCCTGTCAAGCAAAGCTGTTTTAACAGGAAAAATCTTATCTCTCACTCTCCATTTCTCAAGCCTGAATTCAATAAAGGCATTAGAGACAAGATGCTTTACCATTACCTATTTAAAAAAATATTATAGGCTAAGTAAAATTGGCTAAAAATATCTAGGAACGATTAACCACAGTTAAAACTGGTTAACAAATTTCATTATTCCATCATGTTTCACTGGCCTTACATTGTAGATACTTAAACATTTCCAGAGGATACAAACAAACAAATAAAAAGTTCCAAATCCACCCCAATTTTTTGCAGCCCAGAAAGTACCACTAAAAGAGTCAGGGAGTGGGACTGTTCTTCTCTCTGAGCTAATTTATCAGCAGGGTTAATTGCATCGCTATTTACTCTCCCTAGGAACAACTTCTGATCTTTCCCTTCATTTTATTTCTTGCATCTGATGCCAAACAGCCAAAGGAGAAACATAGCGATCACTCACAGAGATTAATAATTTTCCTGTCTGAAACAAACGCACTTTTTAGATTCTTGCTGCAAAGTTTTTGTTAGCAAAATATTTAAAATCTGAGTGTTAAGGTCACTGAGTATTTCACCAGCCAGTCCCAATTTCTAAAAATCCTATTTTATCATTGAATCTACCAAACATTACAAAATCTCTCACCCAGATAGTCTATAAATGCTTTTATCAGCTAATCTGAAACACCAAAAATTTTGTATTACATCTTTTTTTACCTAAGGAGCCATGAAGACCAAATACAGGGTCTGGTCTGAATCCTCACACAAGTTATTAATTATTCCTTCCAGTTTCTTTAAACTGCTAGTGACTCTCCAAACACTAACTGAGAGAAACAAAAAAAGGAAATTAGACTGAAAATATTTTTTTAGTGCTCTTCTGCTGATTCTAGTCAACCATTCTAATGAAAACACTAAAGACAAAGACAAATTATATTCTGGCTCTCAGGGTGTTTTTCAGATATGCTTGATTTTGTCATGAAAACAAACTGACATGTTTTTCTTGCATCTCTTCATGATCCATTCAATTTTAATAAGGAACAGTCTAAAGCTGGCAAAAGTTCAAGAAGCCTTTCTGTAAGATGGTCTGGAAAGTGAGGAGCAGTGGTAGGTCAAGAGTAGACATTGGAAATGACAGAAATAGTTGTGTGACCCACCCAGAAGAGCGGTCAAAGGCTGTAACAGAATTCAGCAAACTTTCCTGTGCATTCTAAGACACTTGAATCAGTGAATTCAGAGAGATTTTTTGTGTACAACTAAGTACTTAATTTATACTTATTTGTACATCAGCTTTCCAGTCTCTATGCCATCAGGGGTTGTATCAAACGATGGAATGCATTTGTCCTAACAAACCTATTAACCTTTACCTATTCACTCTGTATGCACACGCAAAGTCAGAGCATGTGACTACAGGCAATTCACTGCATGATTTTGGTTACTCACTCTAGCACAACGGAGTGCATGAGGGCTATTGACTAACCTGAATTTTAAGCATGCAAACATTGGGAAGTTTTATGCTTGTAAATATCTATCAGGGATATGGTGTGGCTTATTTTCTGGAAGTTACCAAGTTGCATGTGAACCCATGGTTAAGGCAACCCATGTGGACAAAAAAATACAGATTTAGTTCTTAAAACTTTATGATAACTGCCACTAGATGTTATAAAAGATTACTCTTTAGAGAAAATATACTCCAGTGCTCACTACTAAGTAGAAGAGCATACAAAGAGAGGTGGACTTCACTGCCTGCATTTCATATCATATAGCATGCTGATACCATAATCTACTGGCAGCTTTTCTTCTTTTAGTACCCAAATCCAGGCCACCCAAGATTTCAGCATGAAATTGCCTGATTGTGACACAATAATAACCACTGGCAGCAGAAAAATAGTCGCTCTTAAAGGATTTATAGATTTCGCTGAGTGCTATCTGGGCTGCCACCCCTGTCCACATCACTGATTCATGAGTTCATGTCTGGTAAGACAGCAACAGAATTACTTTGACACAGAGAAGTGATAACATCTTAGGAGAGAAGGGGGTCAGACTGTCACTTGGTGAATATCATAAAACATAAAACTCAAATGTTATAACACTGTAAAAACCCATTATGTACCTCAGAAAAAAAGGGCCTTGCTGCTCAGGTTCTGTCAGGCAGCAATTTTTACTTTGATTATCTAAAGTCACTTCATCTGTCTCTCAGCATTACATCATCTATAACTTCTCTCTCTTTCTCAAAAGGTTATTGAATGAAGTGTCAGTCTTTCTCCAGTATAACCTTAAAAAAATCACAACTTTGTCCCTTTATTTTACATCCCAAATTCCACTAAAATTTTCTGGAAAAAAACACTTACAAAAAAACTCAGACAAGTATCTTATTCTGTTTCCAGAATAATGATACTGACCTTTACAGATATCAGTGATATGTTCTTGTGTTAAGAAAAGCATTTTCCTGTCACATTGCCATCTCAAAGGAAAGGTAGACAACTATAAAAGTAAAATAAAATAAAATAAAATAAAATTATTATTATTAGCAGTAATATCAGTATTATTATAATAATAACAACAATATTATTTAAATAGTTAATATTATTAATTTGGTGATATTATTAATAATAATAATTAATTGATGATGATGATGAGATGATGATGATAACAAAATTCGGGTGGTTTCTTCCAGTAGGGTAAAGTTGGAAAAAGATCTTTCAAGAGTGTATATATAAGTGATCATCTTTCCAAAAGGAGGCATAAACTTCATCTTGGCAACTTCATTTCACAGTACTGATCTAATGACCACTAATATTCTGGTGTTTAACAACACCACCAAGTATTTCTATGCTTTTTTTTCTTTAATATTTAAATTCCCATTCAGGCAGTAACTGGTTATAAGCAACAGTAGTTACAATGCTCTTATTCCCATATCAGAGGCAGAGAAAAGATATGCAGAAAAAGTGGTGTGTCCAAGGCCAGAGACCTAATATGTAGCAATACTGGTATTACTGATTTTAATACGTAAACCACTTCAAAAGATTTAAGAGTGAGAAGGCTTAAATGTGTGTCATTTAGGAAACAAAGCCATTTTTATCTCCTTAAAGATGTTTGTGCATGAATTGCCTGGAGGATTAAAAGGTGCATAAGTATTAAAGCCCATTTAAAACCTTAAGCTCCTAAAATGTTTTATGAACATAGACATGATGGGTCACCCTGAGAATATGGAAATGGACTTTGATTTGATAACAGAGTTAGGTTCTAGAGAGAGAGAGCTTGCTTTAAAAATGGACAAAGCCTTTTCCTAAAAAAAAAAAAAATACAAATAAGGACAGTGTCTTTGTGATCTTTTGCCTGGATGTGCTGATGATAGGCTTGGGAAAGGGCCTAGAAAGCGTTCTTTCCCAACTGATGGTCTCATGGAGATGTCAGTGAGAGTGATGGAAGGGTCAGCAGCAGTGGAAGCAAAGCAAAAAGGAAAATGGTTCATTTCAGAGACGGAAAATGCCACTGATGACACCAGTGAAGACCAGTTGCACAAGGATGGCGATACTTGGGAGAAGGCTATTCCTTACTGGAATTGCTCCAGAAAGAAGGCTTTGGATCTCCACAACACTGAGGTTCCAGGCATGATGCCTGAATTAATTTTATGTTGCTCTATATGGCAGTGTATTTAGGTTCACTCAGACTAGAGGACATTGCTGGTTCCACCATCTGATCAATACCTGTGAGCTCAGGGATTCTTTAGCAGCTGAGAGAGTTTCACCTCTTTGAGGTCAGCTTCTACAAGCCTCATATATAAAAGGAATTTGTTCAAACAAAGATCAAAAATAGATAGAAACTCTGTTTAAAATCATAGAAGGAGCTTGCATAGTGTATTTCATTTGAAAAAGCTGAGCAAAAGCATAAAGAGAAATGTTAATATTTTGTCCATTACAGGAAAGCCTACACCCACAAAATCTGTTTCTGAAAAGTTCATGTTTTCAATTTGTGTAGTTAGATTTTTATTAATGCTGCACTCAGACATACGTCTTTGCCTGTGCCTGCTTATTAACTCCCCTAGTCAGAGCAGTCTCATCCTTTTTTTAATAGAAGTGCTTGCAGAAAACCCTCAGTAGAAGTCCCTAGCTATTATAACTAACTAAAGAGCCCATTTCATCTGCATTTTTGAATTAATAAAGGGAAAAGACTACCAACTGAAAACTTACTCTCATTTTTTTTCTAAAAGTCAACTTTTATCATTAAATATTAAAACATCCTGAAACAAATCCAGGTTCTGAAATATATGAAATACCTAATGGATATACTTGTTGCTAAGAGCCTGACTGATGTCTTTCCTCAGTAAATAAATAAGTTGCTTGTATGTACCCAAAGTATGAATAAACAAGAGAAATAGCCACACTTAAGCAACTTCTAGTAAGCTATTTAAATTGATTTTGGAGGAAGATAACTACCCTTCAGGTTTTCTGAAGGGACACATTTTGGATAGCTAAACTGATGAAATTTTAGAAGAATTTAAATTAATTATTTTTGTCATTACCTCTTTGCACTGTTTCAAGGAGAAAAGAAAAAGAGGCCTTTCAAGCTGTTGAAAGATTACTTTCATTTTAAACTGTCATACATTGCTTCCAAAAGGTGGTGTCAAGCTTGGCTACGTGTGAAGAATTAAGGACGCTATGTCAGCTTCAAACTGTCATTGTCTGATAGAAATGCTTTTTCCTGAGCCCATAAACTCTCCAGATATGTGCCTGCGTGTGTGTGGTGGCAGGAAAACACTTAGTACTTATGAAACCTGCAGACAGAAAACTGGTTTTGGTTATTTTTCAGGTGACCTAGAAGTATTTAGTCATCCCA
The DNA here is from genome assembly GCA_013397975.1 of Machaerirhynchus nigripectus. Lineage (NCBI taxonomy): Eukaryota > Metazoa > Chordata > Aves > Passeriformes > Dicruridae > Machaerirhynchus > Machaerirhynchus nigripectus. The sequence goes on from VZRQ01001982.1 coordinate 2,971,126, forward strand.
TGTCACTCCTCCTAGTCCTATTAATCATATAGAATTATTTTGTAGGCTTGTCTGCAGGTAGAACAGACCTCACATATTTATTGGAATGAACTCGTAGCAGACAGATACTCATCTCAGAAAGGTGGTTAGCTGCTTGACTAATCAGTAAGAAGTCAGCATGGTCTAGTGGAGAGTGTAAAACACTGAATACAGGAAACCTATTTACCAGCTTTGTTGCAGATTCACTTTCAGGGAATTTTGACACTGGTGTACAGAAATAAATTTTTATAAGGTAAAATAAGATATGAACTTAATATGTGCTATCTACTCTGTGTGACTTGCTTATATGTGAAAAATATAATGGGAAATGGAGTCAGGATGTCCTATTTCAGCCCATGGTTTTACATAAATTCTATTCTAAATGTCTTCTCTAAAATAAATTTTTCACTAAATTTTCTTGTTTAAGTGTCTGAAGTCTTTCTAGCTCTGCTCCATTTTTAGTGTCTATATGTGTGATGCAATAAAGTTGTCCGAGTTCTTAGTTAGATTTCAACATTCCAGTAAGGAATTAGAGATACACAGAGATATGGTTAACTATTTTCCAGGTTTTAAATTACTGAATCTTTACATTCTTCGCTTTTTGTAAAATGAAAAAGCATGAAACCCATGTCTTTAGCCTCAATATTTCCTGGGGTTTGTCTCCATTACACAATCATTTATCGTTTTGATTAGCCTGTATTTTTGGGTTTTTGATATGTTTGCCTGCTTATTCTCCTCTGTAGCTGTTCTAGACTCACTCCAACAGAAGCAAATGGTAGTCAGCTGAAAGTGTAGGTAGATAGATTGCCCAGGAATGACAAAATTATTGGAATTAGAGAATGTCTTTCTAGTGAGCTTTCCCACACGTATTCCCTCAAATTTTTGACTTGAGAACTGAGAGTATGAACAGCATTAGTATACCACGGAAGAGAATGTATTTAAAATAAAGTTCCTATTATAGTGAGATATGGGAAGTACAGGCGAATTTTCTGAAAAATGTCTTCTTCAATTAGGGCAGGCAAAACAGTGACACGTTCTGGGCAGAAAAACATTTCTGTATAACTGCAAATTTTTCAGTATGTGTTCAGAATCAGTCAAGAACGATTTTTTTTCTTTTCTGAAGCAGAGGAGGTCAGTCACCCTCATATTTTTAAAGTAGAATACTTTCTAGTGCTACAAGCAAAGCATTTATAGCTGGTAATATCTACTTGGTAGCTTCCTTTAGCTAAAAAGTTGAAGCTAAAGCAAAACCCCAATTAAGTATGTTTTGCAGTATCCATAATCCTTCAAATTAATTACTATCAGGTAGTTAAAAAAGCAAGTAATAGAATTGCTACTAGTTATTGCTCTTTGAGTAACCTTCCGCTGAGGGGAAGGAAAGGGTTTGAAACACAGCTGGATTCTGAGAGACAAGGGTGTATTTTTTGCAGGTGTATTATTTGAGATGAAAAATATGATCAAAAAGGAATATTTGATCAGTGTTGGCTTATGAACAAAACATGAACAATATGTTCATGTTGGCTTATGAACAATATGAACAAAAAGCCTGTTCATTTCCTAGAGAAGCTTAATATTCAGTAATCAGTCTTAGGAATGATTCCCATGCTCTGCCAGTGAGGAAGTGTATAAGAAGCTGTGAAGGAGCACAGCCAGGACAGCTGATCTGAACAGGCCAGCGAGAAGTTCCATAAAATGTTATTCTCAGTACAGAAACTACACAGTTGCACCTTCCAGGAGCAACTGTGTTGTGTATCACTTGTTTTTCTTGGGTTTTATTCCTCTCTCTTTACTACTACTACTACTATTTATTTTTATTATTATTATTATTATCGGAGAGACCTTTTAGATCACCAAGATCATATTATTGTTGCTGCTGTTACATTTTGCTTTATTAAAATTATTAAGCTGTTTGTATCTCAACCCGTGAGGTTTCCTTTTCTTTTCAGTTCTTGTCCCCATCCATCTGGCAGAAAGGGGAAGTGACGGAGCAGCTCTGTGGTATTTTGTTGCCAGCTGGGGTTAAACCACAAAAGACCCAAACACCTTCCAGCAGTGACTCACACACACACACGCAGACTAAATTCAAACAAATCATCATCATGAAGTATCGAAACTGCTCTATTTTCAGTGATCCTTCAATTTATAGACTTCCAAAACATCAGTTCACTTTGTATAGGAAGTTTTCATTATTCATACGGGGTGTTCTGTTAGGCACTAGCTACTGCCATAAGACTGGCAAAAAGTTTGGTCATTAATTTCAATCCAGAGTCATCAATCCTTTAATGAAATCAGTAAATGCCACTGACATTTTAATGATGTAAATTTTAAATGATTACTGCACATCACATCACAAATTTGATCTGTTAACAAGTGGATATTTTTCCTATTCTGGATAACTTGTGTAAAATCAGAGTTTTCAGTCATCCTGTTCTGTACCAGGAAGCGTTCATTTGCATAGAACTGAAAAGTTTCAGATTTTGCAATAAAAATATGCAAACACTTGTGCACATTTAGCACAACACTGCAGTTTCCATTTCTTGTATTTTAAATATTTACAATTAAAATTTTAACTTAGACTGTTTCTCAATATTCATTTTTGAATTCTTAATTTCTGAATTGTTTGTCAATGTACTCTCTTTTATATTCCCTTCTGTTAACCTTGTGTTGTTCTTTTTCACCCTAGGACACCTACATAGTCCTTCTGGTTCAACAGAGAATGTTTTTTACCAAGATTTTTTTTTTTTTAAATTAAATTTTCTTTTGCATCATTGGACTCATCTAAAATTAGTGACTGGACTATTAATGTCTCTTTATATTTCTCAGGCTGAAGACAATTCATGTATTACCAAGCATTCCTGGCAGGAGCTTGTGCAGCTGCAGCCCAGTACAAATTCACAGTGACTTTTTTGCATTCCCAGAATGGAATAAAGCTTCCTGTGTTTCCCTGTGATGTAAAAATGCTTTACAAGTATTAACATGAGAGAATTATGCAAAGACATTAAGAATCTGAACTACACCACAGGTCTCATTACTGACCTGTTGGAGGAATCTGATCATATCATAGCCCCATGCAAAAACATTTTACTGATGTGTCAAAAATTATTTGAATCATGGAATGTTGCTAGGCTTAATTAATGTGCTATGAATTTCTGAAATTACAAGTTCTATACAAGAGTTCAGAATTGTTTAAAAAAGACTCACAGCAAGACAGTATTTTTTAAAACATTTTCTGAAATTTGATGTTGCAGAATTTAGAATAAATTATGGTTATCTGTGAGTTTTCAAACTCAATTTTCCTAAATTATTTCCGTCATATACAATGTTTAGAATTATGAGGTGGCCATAAAGATTCATGGAACTAATCAAGGAGAGAAATTTAATCACTTTAACGTATAAGTATCAAAAAATATTATACCTTTTGTCATTAGCCCAGAGAAGTGCTTTCTAGTTAGACTTCTATCTCACTTTCTCTCTGATGGAATTCAAATATATGAACCAAGTTCCCTTCAACTCAGCGAACCTATGGAGATGTAAGTGACCTACAGGTTGTTCAGAGCCAAATAATAATAACAAAAAATAATAAAATAACAAATCATTGTTGTTGTTACTATTGAAATGTCTAATGTAATAGCCATAGTGAAGGGCCTGATAGCATCACAGAGAAATTTCTGCATGAGAATTGCAAGCATAGAAAACTGTTACGTATGCTTTTTATTTCTTTATTTTGGCTTTCTATGCTTTTTGGTTTTGTTTGGGTTTGTTTTGTTTTGTTTTTCTCTTTTTATCCAACTGAGAAATAACATATTGCTTGACTGTAACTCTTAAAATATTTTTGTCTTTTTTGCCACCATTGTGTGCTACCGGATATGGAAAACCCAGAACATGGGACCTTCTGTTGTGACCAGAAGAATGGCTCCCTCCCTTCCTTTCAGTGTTGGCATATATTACACATCAACAAGTAAAGGAGGTGCATGGATTCAGAATGCTGTTTTCTCCTCAGATTTAGGTTTAGGTTTTCCTCACAGGAGGTCTAAGTGCCCTTTTCTACATACGGAGCTGGTATTGATAAATGAACATGCTTCTGGCCCACATTTGAGGAAAATCCTCTAGCACACCACACTTCACAGTGTGGAACAGTTCAGATTATTTCCTCAGGGGGCTACTGTGGTAAGTTAAAATTAATTTTTTTTTCATCCTGAAGGATTAGTGGTCTGGTTAGCACAAAATGTACATTGGCATGAACTTCAGGGAGACACACAAAAGATCGATTTTATGAATAAAAGGGTCAGAACACTTCAGGTGATGCATTCCCTTCTATTTGCCCTCCGTGGAACTGGGATATCTATGGACATCTCAGAGGCTCACAACTTTCATTTTTATTTCCGATGCTGAAAAACTATACCTATTTTCAAAAGGGGCATATTTCAGGAAGCTGATTGTAATAATGAGTTCAGAAATACCCTGTAACACCTACTGCTCTAGTTGATTTTTTTGAGAGTAGAATTCACATGTGCAAACTAGTTTTGCTGCCATTCAGGTAATTAGCAGATAAAGATTAGTGAATGAATGTGAGATGTCCTCAGACAAGAGAGTCTACTATGATTAATTGATATTAAAGGCAAAATAATCATTCTTCTAGTAAAAAGCATTTTAGAATTCATTCATACCTACCTGCTCTTTCAGTGGTTAATTTTTAGCAGTTTATTTGAATTCTGAATTTAATAAACCTATACAGAAGAAACAAGGGATGTCTTTCACTCACATTTTTAACAGTTAAGAAAAGACCTCAGTCCTCACCTTGTCAGTATCTTATAGTAAACAGGCAATTATAACTGACTTTAACTTTGTCCACAAATTTTTTTTTTCTGTCTGAGTCTGTCAGAGGCAACTAAATCTACATAACAAGAAAAAAACCCAGAAAATTCAAAGTTCAGATTCAGATTTCGGCTGAGGTTAATTTTCTTACCTCAATAGCTTCTGAAAAATATGCTTGAAAATGTCATAAATACAGACTTTTACTGCATCAGTTAAAGCTCTGGCCTTTATCTCTGAACTGTAATTTACAGTTACAGGTGTAAGGCAGCAGCTCAATTTGATCACCTGGTGCTGAGAAGACATCATAGAGGTGTTGGAGAAGAGGCCACAACCTTAGGGCTTTTGTTTGCATTTAATCATTAATCTAGTATTGACTTTCCATTAGAAAAAATGAGAAAAATAATCCCTGCCCCAAATGGGTGACAAACACCTTTAAGACCAATGCTCCATAAAGAATGCTTGCATTGTACAGTTTGAACAAACTCTTACCTGCAATTAGTTTTACAAGGGAGTGATTCACAATGGATTTTCATCTCTGGTTTTGGACAAGACCCATTTTTAAATGGTCAGACAGTCCCCTCTCAAACATAAAATCAGAAACAAACCTGTGTGCCCCAAAATGCTAACCCTGAGACCTTGTCACAGTCTCCAGATTCAGAAAAGAATCTGTGTACCCTGCATGAATTTTACATTTTGAGTAGATGAATTAGAGCTTTTAACAATGACTTGGATATGCATTGTAAACATAACCTCTAATGGACAGAGGTCTTTGGTCGTCAGGATTCCAGAGAGGAAGCGATGACGATAAAAGAGCAATTTAGAGAACTGATAGAGCAGTTGACTGCACAGATCTCTGAAAGCCAGCACTGATCAAGCAACAGATTTGTTGTACACAGCTCACCACATCCACCAGGAAATAGATGCTGCTTCAATCTGACAATCATCCTTTATACTCACTAGACAAATCAGTCAGCTGGAAAGTGTGGTATGAACAAGGGATAAAGTGAGTACTACATTACATGGAAAAGCATGAAGAACATTATATTATTGTAGTACTGAACATTTTGAATACAAATATAAGAAACAAGAATTTGTTAACATTTAATGTATGTAACAGATGTTTCCCTCTGCTAGTATTCTCTTCAGTCTACTTACTGGAAATGCTCAGATTTCCAGTGGAGCAAATACACGTGTGAGGAGAATCAGGTGTTCAACCATCTGCATTCCGGAATGCCGTCTTGCGGAGAAGTTTCTCCCTAATACGAACTTTCTTGTATTGATAGAAGTGAGGTTTTCTGTGTGCATTCTTCATGCACAGACTAAAATTCTGATTTGTCATAGAAACACAGAAAGGCTTGGGTTGGAGGGAACCTTAAGGTTATCAAGTTCCATGGGCAGAGATGCCACTTGATATATCAGGTTGCTCAGGGCCCCATTCAACTTTTCTGAGCAACCTGTGTCGGTGTTTTGCCACTCTGAAGTAAAGAACTTCTTCCTCACATCTCATCTAAACCTCTCCTCTTTTTAAAACTATTCTCATTTGTCCTATCTGCACCTGGCCATATAAAAAGTTGCTCTCCTTCTTTTTAATAAACCCCCTTCATTTTGAACTTTATGAGGTTCTTGTGGGTCGACTCCTCAAGTCTGTCCAGGTCCCTCTGGAGGGCACCCCTTCCTTTTGCTGTGTCAGATTTGAAATTACTTATTTTTCCTAAGTTTCAGAGAAGGACTTTTTTAGTACTTTTCTGTCGCCCTGAATTTTGCAGTCTTTCTATGTTTTTATTCCTGTAGTAGAATTTTCCAGGCACTTTACTGTAAGCATCAGGCATGTTTACCTACCNCTGAAGTAAAGAACTTCTTCCTCACATCTCATCTAAACCTCTCCTCTTTTTAAAACTATTCTCATTTGTCCTATCTGCACCTGGCCATATAAAAAGTTGCTCTCCTTCTTTTTAATAAACCTCCTTCATATTGAACTTCATGAGGTTCTTGTGGGTCGACCCCTCAAGTCTGTCCAGATCCCTCTGGAGGGCACCCCTTCCTTTTGCTGTGTCAGATTTGAAATTACTTATTTTTCCTAAGTTTCAGAGAAGGACTTCTTTAGTACTTTTCCACTTCTGTACTCACAAATTGTATTTACACCAGCACATTCTATATTCTTGTTTATTTGTAGGCTCCATACAGACATGAAATACAAAGTTGAAATATGGGTCCTTTAAAAATCAGCATCATTGCACGTGTGCTGAGATGCTAGAGAAATGAGTGTTACAGGGTACCTATGATGGATAAAGTATTTTACAGGATTTTACCCATCTACAGAATCTATCCCAGATGAGCGAGACGAAAGGAAATTTGTAATTGGCATCGATAATCTGTATTTTTCCAGCATGTCTTTAGTAAATTATGATGAATAGCTCAATTGGCTGCTTAAAATTATATTAGTAGAAGTAATGTGACAAGAGACTGCTAACAATGCTAATTGTCCCTAAGATTAAGTGTATTGTTGCAGAGATTAAAAGTGAAAAGATCACCACCTGAGGCAAGCATCACTCTGAACCAGTGACTGGCTTCATTTAAGTGATGGAAGCAGCCATAAAAAAGTAAACTTTGTGTAGCAAGTTAAGTTAAAGACCTTAAGGCTTGATATTACATATTCAGTAGCTCTGCTATTTGAACCTGTGGTGCAAGTTTTCAGGGACAGAGGATATCCATATTCATTTCCATTTGGATATAGAATGGGTTATTCCGATGCTGTTATCTAACAGGAGACACAGCCAGGTATTGTTTTTCAGCAATGCTCCCTTGAGCTGGCCACTTGCAGGGTAAGGACATAACAGGTCAGTGTGCAGACACAAACGAGAACATTTAACTTACATCTCTGCCCACAGCGCTCCTGCTTGCAGGGAAGGGCCTCTCAACGCTCTGTAATCACAGAAGACCTTGAGAAAGGCAGAAACTTTGCAGTCAGGTTCTCCCCCACTAAGGAAAACATGACAAATGTATATATGCTTAATGCCATATTCAGAAAGAACAATGGCAAATAATAATGACTACTCACAGCTGACATTATGTCCGAGCCTTCACAGCAGCGTGGAAGCCACTTATGTTCCTAAGCATGAGTATGGCATGGGCAGAAGTCAGTGTGTTTTTCTGGTAAAAGGAAATTATATCAAAATTGGTTCCTTAAAGTACTGCTCCTAGCCTACTGATATAATCTGTCTAGGTCTTTATTTCTTTAGGTTTCAGATATTACTCACTGGTTCAGGAAATGAAGCACTGGGTTATTCTGATGATGCAGATAGTGAAAAAAACTACTAAAGAAAAATTAGGTAATTAAAATGTAGAATTGATCAGCATATTTAAATGCTGTTCTCTAAGTAGAAATTTTATATCCTTTCAAGGGTAAATTGATATTCCTTTGAGAAATGAATGTAATTATATTAATTCTCAGATAAACTGAGAATATTGCTCAATCCGTCTATGACAGCTGCCTTTTATTTCAATTTCAGCTGTGACATGGCAGCTTTATAAAATTAGAGGCACTAAGGAACAGTCCCAGAGACAGAACAAGTCACATAATCCCAATATGATAAAACTATTTTAGTAGCTTTTCTAAGGTCTGATTCAAATTTGTAAAATCAGTACTATTTCTTATACAGATTTCAAAAAGTTTTAGGAAAGTACTAATCAGAAATCATGCCTTAGCTGAATAAGGCATTGTTACAATACAGTACAACAGATATGAAATAATAAGATTACTACACAGAAATGCAAAATTCACAACAATTTTTTAAGGAGAAATAAAATGGTGTATGGCTCATGCTGTCCCAACATATCAACTCCTAAATGTAGAAAACAAGAATTTCTAAAGATAAAAACCACAAAACATCAGGATTATTTTTATCTTCCCAGAACTGGGAAATATAAAAACAATAAAAGTCTTCAGAAGCTGTGTCATTCTTGGAAAAGGAACAGAAAAAATCCACTGACATGCTTTTTCTACCTTCCACATATAACCCAATCAAACTGAATTTTGTTCAATTAATGCTCTCTTCCTTTTCAGTGTAAAGATAAGGAAGAGGTGGGATGGGAATCTGAGACAGAAAGTAGTGGGAAGGTGCTAAAACAGAAAAAAAGGAGGAGAGAGAAGGAAGGAAAGGACCTCACATTTCATATAGAAATAGATGAACCACAAGCAATGAACACTTTAAGTAAGGTAAATATACTCAGGGTGAAATTCTGATTTCAAAGAAGGAAAATAAAATTCTTGGACTTTCAGTTGAAAATGGGATCAATAATTTGTATTTAGGAACTTACGAAATTAATCAGTTCATGTTTTTGGAAGTTTATTATGACATCCAGAGAACTACAATCCGTATGGAATAAACCAGTAAGAGCCAATTACCCTCAGTTAGCTTATAACAAATGCATTAAGTATTAGAGGGAAAAAAGTATCAAAAAAAGGAGAAATTTGTAGCTTCATAGTGGAATTGATAGAAGGTAGTGAAGTCATCTGAGGCTGTGGGTTACACAGCTACAGAAGGAGTAACAGCTTTTTGCATTTAAATTTTACTTAATTTGATTTCTGTGCTCTAAACGTAATCCTCAGCTGAGTTTATAGTATAGGTTCAATATTTATCCAAGGATTTTGGCACTTATGTAAAGGAAACTCTCACTTGTGTGGACTTATTTTATGGACTGTGCAGAGAGATTTAGATTGGTGAGAAAGTAATTTCTGCTGGTATATGACACATAATGCATCACATATGTACTCATTGCAACAGGACTGAAAGGATCTCCAGAATGAATTTCTAGGTCATCCTGTTACTTTTACAGGCTTTGAAATAGGCTTAATGTAGCTAAAACCATGTCTGAAAGATGTTTGTCAAACCTGTCTTTTAAAATCTCTGCAAGGTGTGGGTTGAAGTGTTTTGATATGTTACAACATTAGCATAACAGCACGTGTCAGAAATGCTTTCTCTCAATTCTCATCTAAATTGCACTTTTTATAAATTAAATCAACTTCCACTTGTTAAATCCCAGTTTGAAAACAACTGATTTCTGGTGTCTTTGTTACAAAGCTATTAAAATGCATTTGAGAATGCATATTAGAAGGATGTGAAGCATAGACCAACTCCCATTGAAGGATAAAATGAGTTACTTAGAAGTGAATTATCAGGAACAGAAAGAAGCCCTTGGAGTTGTGAATGATTTGGAGCAGGTGCTCTGACACTGGGAAATGGTCTTTCTGGAGATCAGAGGAAGACTTGGTCTTCTCCAGAGCAGAACAGCCTGATGTCTTTCACGCTGTCATGGGCTGGAGGCAGTTGCTCTCTGAAAGTCAAGCCTGCTCTAAAACAAATCCATTTTGTGGACTAACCAAGAATAAACACCTTAACTTATTGTCAGAAATAGTCTCTTTTAATTTATAGTTGAGATATTTTCAGCTGATCCTTCAAGAAAACAGAATGACTTGTATTGAGAAATAATGGCAAGGATATTTGACACTTTCAGTCATGAAAATGGGAATCACATAAAAGTTGTATCTGCACATATTCCTTCAGTTCCAAACGGTTTCCAAAAGACCAATTGAAACCTTATTCTTCTAAAATCTATACAAACTTGTGTTGTAATTAGTTTTAACACTCCTAGAATTTGCAATATGCAAGATTTGTCCACAATGAATAGACAGTCACATACAAATTAAATCACCTTGAAATGCATGGAATGTGTAATCTTCAGAAGGGTTTCCAGGAAAATATTATATTAGACTTGAAACGATTAACATCTATTTAGTAGATTTTAAAATGGCCACATTTTGTAAATTTTCTCTACAGAGGGATACAGAAGTTCTGCTAAAAATCATGGCATCTTATATGATCACAGCTGTTAATATACATGCCTGAATCAGAAAATAAAATCCTGGGCATCTGAATGCTGGGCTAAAGTTGCCTCTATACAAAGATAGAATCACAATCCGTTATCATTTACCAACTTTTTAAATTGCATATTTATCTGATTTGTTTCAACCCATGACTTACCCAGAAATCTTGCAGTAAAGATAATCTTTCTTTTATCTCTACAAAACTAATTAGGACATAATCTCACTGCACCTTAAAAGCACCTTAATTATCTCAAGTCAATTAGTGGTTGATTTATCAATTACTTTTGTCACTGATGGTTCCAGAAACATTCTGCATTGCAATGTATCTCAATTTAATTACATCAGATTCTGTTAGTACATGTTTTAAGGCAGTGTCTCTGGTGGTTAAGAGCAATAAATGTATATGCAGGTTAAAATCGTGAAGTATAAATTAGTGCTTTCATACCTTAAAATGGCAAGGCAGAAGAATATAATGAAGTACATGTTCTGATACTGACATACAGTTGTGTTTCAACTCTCACTGTGCACTCTGATGTCTTCATTCTTCCGTTACTCAATAGTGGTGTGTATTGCTAGGTACAAAACCTCAAAGGAAAGTGTATAACTAGAAAATAAAATTTTTGAAAAAAAAAGAACGATTGCAGTATCATTATACTAAACTATAGTAAACACTAAAAGGAAAATCCTTTTGTGGCATATAGCATTTATTAACTTTACACATTCCTCTGATGAAAAAAAAATTGTGCTTAGTTAAAATTCAGGCAGCCTGACTATTTATGAGGTCATTACTTTTTACTTCAATTTTTTGGGGGGCTTTTTGTTCTTTTGGTTTGGTTTTGTTTCCATTTTTTATTTTATTTTTTTTTTCTTCTCTGAAACATGAGCTCTGCAACATGCAAAACTGAATTAGCTCACAGGTAATTTCAGAAGAACCCAGTAAGGTCCCATTAGATGCTCAAACCTGGCAATTGTTCTATCTGTCCTTTCTGCAGAGATCACTCTATTAGATTTCTCAAAACAAGCTATGGTGCAAGACCAACCCTTTTGAGCCAATGTCTGCGTGTGTTGTTCTAGCTTTAGAGATTACTGCTACCAAGCTCCTGGCGAGTCTGCACACCAGTCTTTACACCTGGATTTTAAGAAGTTGCAGAAGCATTTCAGAGCATTTTATTTTTCATCTCAGCAGTGGATGTTTAGAACTTTCTCAAGGGGTGCTCTTCCCTTGTCTGAAGTACAAATTGTAGTCACAGGTTTTAAATTAATGTTTTCTTAAATATTTAAGGCTTGGGCTCCAAGAAAAAGTCACATTTGTAGACATTTTTCATGAGGGAATAGTGCATTAATTTTTTTTTGTTTGGATGGATGATGTTTATGCTGGAATACGCTATTTAGGCCTCCGGTATTTTACACTTCACAGCTAAAGCCCAGATGTGATACTAATTCATCTATTATTATTAGGATATCCTGACACAGGACTGGTTTTTGGGACATAAGAGGCAAATTTGATACCAACTCAGCTCCAAACTTACAGGAAATCAGATGATTTCTCATCACTTCATCCCCAGCTCAGCACTTCCGTATGGTTCTTTTACAAGCTAATCCATTGTCTTGTGAAGAACTGAGTCCTCTACGTGGCTTTTAATCATAAAAAAAATTAAGTCAGATAGGAGCGGAAAAAATGGGGAAAGTGGAGGCAAGAAATTCATCTTGCTCTCCACAGCCTTCTGGTGTTAATATGTTTCCATAAACTGATTAATCATAAATTATTAATGTCAGCCTCACCGAGATAGAATGTATCTCCTTTATTGAAATCTGTCTCCTAGGCATTCTGCCAGTGGTTTTGACTGATAAGGCAATAGTGCCTCTATTTGCATAATCATGCTGGTACCTGGCTGCAGAGTTAACTTACTGTAGTGTTGACACAATGTCATAGGATACATTTGTCCCTGGCATAATCTTGATGGACCACGAGCAGTACTTCTGGATGAGAAAATTATAAATAACTCAGAGTTTTAAGTTATAATTTTGTTGTTGTTGTTTTTAATGCATAGTTTTCATGCTATGCCACCTAGAAGAAATAAAGTTCATTTTAGTGTGCATAAAAGGGTTGCAGAATGTGTTATGCTTAGAAAGCAGCCACAGAGAATAGCAAACACAGAAAATCAGACTTGTCTGGTTTTATCACATTAGGATATTACTGCTTTAAACTTTTTTTTTTGAAACTGCTATCACAGATGCAAGCACTATAGTAACTAAATTTGAATTCTTACCAGCACTGAATCATTATTATTTGACTTCTGTCTGAAGACAGTTACTTCATTTGCCTAAGTTTCCACACAAATGAAGACGCTCTGACAGTAGCCACTGAAGATAGATCCTTTCTATTGCTCATGCAGACAGGCTGTCTCACAGCAGAAAGGGATTCTTAAAAATGAAACAGTACAGCCAGTCAGAACTAAGTAATATTTTTGGCCAGAAAGTGAGATTTTAATGAAAAATCTTAAAAATCTATTAGGTAGCAGAAATAGTGAAAGAAAAAGCTTGAAAATGTTAAGAATGACTCAGAATCAGGGTATTTTTTGGCATAAGCATTTTGAGTTTTTATCTTTAGTGGTGCTTTTTCTCCAGAAGGATCACCACTAGCAGTGGTATATGAAATACTCTGGATCTGTAGCCCTGGTTTCCAAGTCTAATGGAGAATTATGAAGACCTCATTTAATTGAGTTGCCCGAATGTTCTAGAAAAGTAGAGAGAAGGAGTACAAGATTTGAAGTTCTTCTGCTACTGGTTCAAAACACTTTTAAAAAGCAGCTCTCAGACATTCTAACACTAAATGGAAGCAAGAAACAGTTGAGTCTGCACCATTTTTGTATCTTTCCAGGCTATTATTTCTACTGAGAAGACATGGTATTTGGGGTTCCTTTATAAATAAATATTTTATGGCTTCAAAAAGGCAGAGTTACTAATGGGTATTAGTCTTTCTGTGAAAGATTAAAAGCAGCTTAACACGCACACACAGAGAAGGAATTGTACATATGTTATTTACTCTGGTAAATTATTTTCATTTAGGAGCATGCAACACATCTGAAGAAACATGCTGGACTACTATAAATTACATCAACATTTTGTTCCTGTGACTGTTAAAGATTACATACAGAGGCCGTATTGTTCCCCTAGTAACTATTTAAATGCATATTAGTTCTTTCTTTCTTTTGTGTTAGCAATAACGAGGCAGGAATGCAGCTGCTGAAAGGCTGAAGAGGAAAAGTGAATGATTTTAATTAAGTAAGGCTCACTACATACCCTAACAATTGATTTTTCTTCAGTCTTTGCACTTAAAATACGTATGTATAAATCCATTTGTGCATTCCACTTTTTATATATCGTGCGTATATATACATATGTAGGAAAAAACAGTTGTTTAAAATATTTTATTTCAATATACACTATTATTTTAATCTCAGGTGCTCAGAAAGTACCAGCTGCTCATGGAGCTGCTCATATCTCTTGGGGCTATAAAGCCACTCCTATGTGATACCTTGTCTTTTCAGTGTAGCTACCAAGTAACATTCTTTCTCTTTTTGAGAGTTTATATCTTAATGTACAGGAAGGGTGACTGAAAGCAGGAATTTGGGCTGAAGATTTTTACAGATCAAATACAAATACATAGAGAACTAAATGTTTTTCTTATTCTTCATATCAAAGATACCTAGAAAGACTTTTTGTATGTCAATTTGCCACTATAAGGATAAGTAGGCAAAATTGTTCTTTGTGGGAACTTGTTTGGTTTTCCACAGAGAATTCTACCAAAATCTCAGTTAGAGTCATGACACACATTTCTATCTACTAGAAAGTGCTCTGACATTGGCTTCATTTCTGTAAGGGTTTTGCAGACTTAAAAAAGCCATTATCAATTTGTGATACTTAGTGTTCATTGCGGTAGAGAGAAAGGGTAAAGTAGAAGAGAATTTGAAACAATTTAACAGTTTAAGAACACCTTCAGTGAAATTGAAAGGCTTAAATACTAGGTTTGAATAAAATACATTTCTGTCTTTTTATTGTCTGGAGAGATTATGGTAATTTCCATTTTTTTTTGCAGCAATGTACAGGGAAATGTAGACTTCTCCTCTGCGTTTCCAGAAGTGCTTTCAATTCAATAGAGCTGGATAACTTTGCACCTAATTCAGCCTAAATCCAGCTGAATCTACATCCCACTTAACAAACCAGGACCTGCCCAGCATCTAAGCCTGAAGAACCTGTGCGAAAGACGTATGGTTTGAAAACAGCCAACACATGTTGCCAGAACTAATCAGCAGAAAGAATTCCAGCTTTATGTGGAGGTCAGAGCGGAACCTCCTTAAACCACCGTAAAACACGCTCAGGAGATGGGAAACCTTTGGATTGAGTGTCTTTTTCAGCCTGATGAAACATACCTGATAACTTCAGCACTTCAAAAGTATGTCTTGACCACCCCCCTGGAACTAACAATGTGGTGAGAGTACTGTCTCTGCCCTTCTGTTTTAAGCAAATCCTTGCACGGCTCTAACGTAGTGATACACAAGACCAGAAACAGTGCGAATTTTAACACACGTTCATCTGGTTTTAAAGGTCAATGATTACTTGTGCTTAGTTCCATGTAGCTGTTCTGTGATCATATATGTCATATAATAGATAAAAAATGTAGCTTCAAACCCACTTTTCTGTGACTGTGTGCTTTAGTGCAAGTAATACAAAGCACAGTTACTTTATGTTATGCTGAACAGCATCTTTTGAGAAATTAATGACATTAGCTCACATGAAGTTAGCCTTTTTTACTTTTTGTTTAAAAATAATTTTATCACCAACAGTTTCAATTTTTAAATGATGAAACTTTAAGAAATAACATGAGTGTAAAAATCTGTTAAACAGACATACCTGATACTCCTGAATTTAATGAAATGCTGAGATAATGCCATATATACTATGTGATCACGTTTTGAGTCAGAGTTAAAACTGAAGGAAAGAGCCCTTAAGGAATGCTTCCTAGAAAGACCTAAATCCCTCTAAAATGTTTATTCTTACCACAGTTTACAAAATGACAACAGAAATGGTATACTGATTGAAAATTTTCCTTCAGGACATTTGGGTGTTTGATGGGAAATGAGATGTCGTTTATTTGCCAGTTCAAATGTAGAGGTAAGATAGCAGGGTGATAGGGTCGTCAGAGAATGGACCACAAAATTACTAGTTGAGAGATTACATGCTACAGAGTTTTGGTTTATTCTACTTGCCAGTCTTGTTACAGCTGCATTTCAAAAATAGATTCACATGTTGCTATTTTCTGTACTTGTAGCAATTTCTCATCACCAGACTTAGCCAGCAAGTAGGTGGGAATAAGAAACATTTAAAGAAATGGAATATGTCATTGTGCTTGACATTACTGCTGTTTAAATGAAATTCTCAGAAAAGTGCAGTAAGGAAGTAATAGGTTATATTTTCTACCCTCTATTGCAGTCAGCCAGTGACGGCTTGAGTTAAAACCTAAAAATGAGAATGCCTGTGTACTACTCCCAGCTCTCCTGTGGAGCATGACTCCAAGTAAACCATGATCATTTCAGCCATGTACTTCAGCTTCAATAACTGTTAGAAAAAAGATTTCAATCTGCTTATACAGAATCTGAATAATGATCAGACCATCACAGCAACTAAAAATGGGAAAGGCTTGTTCGTTTATTAGTCCATACCCAAAGAGTGTACCAAAGAACTTGGGAAATGGTCTTTAAAAAAGAAGATGAAGCAAGCAGAAGATCTTGGAGTCAAAACTATTGATAAAAATCCTTACTTTCAGCAAATGAACTATTTAAGCAAGAGAAAAATGTTAATTTTTAACAGAATTTTGATAAAGAGTCTTAAATTTTGTTTGAACACTGAAAAGTTATGAGCTAAGCATGTATTCCTCAGAAACAGAAGATCAGAATTAACTGAATATTATATTCACACAGGGTCATCCTATCTACAAAAACAGATGCTGCAGAAGTCTCAAGATATCTTGAAAAATAAAGCTGTTGAGCAGGGTAATTTAGCAATATTTACATTTAAGGAATAAAACCAGACACTTACTTTTGTTCCTTTAATATAAGAAACCACCATTTGTCAGTAATACTTTTTTAAAAAGTAGAGGATATTAGAATAGAGAAAAATATGCTCTGTATATCTGTTCTATAGATCTTTACCATGGATTGTTGATAGTGTTTAAAACAGATATAGATATAAAGAAGAAAATATTAGTCTAAAAGGAACTGTCAAAAGTCTACATTTCAAAAAAGTAAAGAATTTTACCCATTGCTTTTTATCACTGAGTTCCTTGAAGCTTTTTCTTGCAAAGAAGGTACTATCTGTGAGATATATGTAGAATCATAGAATAGTGTGGGTTGGAAGGGACCTTGAACACCAGTTAGTTCCACAGACAGGGATGTCACCCACTAGATCAGGTCCCAGGGCCCCATCCAGCCTGGCCTTGAGCACTACCAGGGATGGGACATTCACCACTTCTCTGGGTAACTGCTCCAGTGCCTCATCAGCTCCTGAGTAAAGAATTCCTGCCTAATATCTAATCCAAATCCCTCCTCTTTTAGTTTGAAACCCTTCCCTTTGTCCTATCACTATCTGCCCATGTTAAAAGTCATCCTTCTCTTTTTTATAACTGCCTTTAAGGACTGAAAGGCTGCAATGAGATTCCCCAGAGTCTTTTCTTCTCCATGCTGAGTAACTCCAGCTCTCTCATCCTGTCTTCATAGGAAAAATTCCCCATCCCCCTGGTCATTTTTGCAGCCCATAATTTTATAAGATCAGAAAAAATATAGGTTAAAAGTATTTGCTGTTAGCTATTGGATTTGGGCTTTGATAAAAGAAATAGTGGAATTACTGAGGACATAAGCAGTTTAATAGTAGTTAAACAGCAGTACTTACAGCACTATACTATATATAGTATACATTATACTATAGTAGTTAAATAGTAGTTAAAAACTAGTTAAAGGTCATGGAAGTGTGAGGGCTGATGGGAATCTATAAATTGTTCAATAGGGTAAACAAAAACTACAACATACATGTATGCCACCAAAACTTCATGAAGGATTTTAAACTGATAAAAAGCACTTTCATCAAACATGAAATGTTTGCTTTAATCACCATAAATGCAATATTTGAGCAATGACTTTGTTTTAGTTTGAATCTATGGTATCTCTTTAAAAGGATCCCGATGCATGTAATAAATCTACTTTTCAGCCTAGTTTAAAAAAAAATCAGAAAACAAACAAAAAAAATCCAAATAAGCTGCACAAAAATGTAACATAAAAAGCGGACGCCTACTCATATCATAATTAGTTTGAATCTCACTTTTAATGGGTACACTGAGCCACATCACATAATCTACTAAACTGATTACAAAATGACCCTCAATGTACTTGTTCCTTTTTAGAAGGCTATTTTCAAAGTCATAGTGAAAAGATATGGGTTGCATTTACATATGGTAAAAAAAGGCATGGGCAGGGTGCATGCTGGGTTTCGTGTCACATAATGCATAAGAATGAGATAGAATAATACAAACATTAAAATGTTCTTCATGTTCTCCTCTGTGTGCTTTGACTACGGTCAATGAGATATTCAGACATTAAAATCCCATTATGAGATGAAAATTCAGAGTTTCAGCCATCACTTTCTTTAAACAAATCAGTAAAATATGACTAGGCTTGATGGCTGCGAGAAACTTTTTGGAGTTACGTACGAATTTTATGAGACATGCTGCCACTCCAGGAAGGGCAATGTTAGAGCCAGCTGGAGACAAGGTAAGTGTGTAGTGGCAGATCATCTATCACAGCATTAAACTCAACAAGTTATATATTTGGCTTCCATGTTAGAGAAAAAAAAGACAGGGCTTTACACTGATGAATGTATTCCTTCAAATCACAGATTACCTGTTGTCTCTATCACTCTTATGAATCAAAATTCATGGGATAAAATCTCTAATGAAATGCGTTTTGGGTATACACTTTGTTCTTGTTGATGTTACCTGACTGTCTCTTACACCTAAGGAAGATTTTCCAATATCTTTGGATTTTTGCTTTTCCTGTGAGTTCTAACACATTTTGCAAACTAATGCGACAGCTGCATTAAACTGAGAAGGAACAGTACATTTCAAATAAATATTTTATTTAAAACAATATCTGAATTAAAAATTAAAACCCACTGTTAATATGGTCCTATTTGGAGCAGGATTATTTTCAAGACAGAAGAGCTGATATTTAATTTTTGTTTTCCTTTAATACTGGGTGCACAGGTCTTCATGGTGCTGGTGTGTTTTCCTAATGTGGCAGTGGTGAGGCAAAGCCCTTGGTCTCAAAAAAGTTTCTCCCAGTCTTTAGTAAAACAATGAGATGGCAGAACTACTGAACACTTACTTGATCTTAGACGCTTAAAAATTGTGACCAAAGGAAAGAACCAGAACTAAGAAGGGAAGTAGTGTCTGTACTTCTCCTTCCTATGCTGTTAAATGGGGTTTGTTAAAGATGGTACAACACAGAAGAGTTCATTTTTTTCTATTAAATATCAATATTTGTATTAACAACAGATGTATAGGACACAGCTCTGATTTCATAATTAACTTTTGCATGGGAAAATCTCCTCTAGATGCTAGAGTGCTACAGGATGGACAGCAATCTCTTTTGATCAGGAGTTTCTCTCCAAATGAAGAGTCTTAAGGTATTTAAAGGGACTGATTTGAAACATCTTGCAACTCACCTAACAGAAATATCAGGACTGCTCTTACTGACTGATAAGTAAGACAGTATCATGCACAGTGCCCAGAAAGCTCTTATTTCAAGCAATATATTTTTCCAGAGATTATTTCAAGAAAGTTCTTTTCCAGTTTATTACCTACAGGAAAACATTGACAACCAATCATGGTAACCTGCAGGTTTGACTAAAAATAAATCACACAAATAGCACATTTTTTATGTACTCCCTTATTCCTACCTAGGCTGCACAGCCAAATTGTAATCCATGTACACCTAATAATTGAGTAAAGACTCTGCTCTGATTGTGTAAATCTCTTCTTTTCAAGTTTGGCAACCTTTCAGTAAACTACAAGAAGCTGTATATACAATTATGTATACATATACTTGTAAGAAAGTTGTGCCTTTAAGCTATGGTAAGCCCCTTCATGCACACTGATATTCGTGTAGCACACTGTGTGTTGTTAGAAGACAGCACACAGGGAGAAACATATGTCTTCAGTGAGAAACCTCTTCTACCACTTTCAGAGATGGAAATTAATAAAGTTTTACTTTCTTCTCAAATTTTCACTTTAAACTACCAGATAAATTAGATTACACACTAATATTCAACATTCTACTTTTATACTGAGAAAGAATAGAGACAACTGTTTACCTAATGTTATTCAATATTGAAACCCTGAAGTTTCTTTTAATATTATGGCACTTAATCGATATTACTGTAATCAGTTGTACTGCTTGCATTATTGCAAAGATTTCTGTCTTATGTCTTTGTGAAGGACAGCAGGATTTAAGAGTCTTCCAGTACCTGAAGGGGCCTACAAGAAAGATGGAGAGGGCCTTCTCACAAGGGCATGTAGTGATAGGAAAAGGGGAAATGGCTTTAAACTGAAAGAGGGCAGGTTTTGATCAGGTATTAGAAAGAAATTCCTTACTCTGAGGGGGGTGAGGCCCTGGCACAGATTGCCCAGACAAGCTGTGGATGTCCCATGACTGGAAGCGCTCAAGGTTGTGGTACTGAACTTTGAGCAAGCTGGTTTAGTGGTGGCATCCTGCCCATGGCAGGGGGATTGGAATTAGATTCTGTTTAAGATACCTTCCAAACCAACCTATTCTATGAGTCTGTGTTTTGAGGACATAAAATATGCTATTCTCCCATCAAGTCTATAGATGCTTTTTGAAATGTTTTCTGAGACAGGTTAATTAGCAGGAGTAATATACTGAATGGGTATAAAATGAATTATCAAGAACTTCCAATACATGAATAAAGATACCTCAAAAAAAACCCACAGGGAAAATTCTAAAAAAGTATAAAACCCCAGCAGATCATGATGGAGATTATGATAAGAAGAGCAGAGATACCTGGATACTCTGATAAAAATTGTGTACCCAATATAATATTTTTTTACAAATGTAATGTAGTGATGGGAAGAAGAACAGAAGTAGCACTGTTCAGTGCTGTGCTCTCTGTATACTGGTCAGTGAAGGCAGATGGAGTTAGATAGATTCTGCTGCCCTGTGTGCTGATGGCTGAAGACAACACCTTTTGGTTGCTCCACTGCTTCAACAATGCTGTGTGTGAAGTTGGTGATACACTGTTTTAGGCAACCCAGGACTAATGTTTGCTTGGGATGGGTTCAGTTTTATTCCTTTGCAATACAGGACACAGAAATTTTAAAGTTCTCTGTTACTTTATGGTGTTAACAAAGCCATTTCTGTATCAGCCCTCTCACTGTGCTCTCCTTCTTCATCTTTTAACACCTGACATCCTCTATATTTTATTGAAGCTGATGTACTTCTGATGTAGCATATACCAATTTCTACAAAATTCCTTTACCTCAAAACAGTTTCAGTTTGATCTACTCACTAATATTAGGCTCAAAGACTTCCTTGGAGAAAACGACTTTTTTGTTAAAAACCCGAAAAGCCTAAACCCCTGCAATTCTGCTTGTTAAAGATGAAGTTTGGGGTTTTTTTCTATTGTTCTCAGAGCTGTTGCAGAGCATCTAGACTTCTAAAAAACATCTTTATGGGATCTCACTTGGTGCAATAAAATTAAGTTTGAAGAATATTTTGGGAAAAATTGTTTCTATCTTGGACTCTTTTCTATTATTTCTACTGAGATTTATATACTACTGAGGAAGGACTCTTTCATCTACAGGGGCACTACTTGTCCTTAACTTACCTCAGAAGTAAAATTCTGATTTTATGACATCTATTTCCTCCTGACATTTTCAAGTGAGATTTCTTATTTCTAATAGTTTGTATGTTTGACAAAAAATGAAAAGTGTCTTTATTAGTGACATGTAACAATTCTATTTTAATAGCTCCTGCATATGTCACTTTGAGGACGAAACGTTTTCATGCATACATTCTATCCGACCTTCATCTGAAATAGCAAAAAAGAAAAAAAAGGGTTAAACTCTAGGAGAGCACCGATATCCATTTATAAACTGAGTGAAAACCTGAGGTATTTCCAGTTTAGTTAAATCTCCATAATAGATTTACTTGGTTATATTTATAATTACAACAAATGAAAAATAAGAATTATTGAACTGAAAATGGGTTTTCAGGACATAGAAATAGTTTTCAGAATGATTTGTTTTTATTTAATCTAGAGCAAGCAGATATGAAGGAGATACAAAAATCTGGCAGAGAAGAACCTGGGAACTACATTTCTTGTGATCTTAAAATTAAAGTTCTGTGAGGAGCAGCCGGTGACTTTATTTTCTTAAAAATTACTAACTTCCTAGTTACTTTTAAATACTGATAGGGAACAACTGAAGGAAAATTCAGATTATGGAATGGTTAGGTGGCAATCTGATTTTTAGATATGTTTTTATTCCGCATTTTTAAAGCCTGCTTGCATTTTAAATACCGATGTTATGGTGTTGGAAAGAAAAGAGCAAGAAGGGTATTCAGAAGTTTACTCTTCTAAAGTTTCTCTTTGCTTAGATTCCATTTTTATTTCAGCTCGTTCTTTGTTAAGGTACTCTTTCAAACCTTTCTTAGTCCCTGCTCTATTTAATGGTTGGGGATATGAAAGATAAAATGAAGAGAGATCTATTCTGATGATTTTAAAGATGTTTTAAAAACAGATTTTTCAGACAAATCTGTCCTGATCTGACACAGTTACTATATAAAGCTATTTAATACCTAAAAGAACTGTTTCTCTGTAATGTTCCTTGTGTGTAAAAAAACATCAAATCATATGTTGCTCCACTGAGTAAATCAAAAATGCTGAATTTCTGCTTTTTCCAGTTCTAGCAGAATGAACAAAGGACAGGGGTGTTAAGGAACCCCATCCAAACCTTTTTAAATGTCATGTATAGAGTGCAAATTATCTAAGCCGAAAACCATATATATTGAACAAATCAGGTACAAAATACATACTTAAACAACTTTGAATTGGATTTTCTGTACAGCAGCTGAGAAACTGATCTGAGGCTGAATGCAGCAGCTGCTTGTGAGCTAGCTGTTTCTTTTTTCTTTTTTAATGTTGTTCTTGGGTTTACATGGTTTGGTTTTTTAAATCTTATACTGCCCATTTCATCTGATCAATACTAAATCTACATCTGAGACGCATACTGATTAGAAAAGTAATCAGAGTGAAGAGACATTGTAACGAATGGTCCGCTCCAGGGATTCTCAGCATTTTAAATGAAGTATTTACTTTACCTTTTCAACTAAGCAGTGCTCCTACATTGGCTTTTATTTAAAAAAAGAACAGTCTAGCTGACTTTTGGCTTCCTTTTATTACCACTATTCTTCATTTTCTCCCTATTTGCTTTTTTCTTTCTTGTGCATGTAAAAATATTCCTTTTTTTTTTGAAGCTCAGCAATCAATGTCTCATGGACCATAGTCTGAGAAACACTGCTCTAAATGTACTAACCAGAGAGAGTATCTAGCTGGTACTCACAAGAGAACCGCAAGAGCAGTTCTGTAATCTCCATAAGTACAAGAACTTCAGTTAAAAACTCCAGAAAGACTCCTAAAAAAATGTAACTATTCTGAAGTGCTACATTTCTTTTGAGAATAAGGGTATATTCTTCTACTAATTTTCAGGTACTTCTCTAAAGAGGTTTCTTGCATTCTAAATATTTTATTGTCACACACCTAATAAGTGGTTAAACCCTAAAAGATCAGCCTGGACATAACCTGTAAATGCCCAAATGAAGAGACAAGACAGTAAGAGTGGAGCAGTTCCTTCTCAGCTGTTTAGTAACACCTCAGTATAAAGAAGCGTATCAAGAAGCCCAGCAATTTTGGACAACCTACAGTAAATGGAAATGCAGATGAGAGTGGGAAAGTAATCTCTCAGCCACAACACACAGGCTTTGAAGGGAGTCTCTAGGAGTATCATTACAGCGGAAAATCTGGAGATCTATCTTATTTACTATGGGCTTTCAGCACTGTAATGTATGATTCACAAACTAGGTGCAGACACACAAAAAAAAAAAACCATACACAGAACACTACAGAAAAACCTGCAAAAAAAAAAAAAAAGGCCTATTTGGTGAGGGAAAATTTTTACAGTTGATGCAGTTGATGTAAGATTTTTGTCTCCCCCAATCAATAAATATTTTATATGAATTATCATACAAACACCCCTCGATCAGACAAGGAAATAGCTAGTGCCTTGTCATCCATAGAAGACCTTTTTACACTTGCAGGTATCCTTATTCTAGAAGCAGAAAAAACTTGTTCACTGACACTCTTTGCAAGAATATAGTGAGTGAAAGATGAACAGAAGCTGCAAGTCTCAGCTTCTTACACAACTGCACTTAAATATTGTACCAAAAAAAACCTGAAAAATGTAGATTTGTTTATTTCTAACAGTCCATCTAATCCCAAGTTATCCTCACACTATATTTTTATTTAAATGCCAAAAGTAACTTTAATTTCTCTTTTTGTACCATTTCTGGACTGATTTGTTAGCGATTATCTTGCAGTTCTCTACCTTGGGATTTTGGAGGCACTGCAATGGAGTGAATACTGAAACTACATTTAAAAACCTGGTGTAAAGGTAATTAAAAAAAAACCCCCAAAACTCCCTTAAATAACATTAATAGTCTACTGACCAGTATTTTGCATCTCTGTTTTCTAGACATCATATCTTCTTTCTCTTCTATATAACCCCAGCAATTCATAGGGATCTTAGGCTGGGAGCAGAATTAGTAACAGCAGGGAGTTAATTAAGATTAAAAGATACAGTGGAGATTTAGATTTATATGAATGACAAACACAGTAAGCACAGTTCTAAAGAAACCTTAGTCAAAAACTGAATTTTCCCTCCCTTGGTCGAGTTCCTTCTTGCCCCTCACTGGTTCATGGAGGAGAAACTTTCATTACTGATTGCAGGACAGGTTCTGCACAGCTTATTGGAAACAAAAATCCACAGTGCGCTATATACACAACCCACAATCTGTTGCACTACTTTTCACACATATATTAATTATTCCACCTTTCAAATCACGGGGTAAGGGAAAAGCTTTTCGCATTTTATTTATTTATTATCTGTCTAAATGTCATCACAAATCTTTCTTTAAGGAATTTGATTTTTAAAAGGATGCTTTTTCTCTGCATATGGTAGATTTAGAGCAATAGGAGCATGAATTTGATTAGGGATTTTTAAAAACTCTTATAAAGATAATAAAAATAATCATTGAAATCTTCATATCCATGGTTAAAAGGGGAGAAGGGTCATTACCCATTCTGAAGCCAGAAATACTCTGGACTAGAGAAAGCAGTTTGAAAAAATTTTTGATATAGCTAAAACTGATGAGGAAAGAAAATGCTGAAATTAAAAAATAGACATCATTCTACCTGAAGCATTATTAACTGTAAGTTCTCATTAAGTAACTGTTTTTGAACACACTGAAGATCTATAACAAAAAGTTTAGCAATAGAGATACAAGTTTTCCCAGTGTGAGTGGTAGAAAGCTAGAGGAAGTACTTATCCACCTAGAAAGGAAAGGTTGCCAGCACTACAGGAAAAACAAAACCCCAAAGGGAACAAAAATCAAAACCAGAAGTTATCCTGATCTTTAAAGAGCCTTTACTTTGAATGTACTGAGATCTTTTGAGTTGTCTCCAAATTATTTGAAAAAATACCGTGCAGAGACGCCTTTTTCAAGGAAAATGTTCTTAGGGAAATAAGATGACCTGATCTCCCTCTCAACAAGTTTACCTTGTCTGAGCTCAGCACACTAAAGCTTTTATGAACTTGTTAAAGATGCAGTGAGCCATCCAGGGATCTCATTGAGGATGTATTTTAAAAAGCTCCATATGAAAGATTACATGTCTGTTTTGTCTTTTTAAACCATTTAACTTAGACTGAGATGGTCTATCAGTAGATAAGCCTTTAAAAGCCCAGAAAAATCACCATTTTAGATTAGAATTTAATAGAAAGGACTTATGGTTTTCTTGATTCCTTCTTTAGGGACAATACATTACTGAATCTGTCATAATGGAATCTTTGCTGTACAAATTTTCTTATAATCCAGATAAATATACAGAATAATTTTAGAATTTTTGTTTTGTTTTGTTTTTGTGTGTTTTGGCATAACACACAGAGTGATGTCTTCTAATATTTTAATATTTTACAATGCAGATTTTAGGAATCAAAAATCCCCACCTAGAGGGTCTTATTTTTCTTTATTGACTTATAAACCCGGATGAAGCTGGTTTTTGGGAAGCTAATACTGCTCAAGATTTACAGGTTAAAACTAATATTAAACTAACATTTTTGATATCTCTATATGTGAAAAAAACCAGACCTAAACAGAGCTTATCTGTTAATGACTATCTTTTATGTAATTCTTGTTCTGACCTTTGATTCTATGGTGACAAACATATTATGTCTGTACCGGTTGCATTGTTTTAATATTCAAGTTGTAAAATGGGTGAAATGAAATAAGCTAATGTAAAACTCAGAGAAATAATAATAATAAAAAACTTAAACATTTTAAGACATACCTAATTTTTTCTTTTTATTAGTTTTGGTACATTTGTGACTTCCCCATTCTCACTTGACACAAAAACTCAAGCTGCTAATAGCATGCCACAAGCTAATCTCCTACTGAAGTGGCAAACTTAAATGTCCAAATTGGACAAACACTGAATTTTGTACAGCAGCGATGGGCTTGAAAGAGGAAGGTAAAATGAAAATTTTTCTATTCCTACTTTTTAACAAGGCTAGGGTCCCTTGAAAAATACTTTGCAATCCTATGCTTCAGAGCATCACTGCATGGAGCATCAGAGCAAGAGCAGGAACTGAATTCTGATCTGCCTTTCATGAACATGTGGGCATTCAGTGATGGTTAGAGAGCCAATCCTATCTGTCTGTGCTTAACATCAAAAAGAGGTAACTGAGCAACCCTCAGTTTGTCCAGCAGAAGGCAGAAAACACATCTCACAAACACCCATTGCTGACTATTCTTTAGCATCCTCAGTTTTTGTGTCTTCCCACATCCCTCAGTGGTCATACATTTCCTGTCCTTGCCATTTTTAGCCATGAGGTTACCCAAAAAGCCTTAACTCTGTTGTGCATCCTCATGAGTCCAATCTGTGATCACGTGCTTTCATTTTGATTAAGATATAAAATAAATAGCAATAAAATTATGCACTTTACCTCTTGAAAGTGTCTTTCATACATCAGCTAATCAAAATCAGCGATCATTCTACTTCCAAAGTACTTTCAGGAAATGTCAAAAAATTAGCCCTGGTGTCTCAGCTGAGTGCCAGGTGATCATTTATATACCACATACCTAAGTTTCCTTGAAAGTTGCTATGAAGTGAACTTATATCTCCAAATTTTCCTCTCCTTAACAAGTACTATTCAAAGACTGTCAATTTACATGATAGAGTTGCATTTCAGAAATGGAAGAAAACATCCTTTTCAGACAGTATTGGCTGATGTGAAATTTGAAGATTTTGTATTTCTGCTTTCTGAAAGTCAATCAGTTAATAAGCAATTTAAAGCAAAAGGTATCTTATTTTTTACCAATTCATTAAAAAGATTAATTCAGTGAGTTATTTAGAAGACCAAGGAATTTCTTTCTATGAAAAAAACCTTCTTGTATAATTTTTTCACACTCTAAGGATCCTTTGCAACAAATACATGCAATAAGATTATTCAAAACACATTAACATTTTAAACCTTTTTTTTCATATAAAATGTTTCAGAGTTATGTATTGGAAATGCAGGTTTAATTAAGACTCAGAATAGGAGATGAAATTTGAAATGTGAGTGCACATTGGTATTTTAGTTTGGAGAGGAAATGTGCTTTTGAAGTGAATTTCCAATCAACTCCATTTCATAGGACCATGGCTTGGGTTAGAAGGGACCTTAAAGATCATCTGTTTTTAACCCCCTGTGTGGGTCAGGGATGCCAAGCATTAGATCAGATTGCTCAGGGCCCCATTGAGCCTGGCCTTGAACACTTCCATCCACAATCTCTCTGGGCAACATTTACCATGCTCCAATTCACATTCTGGAGAAATCTTGGAGTGCTTGAACAGAATTTCATTCAGGAAAAAAAGTGAACTGAGAAATGTTGTCCCAGAGTATATGAATTGTGTTCCAATTGCTCACAAGCACTCGGTCTATGTTCTTCTCACATCAACATGAATACCAGGTTTTGTAGTATCTGAGGGACACACATGATGCTGTAGTTGTACAGTTTAATAAAAACAGAGATTAAAAAGTATATTGCATCCTAGTAATTGCAAGAGGACTCCAGATACTACTGCAAAGCCTTTCCTCTTATTGCAGAGCTCTGCAGTTCTCTCATATGCCTATGGACCATTTGGTACTTGAAAAGAGTCTTGAAGATCAGTAATCATCTTAGAATTTATAGGATTAAAGTGTCCAGAAGCAATATGGTCACATTGTCTGGGCTATGGTTTGAGGCACTATGAATATCAGGGAATTTTTTACATTCTTTCCAGGATGCTTTTACCTGTACACTTAATAGTTCCCCATCCCCTGTACAACACTGCACAGTTGTCTGAGCAAAAATATCAGATGCATAGTAGGAAGTGATGCTTAACTCTAGATGATGTCTATCTAATACTTTCTGAACAATCTAGACAGACAACAGAACTTATGTTTTCTGATGGACTCGTCGCAATCCAGAGGTGGCACAAAAATTTCAGTTGGATGAAGAGAGAGGGTGAACTACAACATCCACGGTACGACAAAAGAAGCAGGACTGAAATAGCTGTAACCTTGGAAAAGTACTGCAGAAAAGACACAGGAAACACCTGCAAAGGAGACACAGGAAACACCTGCAAAGGAGACACAGGAAGCTACTTCGCACCATTTGCATGCTCTATACTAACACAGCTTCAGTGGGGACGTGAATGAATTTTTCAGTCTCAGAAAATACATATGTTTATTGGGAGTGGAGCACAAAGCTGTTCTGCCTGGGTTTCTTACACTAGATGAAAAAATTTTAACCCTGTCCTGGTTTTAGCTTATATAGAGTTAGTTTTCTTCTTACCAGCTGGTACTGTGCCCTGTTTTGGATTTCGCATGACAATGCTGATAACACACTAACATTTTAGGTGTTGTTAAGTTGTGCTTACCCTAAATCAAAGACGTTTAAGTTTCCCATGCACTCTGCCAGTGAGGAGGTAAACAAGAGACCAGGCAGGAATATGGAGAAGACAGTTGTCCCAAACTAGCCAATGGCATGTTCCAGAGCACAGAATATCATGCTCAGTATATAAACTGTAGGGAGCTCTTTTCCCTGAGTTTAATTTTTCTCTGTCTCTCCTTTCCATCATTCTTCTTATTATTATTATCATCATCATTATCATAATCATTATTAGAATTCTCTTTATTATCTGCATTGGTATCCTTTTCATCTTTATTTTAACTATTAAACTGTTCTTATCTCAATCCACAGGTTTTACCTTTCCCAGGGGAGATCGAGGATGGGGGGAAGAGTAAGGAAGTGACTGTGTGACTTAGCTCTTGCCTGGGGTTAAGTCACAACAAATCTGCACACTGGGGCACTAAAAGACTGAATTGTGCATTTTTATGATCATAAATGACCCACTATAGGGAGAGAGAAACTGTTTCATGAAATGCAGTACCTGTAATTAAAGACTAATCCTTGACTTGAAAACAAGGAGATTTACAGTCAAAGGAAAGAAATTTGGGATTCAAACGTACTTTCTGCTCAAAATAAATATACTGTAAAAGAGAAATTTGAAAGAGAAATCAATGGCTTTGTGGACATCTATCATAAAAATAACTTTAAAGAACAAACTGTAAAAGATGCATTCTCTTGCCTGAAGGCAAGATTAATTATGCCTGTGCAATTTCTGCTTACTAATTGCCTGAACTCTTCTTAAAAGTCGAACACAATTGAGACTCCATAAATGGTGGCTGCACAATCTCACCAGAAAAATACTCTTCAATATCTTAGTAGTTTAATTCGTGGGAATTATTTAAGTTTTTTTTTCAACCAGGTCTCTTTCGCTATAATTTAAGCTACTTCCCTCCCACCTTTTCCTCCATCAGCTATGTTTTATATCTTTGGAAAATATTTCCTCTTTCAATCTTTCCATGTAGGCCATATTTTCTAGTTCTACAATTATTTTACATTATTTCTAATGTAAATTTTGTAATCTTTACAATCAGTCCAGAAACTTCTAAATTGCAGAATCAAGACAAAGCATTTCCATTTAGGGACTCACTAGTACGTTGTACAGAAAAGTTGCCTCCTTTATGTGACCATTTCTCTATTGGTTCCTGAAATTTTAAAAGGTGAAAGCAAAACAACATATTTATCTCGATCAAGTAGCATGGGAGTAGTAAGTTAAGCAGTACTGATTAACTTCTCCTAAAATAAACTTTTTATTTTGCTTCATTTGAGGAGTATGGCTAAATGTTTTGTAATTTATTTGACACAGTAGTTTTTGATTCCATGTGGTGACACAGGCTTACATTCCTGCTTATCTGCTTCTGGAGTCTTGCCCTAGGAACCCAAAGTCTCTTTTTACCTTGTTCATGGAGGCACAGTGCTCATCCCCTTCCAGATGCTATCAGCACCCAAGCATATAATCAAGTCTCACTTTGTGTGTGCAAATCAAAATAAGTCTGTAATATTGGGGTAAAATTTGCTGTTTATTTCCTTACATATTATTTCACTTAAAATGACTGCTTGTTTTGTATGTAGTTATACACCACACTCCTTTCTTATTTCACATACAGTGATTAGCATCAAAATTTTAACCCAAGCTACAACAGTAGCTTTGCTGTATCTTTCCTTTTTCATATTAAACATAAGGAATGATAATTCAAACAGTAAAACAAATGCTATTTAATCTTAGGATTCAGTGAAAAAGCTAGATTTAGTAAGAGTTAATACTGATCTAGGGAAACTAAATGTACAGAGGACACTGGCTGACAATATGTAGACAGAAAAGAAACAAGAGCTTTGGTAGCAGAAAGTCTGTATTTTGAAAGAAAGTAGAATTGTGCTTATGGCATTAAAACAGAGTGGAAGGTTTAAGAACAGATGAAAACTGCCAAAAATGCTTTAGATGATTTCCATGGAAACCAGAGAGGCTAACACAAAAAGCTGCTCTACAAACACCAGAGTCCAGGAACTGAGCTGCATCCTGGAGGCATAATGAAGAGGATGGATAAAGGACTTGAATCTTCAGACCCCCTGCACAGGCCTTAATTAAAATGCCTTTATTTTCTTGAGATCATCCCAGTATATGGGGCTTGCTTGGAAGAAACGGGAACATTAAAAGTCTGAAATAAAAACCAAAGGAGCATGTAGGAAAGCTTACCAATTCTGTAAAGCATTAGCTATCACTTCATTATAACATTGCACTTTTGGAACATTGCTTTAGTTCTTTTCCTTCCCATGTAATCATATTTAAAACCTAGACATTCCTGAAGGCTCAGAGTTATAATATTTTTAGACAAGATGCCAATGCTGTGAGAATACACGGTGTAAAATAACTGTCCATCATTCTTCTTGCAAGTAATAAATCCTGAAATTACAGCAATGCTCCTGTAGCTATCAATGAGACTTTTTCCATGTTATTACTGAGGACTTCTGATGCTGCCCTGGCAGAGAGACAGGCTACTCCCAATCCAAGCTGGACACGTGTGCAACAGGAATCACTGAAATGATTGAGATCTTTACCTGTTGCAACGTGCCTGGCTGTGCTTTCTCTAGAATGTGCCACTGCCACTTCTCTTATGTAGCTTTGGTGACGTTTTCTACTTCTAATATTAGACAATACAGTTAGGAATCCCAACAGTTTATGCTGGGCAGAAAATAACTATTGAATTGGTTCCAGTAATCTCATTATATCTTCCACCATAGATCTGTTTCAAGGCAAAAATCTAGTGACAAAAACAGAGAGGCAGATTTTCTCCTAGCAAGAATGCTGCTTAGTGATAGGTTTGAATACTTCTCCTTTAAACTGTTTGAAATTTTTGGTATTTCTGAGATAAATGTTAAAATTTAAAATGTTAATTCTAATTAATTTAAGATTAAATTTTAAAATGAATTATAGTTTAACAGATAAAACTTATTTTTAAATAGCATGCAATATTCACCTGAGTTATTTCAGGAAATGAGAGAATAATGTGGCCTGTCCCACTACCCATGCCTTTACTTTTTAAATACGTTTGCTGATTGTTGGAAATACTTTATACAACTTTATTAATAACCCTTCACTGTAGTAACTATACTAGTTTTGTATTTTTGAAAATGCCCTTGCTTTGGTGTCAAAAGTTCTCTAGGTCAAAATTAACCAATCTTTTTGATGTTCATCTATTTTGCTGACTTAGTTTTTCACACCAAACATATGGACTTTTCTGGTCTAGAAATTTAGTAATTAAGCTCTCCAGATAAGTACATTATGACAGAACATTCAACCCATACTGTGATTGCTCCAGTTCAGTAGTGTGAATACAAATATTCCTTATGAACACCAAAAATATTATTGTTCTATGTGTCTGATGTTTGGGATAATGATTTTTCAAATAATTTAGTTCATCTCAGCCAAGGCCAAGAATAATTTCTCAAGGTTTGAATAAAATGGAATTTCTCAGAAGAAGTGGCCTTTAAACAAATATTCAACCTGAAACTTTTGGCTGTTCTGCGTTCTGTCGTATACAGATGAGAGGCAGCAAATACCCTTTTTCTGTAATATCATGTCAAAAAATGCACAGCACTATTGAGAGGTAACGGGATATAGATATTCAGGATTCAGCTGAGCTGGTCTAGTTTAAGTAACAATTTCACAGTGAAGGGGGGTGGATAAGATTGGATTGCCTTCCAACCAATTTTTCTGTGATTTTATTGTCAACTGAACCACTGATGTGCCAGTTGCTTGTTTTTAATGTATTGCCAGCCACAGAAATCTAGTCTGGTTTCCTTCCTATCACACAGTCAGCATCCTGTTTCACTGCAGAAATTGGATAGCATGTTTGTATTTCTTCATTTGTAAGACTTTATACTTTTAGGCCATGGATGTTCTGCTCCGTAATCTCTCAGTAGGGTGATCTCAGATTCTGAATCTTTTATGTGAATAAAAATTCCCCCAATTTTCATGCCTTAAATGCCCTTCCTGGATAACTGAGAACCACATACTACAGTAACCCCTTGATTTTTGCCAAACCACTTTGCTATCACTAATGTTTGTTATGCAGTCAATGAATAATAGTATTGTCAAGGATTATGAATTATGACCAAAAGCCTCAACTTCTCACAGAAAAGCAAAGCTTGCATTGCCATTTACTCTTACATTTTTCATAAAGTGCATGAATAATAATTTACCAGAAAGTCTCAGTTTCTACCAGAGTAAGAAACAGAAGACAACAGAAAACTAAGTGAATCATACTTTCTCACAATTCCTTTCTTGTGTGAGGGTCCCATTTACTATTTCATTATGCACTAGACAATCTTGACGTCCAATATTTCTTTATTTTCCTAAATTTTTCCAGTAGAGATATCTCTGTATTTGTTATACCTAACGCAGCAAATAAAAAGAACTTTTTTTGTAGAAACATTCAGCTTTTCACTATACAGCAAGGAGCACAAAGATTGTTGGGGGTTTTATGGTTTGTTTTTATCAGTATGTATTATGTTAGAGAATAGAATCAGCAAGTTTATTGTTCTTCCTAACTATAAGTTAAAATAAGCTCTGTTGGTGATGCAAACTATCAATCATAAATGATACAATAAGATCTTTTCACTTGGTACTGAATCAGTTCATTCCAAAGAAGATGGGAAGGTCTCTCAGTGTGAAGAGTCTGGAAGATTTTAGAGAGAAAATTGCTCTTTATTTCCCTATTGAGCTCTGTCCAGTATCTTTAGCCTCTACAAAGCAAAAAGCTACATTAACTTTTGAATGAGTACGTGGAGGTGGAGCATCAGAATGCAAAAGCTCACTCATGTAGGACTGCTGGATAGCAATCAGGTTAATATTTAAATAGCTAAGCTTCCAAACACTTCTGCGTATGTGAACGTTGTTAGTAATTACTCTAAATTTTCAAATAAAAATATTAATAAAAAAGAGACTTAAAACGAATATTTTAAGCTGAAAGAACTGCTATATGTTTTAAGACTTTATCACCACAGCAGTTGATGACTTTCTAAACTGAATAGATACTTGTGTTCTCAAAAGAAGAAATTTGGAAAACATTTGACTAAGCCATCCAGATTTTTATGGTACATACACACTTTGAAATTGCTTGGGGAAGCTGCTACAAAGAATTATTTTGTGGTAAAATAAACGGTCATCTTTAGTCTTCAAGAAACACTGTTGCTCTTCACTACCTAACATAGGAATCACAAGCCTTTCAAAACAAATAAAAACCTATTCCATACTTGTTTTAACTTATAGAAGTTTCCAGTCCTGCAATATGTTTCAAAATAATTAACCTATATTATTTTCTATCAGGTGGCTCAAGGCTTGCGAATGATAAATGCCATAATAAAACCAGAGAGCAAATCTTTTGACTCTTGGAGTATGCTCCTGTTATCACAGAGAACTGTCATGGAGCTGCTCTTGGTGGAGCCTTATGAGAGGACTGACTCCTTGTCTCAGCAGTTGCATTTCTGCAGCAATAGATTTAGGTCTGTGGTCTGTGTAGGAGTAGCTTTTTATGTATTTATTATATCATGACCTTTTGGATGAGCTTACCCTGATTCCTAAGCCACTCAGTTGCCTTATCTTCAAACAGAAGGTATACAGAGACAGAGATGAAAAACAGAATTGAAAGAGCCATCGGAAGTAGCTTCTGTCAAATGTTAGCCAAAAATATATCTATAACTGCAGCTAAAGATCAGCATTTGTGAATAGAAGTCAGTTTTCTCTTTTAAAACCTACAGTGTATATGAAGTATACGTAGTCAAGAACTCTTTTTGTCTTTCCTTCTTTTTTTTTTTTTTTAAATACAGGATTTTTACAAGTGTCTGACCTTACTAATACAAAGGTATTGAAGGTTTCTGTGCTGGAAATCTAAGAATGTGTTCAGAGAACAGCATTAGGCACAGAATAACATGACACATTAACATTTTTTTCCATTTTTCAGCAGTAAACATTTGTCAGGTAGCAGTAAAAGGGTAAGAAAATACAGTCAGTTTGCTTAGGGAAAAAGAAACTAAGGTGTTTAGTAGTCTTCTCCCTCCTATGTTGTCTACTGCAAATATACGTATTTTTGTAACTCTTGTGAACTTGCTTTCTGCAAATTCTGAAATATCTGCAGGTTTTTATGTAAATGAGGCAGATGACCTTTTGAGAGGCAGAAATGTCTGCATAAAAATCCTGTTTGTTCTTGCTTTCATCTTAAGTATAAAAGTCATCAAGATAATGAGCAAGTCTGTTCTTCGCGTAAGAATAAAATATGCTTTATGAAAAGAATGGAATTTAGAAAAAAAAAACCAAGGAGCGTCATGACGAGATGTGATATTTAAAAAAAGAAAACGATTAAATAGTTTTGGAAGTAATAGACACTGTTTGAGCATATAAAAAAGAGGAGTGTTAGCAATTATACTGTTTGATAAATAAAATAACAAAATACAGCAGAGATTTTATATTATTTACTTTCTCCTTGTCTTCGTTTGGAACCTTAAATATAAAGACACTATTAACAAAAACTCCCTTTTTAGTCCTTTTCTTCCTGGATATTATAAATTCCCAGCAGCATATTTTACTTCAGCTATCTCATTCCCAAGCTGAAGAGTTTTGGTCTAAGCAATTGCACTTTGCATAGGGGCTGATCTCATCTTTGACCATCTTTACTGAAGTTTTGCACATCTTTTCTGTTTCTCTATGAGATCGGGTAACCAATACTGCACATCGTATCCAAACTGTGGGCACGCTAATGATTTATGGTGTCCTAACGATATTGTCTGCATTTATCATCTTTCCTAATACTTTCCACATTTGATTTGCTTACTGACCACTACTGATCACCAAACTAACATTTTACTAGCATGATGTTACAGCCTAGATTTCATTCTGTGTTGAAAATAATTAACTTTTTCTTTGTTTTTATTATTCCATCTCTGTTAATCATTTAATCATGTGAATTCCACCTTCCGCATTAGCCACTCGGTCTTGTTTGCACCTTCTGAAGTTCTTTTAGGGACCTATATTTTGAATATAGGCTATGCTAATATCTCCATATAACACAGAGGAAGTTTTCCAAGCAGAAAATTCTACTTATTCTACCAAATTTTCAATGTAATTGATCATAACTCTTACATAATCACCACTGATATTTTCCTATCTGCAGCACTGTAAAATTCGGACATGAAAAATACAATATAAGCAACTTGAATAAGGCTGGGGTGTCCACTGGGGATAGAAAGGGCTACGACCAGGTGAGAGAAGTCCTGTTTTAACTGGGTACTTTTTTACAAAGTAGAAAAAGAGGGAGAAGTAGGGAAAATTGACTAGATCAGTTTTACTCTCTCATATGTTTTTTTTCACACAGAAACTACTGCAGATAATTATATTGGTGAAACAAGAAGAATCTATGAGTTAAGAGAGTCTCCTAATTTCCTATTTAAACACAATCAGCTTAGGAATAGAATAGAGTACACCAAAGAATATTAAATTACATTGGGGAAGAAAAACATAATTTCACAACTGAAAATGGAAAATAGCACTGAGCAGAAATGCACTTTTCAAATATAAATGCCAAGGGAATGTGAAGGTAACTCCCACATTGTTGTATATGCTTGCTATTTTGTCTTTTAAAATGCTTCCTTCACAATACACCTTTTCTGTGATGTCCTGCAAGGAATGTGTGTTAATACCTTCCTGAATAAGTAACTGAAAATAAGGAATCTGCACTAGAGAAAAAGGATCTGCCTCATGTATATTGATTTAGTGTAAATTATTATATCTTTGTTGGCTAAATGTAAAAGTTTCAGTTGAGAATTCTGTTCATCATCGTCATAAATCAACACTGCTATCCAATAGTTAACCACAGCTTTCAAAAGCACTATTCTGGTACAATCCCCATGTACCATGAATGTCTGTATATTCAGATGACAAAGATAACTGTGGCAAAAAAGTCCTACAGCAGGTGTGTTTTCTGCTTTAATTTGTGTTGGGTTCAGTATTCTCCCACTTGTTAATAAATGTTGAAGTTGCTAATGTAGGAACAACCTCTCAAGGCAAGGTTAATGAATTTGCTGAACTCAGAGGTCTTTTTCTCTGAGACTGAGAGTTTAATGTTATTATACCACAGAATAAAATTTAAATGAGCAAAACAGGTTTCCTATATTACAGAACTGTCTGAAACGCCGTTATCTGAATGAAATGCAGCTATACTCATTAAAGATATTAGGAATCACTAGCTGGTTTCTGAGGCAGATCAAAGAAGCTCTTTCAGTAGAAAAAGAGCTTTAGCTTGTGATGAGTATAGTATATATATAATATATATAGTATATATATAATATATATATATAATATATATATACTATATATAGTATATATATTATACTATATATACTATATAGTATATATAGTATAGTATATATAGTATAATATATATATTCCTAGTATAGTTAAGATAGATATTTGGAAGCAAAATCCATGATTCATCCACTGTACTTGAAAATTAGGCTTCAGATACTAAATGTTACTAGAAAAAAACAACAAAGAAAATGCATGTAGGAAACTGCAACTGTACTCATATTTTATATCTTTGAGATTCTATGGACTTAGGGAAGTTATCATTTTTTATACAAAATGTTGAATGAACTGCAACAGGCAACGTTAAACAGGGACGAGATAAGTTGTTGGTGTGATCCCATCTGTCTCTGTGCACAGAGAAATCCACAACAGTTGGATTTCAACATAAAACATGGACAAATGCAGGAGAATTTCAGAGTAGCATAACTGTGATGGGCACCCTGTCAGCAATATAGAGAAAAACTACTTCCATGTTTGCTGTCCTCATGTACACTCAAACAAAGTAAAATTGCTTTCGTGTTGGAATTTTGAGGGTGGGTCTTTGCTGCTGACAGCCCAGAACAAGGCCTGAAACAAGTACTTGCACAAGAAGCATCTTTACAGCCTGAAAAGGCCATGATGGCTCTGTTCAGTGATCAGCGCTGAAACCCATTTGACGCCCTATATATTTTAATGCAACTACAAACTGTAGTGGAATAGAAGATGAGGAACAAAATGCACGAATATAAAAAGTGTCTACGTGTTTTGGACATCTGGAGAATGAAGCATATATCCTTCAGCAAGAGATAAAACTATCTGATGCAATTATAATTTCAGCATTATTGTACTGTGGCAAACTTGACAACTGAAAGTCAACGATAACAAGAAGCCTAATGAAGCATCTGCAAAACAGTCTCGGAATTACTGACGTTATCACAGAAGTAGTGACAAAATGTGAAATGACACTGGAAAAATATATGCTGCTTCCAAACTTAGGAGATGGTA
This sequence comes from Machaerirhynchus nigripectus, assembly GCA_013397975.1. NCBI lineage: Eukaryota > Metazoa > Chordata > Aves > Passeriformes > Dicruridae > Machaerirhynchus > Machaerirhynchus nigripectus. The sequence goes on from VZRQ01001982.1 coordinate 3,009,572, forward strand.
ACTTAAAATGAGCTTGCACAGCCTTATGCTGATATGTGAATCAATTCTCCAAGAAGTAAGGGAGAGGGCAGCTGGAAAACAGAAGGAAAAGACTGAGACAACCTTACGTTGTGTTCGCCACGGTTATGCAGACTGGCTGCCAGAACTTGCTTCTACTCACACTGAAAGGACGACAGGATACAAAAGACAAACCAGTATTCTGTAATATATGGGATGATTCATGACCAAGATATTGTATATGTTATTACAGTCATCTCAATTTCATTTCATAGGTATGCATAAACTTGGGAGGATTTCAAGCGATAGACAGAGTGAAAGAGATAGAAACAGCCACCTTGCTTCAGAGAAGGGCATTTTCAAAATTCTTTTCAAAATCACAGTTGTCACAATGTTGAATGAAGTCTGCAAATGATCAAAGGATTACATAACTGTATGTGCAATATCCAAGAATTCAATGATCAATAGCAAACTTACCTTGTCTATGAAAGAGTTCATGTTACAGATCTGGCATCAGAAGTGAATATTCAGTATCTTGTTCAAAAATGTTAGTTTAAAGTCATAATCAACCTTTCTGACGTAGGCACCATCATTGTGCATTTGTGCTAAGCACATATACACCGTTTGGTTTTATTTCAAGATAATGAGAAACACCTATGCTTAATTTATGCTTTAATTGCATATAATATGATTTAATCAGCCAGTTACTCTAGTTCCCACATGTAGCTGAATGCACGCAGGTTTTTTCAGTTAAATTTAAAATCAAGTCGAAACACCTTTTTTCTTTGTTTTAAATTAAATAAGCTCATGTTTCCCTTTTTTTGTGTTTAAATTGTCATGTCCTTGTTGAGAGAAAGGGGATATCGTACATGTTATCAATATAGAAGGAAGTTCTAAAGTTGACAGCACTTAAAATATGCAGCTTGAAAACTGATCTCATGTCTGAGATAGATTTAGACCATTAACAGCTAAGGAGGAGTCCACTTTTTTTCAAATAAAGCCAAATTGCTTTTTTAGGTGAACTTTTCACCCTCTATATAACTATATTGTATACACTACTGCACTTTTTGGAAATGTGTCCAACTACAGGCTTTGTATCAATAACTTGAAATACAAAATTGTGAGTAGATAACCTAAGATATTAAGACTAGTCTTTATTCAAATCTGTAACACAAATTCCAAGATTAATGAAATATTTCTGGATAAAATATATCCAACATGAGAATGGAATTAGCTGTTATCTTTAAGAGTCACCAGTATTTTAGGCCAATAAGAATCCACATAATCATGGATGGCATAAACTAGTAACAGTAAGAGACCGGCCTGACCTAAAAAAACTGAATTGAACATCCAATAGAAGTAAGAGGAGAAGAAAATCTTTCTTATCTGACATATTTAAAATAAAGTAATGGGTAATGGAAGGAAGTAAATTTTTCCATTTTAGAATAAGTTAGGAGTATAATTTTCTTGCATACAAACCAGAAAAAATTACACACAAAATTAGAAAAGTCTAAATAAATGAAAATTACTGGATCACTGGGATCTGAATTTCAATAAAACTATCCTGTGATAATTTAAGTAGTCAAGGATATTGTACAAAATTTCAAAAGTACTTATAAAGATATCAAAATTATTATGTGTAACTCATTAAGATGGATGATAACTGAAATAATCTTGAAATTAAGGTTAGAGCAGAAAGTGAGTACCAGAACAAGTGGTAACACTTGTCTGGGTGAAAAGTGCTCACTTTCATCAGTTGGGTCTTACTATCTTTTGGTTTCAAGAAGTAGAGTATCCACACCTCCTCAGGTTCTCATCCCTACCTTTAATTTAGGAGTTAATACGTCTCTATACCGGGAAACAGCAGAGTGAAAGGCAAAAGTGATTCCTAATGCAATAAATTACTACTGGTTAAGCATTACATGTTTTAACACAGAGTACTCAGCCAGATAACATAATGATTTATCTCTCCCTTTACCTGCTTCCAATACAAAGAAAATTAAAATTAACTGTTATCATCATATACTCAAATAGTATATTTATTAGCAGTGTCTCTGTGTATAACTTTCTGATCCACTTATGCAGACTCAGAATAAACAGGGGAGTTTCATGCAGACTCTGCAGTGCTATCTGTCCTCAGAGATCAAGGACATGAAGCAAGGAATTCAGCTTTTTCAAGAATAGAATAGGCTTCTCTATTTGGTGAGCTGTAAAGCAGTGGAAAACTACTGGTATCTGGCAAAAATATCTGTTTGTGATTTTTTTTTTTTTTTTCTTCATATGGTTGGTTTTTTCTTGGTTGGGGCTTTTCATTTGTTTTGGTGGGGGGGTTGTTTTTTGTTTGTTGTTTGTTTTCATCAAGGACCTAACATTTCTTTAAAAAGACACTACTTGCTATGAATTAGCAAACACTGCTATCTTCCCTTTCTTTTTTCTCCCTTACTCCCCTTTCTTTTCCTTTAGATGTGTATCAGAGCATTTTAATGGGTCTTTAAATAAGTACCTGATGTTATACACAGATTTGCATGGTCAAAAGACAATCCTGAAATTACTTAGGGAAAAGTTAATGAAGAAATCTGGCTATAAAGCATCTGGTGAAGAGGCAGTAGATAAATATATGGTATCATCAAGAAAAGCAAAATATAGAAAAACCCCTCACAGCTGAGTTGTGGAAGTATAGTGACAGAATAACGCATTAGTTTTGCATTTTGCATTGTAACAACTAAAACACAAAACACTACCTACCTGAAAGACTAAAATGATACCACCACTGTTAACTCAAAGACTTCTTAATTAGAAGTCATGGGAATCTGCCCTTTTGCTGCTGTTAGAAAAATTAAATTAAAAAGTAGGAATTTGAAAAACCCTTATCTTGTTTTCTCGGACAATGGAAGAACCAAATGCAATTAGATACAGAGGTATAGGGAAAAAGGAGAAAGAATTAAAAGCTCTCAAGTCAGTTCTCTACTACTAGAGGCAACTGATTGATGGCTGGAACTTTTCTTTTACTTTCAAGACTTTGATTACTCCTGGAGATTTTTTAATCTGTTTCTACTTTAATTTATAATGTTGAACTTCATGAGGGAATCTTATATCCATCCTAAATCCTGCATGCTGCGTGTGAATAGAAGGACTGAAATGGGATGGGGTTGCAATTATTTTGCTGAATGAAGCACCACTCCACAGAAAACATAGAAGTAGATCCCCTGATCATTCTGAGCCTTACTGTAGAGAGATTCTGCATCTCTCTTTGCAAAACCCTGTCTAGCTTTAAGGAAAGTTCACTTCTAGAATCACAGAATACCCCAAGTTGGAAGGGACCCACAAGGACCATCAACTCCAACTCCTGGCCCTGCACAGGACACTCCAGGGGTCACACCATGTGCCTGAGAGCATTGTCCAAACACTCCTTGAACTCTGTCAGGCCTGGTGCTGTGACCACTTCCCTGGGGAGCTGTTCCAGCGCCCAACCACCCTCTGGGTGAAGAACCTGTTTCCAATATCCAACCTAAACTTCCCTGGACACAGCTTCAGGCCATTCCCTCAGGTCCTGTCACTGCTCACCACAAAGAGGAGATCACTGCCTGCCCCCCCTCTTCTCCTCACAGGAAGCTGTAACTGCAATGAGGTCTCCTCTCAGTCTCCTCTTCTCCAGGCTGAACAGACCAAGTGACCTCAGCTGCTCCTCATAAAGCCTCCCCTCCAGATTCTTCACCATCTTTGTGGCCCTCTTTTGGATGTTAACACCTTTATATCCTTCTTATATTGTGGTGCCCTAAACTGCACCCAGGACTCAAGGTAAGGCTGCTCCAGCATAGAGTAGAGCGGGACAATCACTGTCTACCAGTCAGAAATCACTTTCCACAACTTCAGCTGTTTAACAAATGAATTTTTTTGTGGCAGTGGGCTTCAGACAGTCAAAGGTCAATGTTGATCAAATGAGCCTATGGTTAGTGACGTGATAAGAGTTTATAGTGCAGCACTATAAACCCTGTACAAACAAATGTAAAGAAAAACACATAAAGAACTATTTCCATATTTTTCCCCTTTTCAAACATTTAATATCCAAAATTCCATTAAAAATAGCTGTTTCATGAAAAAAATATGCTGTTCTCTGCACTGAGTTATGATGCAGCTTATGCTAGAAATTTTTATTTGCAAGGATTTATCTAACAGAAGAAAATAAAGATACAGTCACTGAGCAAATCTGAAGCACTTATGATGTAATAAGTTACAAAGTATGTACATGTGTAAATACAATACCTTTTTTTATGTTCATGAATGTTTTGTAAAGTTATTGAATATGCCAAAAATTGAACAATTCACTATTTACTGCCATAAATTGCTCATACATCATCTACTTATTTCTCACAATTTTTCATCAGGTGAATGAGCTTTAAAGATTAATCAGTAATTTTACATGAACAGTTAGTGTAATCCAAGTTCTGCTGTGAGAAATGGGGGGTAATACTAAGCCCTGAGGTCTTCATTACACAATTACTGTAGTTTGATTGCACTTATAATTTTACTCCACAAGGATAGAAGGTCAAGAATTATAATATGTAAATCACCATTCAAAGAATTGATGAAGTTTAAAAGTATAGATCTTTAAATTATATATGTTAAATACTACCCATCAGTACAACTTCATTTATAGACAACATTGAAAGTATTTAGACAATGAGGCAACATGACAGTTTGATGCCAAATTCCTAAGTAGGATGGACAAATTGTGACAGATATCACACATTTAATATAATAGTATTTCATTGTCTATTGAAATTACACAATCAGATTTTAAAATTTATTTATAGCTGTCTGTAATGCCTCTTGTTAAGTGGAAGAAATTTATCCTGAGCAGTATGTCCCCTTTTTGCAACACTACAGTACTGGGAGCCACTATGCTTCTTTCATTTTCCATTCCCTAATCAGCTTTTTCCTCATCTTGTTTTTGTGCAAAACATTTTTCTTCCTTAACTTTGCACTTGTACTTATTAAATTCCATTCTGCTTTTTCCAGTCATTTTCTTAATTCCATTAGTGTACTTTTGATTCTAATCCTGTGAAAGAGTTTTTGAGATCTTAATAGTTTAATGCCATTCAAATCTGTACCAAATAGAGGTCATCCTTTCTCTCTATTCCATCATGCAGATGGAATAAAATCAGTAAAATTACTGAAGAGAACTCAGTCCATAGCCATCTGCAAAACTTAACCAGAACATCCTTCTCTTTTGATAGCTTCTCTCCAGTCCTGTATTATGACAAGCTTTACAAGAACTACAATGATGAAGAGCTGTTAAATAATTGTATCACAGTGTCTACACTACCTAAGATTTATAGATGACATCTTTATTATCTTGATTGGAAATCTGGACTCCCCTATTGATTTTTACCACAAATTCAATAATAACCATTCTCTATCAAACTGTCACTGCAACACTTGTGCACCAGCACCATTTCCCTACAGCAACATCCGCAGTGTAACCTGCAAGTGTGATAAATGGAAACTAAAGGCCAACACATATACAGGCTCCTCAAAAGCCTTTATTTACAGCAGATCACTCGAAGTGCTCAGCTTAGCAACAAAGAAGATTTAAATACATCGGAATTACTCACGTAGAAATGAATTTCAGAAAGAGGTGTGAAGCACCATGTGAAGAAATGTTTAAGAAGATGACACCTCCACCCTTCACCAAATGTACATCTTCTATTATCACAGCCTTTCCTTTCCCAGAGGCTATACAAAGTGTCATTAAATAACTAGAAGTTGTAATAGAAGAAACTTCTTGCTCTTCAAACAGTGCTGCATCCTCACTAAATTCACTTTGAAAGGAAAGTCCTCATGCTCTCAAGCACACTCAATGAATATAAGTTTTCCTTGAATAAAGAACAGAAAATGTACCAACCTCTACCATACTACAATAAATATTCTCAACTGCAGAACAATTATCACCCTACAAATCTTACAGCTGCATACCTCATCCAGTGCAACATATCCTTATGGCAAATGTGGAGATGAAATGAAGCACATTTTCCATACAAGAATAAAAATTCACACAGAAAATATGCATAGGACCACACACTTTTAATGAAGGAACACATCCTATGGAATTCACATTCCACCATATTTTTAATCTTGGACCCAAAGAGGAACCTGTTAAACTACTGAGAAAGAAGATTGTGCAAACTAAAATAACTTACTAATTTCTGTGAGGGTTTCTGCACACCTACGAAAAACTGGAGTTAGATAAATTATAGTCTTCCTGTCCTCTCCCAGCATTTCTATTTTGCATGATATAAACGACTGTCTACTTTTCCTTACATAATTTAGTTAGTAAGTCCTTACTTTTCTCCCCTCGTTTTCTGCCCCCTACACACCAAACATCTTTATTCCAGAGACTTACTCTGAAATAGGAGACAAAATTGAGCAATTTAAGTTTGTGTTTAGAAATCTATTTCTTCTATTTCAGGCCTAGGCAATGTATGTTTGCTGAAAAGGTTGTCTAATTATTCTAACTATATCAATTGGTCTTAAAAGAGATATCAACTTCATTTACAGACACAGAATCAGTTAGGTTGGAAAAGACCTCTGAGATCATCGAGTCTAACCTAATGCCTAATACCAGCTTGTTAACTAAACCATGGCAGTGAGTGCCCCATCCAGTCTTTTCTTAAACACCTTCTACGATCATGACTCAACCACCTCCTTGGCCAGCCCATTCTAATGTTTAATCACTCCTTCTGTGAAGAAATTCCTCTGAAATAGAGAGTAGATCCAGAAAAAGTGCTTTGAGACTTTCTTTATAGTCTGAGATATTTGATACAGATGAAGTGAAGAAGGATTGCGAGCATTCAGGATATGTTAGAAAGTGTTCAGAATCTCATGGGAGGTTTCCTACAATTTCTTGTATGTTTTTCTGTACTAGACAGATATACCAGTATGGCAGTGCATCTCGACAGTCAAAGGAGTGATTAGATGGTATTTGGCAACAGCATTCCCTAGAGCTCTGCTGTATGAGGTGAAAGTCAAATTGCACTAAAAACTGTTAAGGGCATGAGGAGAGTGACTGAACCTATTCAGCTACACTCTAGAAGGAAATGCAGCTCCTGCACTCAGAATTTGAGCAGTACATGGAAGAAAAAGCAGCTTACTGAAACATTTATTTCAGAAGAAAACTCATTTGAGCTAGGAACTGAAAAAAAAATTGCTTGACACCAATGGAGTAAGTCTGGAGATAAAGAAAAATTGAGCAGGGATGACAATGAGGATCAATGACTTTGTAAATGTCTGGTTTTTACTCTGCCAGAGAGAGAGAGTTGTCAGGCACACCTCAGATTCTATCAGCTGGAGAGATGTAGCTATTTCTGGAAATAAGCCAAATGTACATTTCTCTCCCTGATACAACTCCTTGCCCCAACTACAATATTTTTTATTCTTGAAACCAAGTATTTAATTCTCTTTTCCTTGTTCTCAAAGGAAGATGTTAGTGGCCTGTGCAAGGAACATTACCTCAGATATGTGTGATAACTTACGGTTCCCCAATTACACTTGAAAATCCCCTCTCTGAAGCTTTAAGATCTGCATCTTCTGGGGCACAGGTACTGCATTTAATCCTATCCAGTTCTCAAATATTCACTAGCTGCAAGTATGCAGCAAGTGGATGTTGGCAATACTGTGTGTAGTCTTTTATGTTTTGTGTGTCACATTCAATTTGTTTCACACAAATAGACTCTTGCTTTCTTTGTATCCAGCTTTTATAAATCAGTCTTCTGGATTCCCTGTCCTGGGAATCTTTCTGACAGAGGACTGTGTATTATGTGAATTTGCTGGTGAAGCAACAAAAATGCTACTGCATCTTTGGACTGAGTTTTTAACCTTTGTTCCATAATATTCTTCTCTAGTACAATACCAGAATCTTAATGCAAAGTCTGCACACATAACTTCTTACGTTTTCAGAAACTAAGCTTTTGAAATATGCTGATGCCCATTTGAACAGTGTTTGTGTCCTAGCTGAACAGAATATAGTCTTGTTCTAGCCTTAAGAAGAGATGCTGCATCCTGACTTTCACCTCTGCTGCCTTTCCAAACAATTCCACATCCTTTCTGTTATTATTTCAAGGTTTTCTTGACAAGTGAGTACAGAAATGAAGAGATAAAGCCTGACTGACTCAATTTGTCTCAGGCCCATAGCCTAAAGTCACATCGAACAGATTAATGCACTACAGCAAATCACCTCCTGGGCATCCAAACCCAACCTGGGGGCATCTTTTCAATTTTTATCTTTTTTTTTTTTTTTAAACAAACATGAAGAGAAAATGAAAGTATATAGTCAAGGATTTTCTCCCTTACTCTTCTCAAATTGCATCCATGCTTTGCTTTTCAAGGTAACAAGAGGTGCAAAAGAGTGAGTTTGCTAGAAGTGGTGTCACCACAGACATTCATTATGAAACATGCTCCTTAAAGATGAACTGAGGGTGTTTTCATCAAAATTTTAATAGTGCATCTCTGTTCTGAATAACATTGTGTCCAGTTTCTAAGAATAATCTGCACAGACTTTTTTGTCATTGACAGTAGAGAAGGTTATGGTGCATTAAATTTATCATGCAAGACATAGGTGAAAAATCTTTCGATTGCTTGCTATTGGGCTCCTAAAAATAGTGGTTATAATTTTGCATGATAACAAGATGTTGTTCAGGAGTAAAAACTGCAGGTTGGAAAAATCATCTTGTTAATATATTCAACAGCATATTGAGAATGAGAAGTGTCAAAGAATTTGTTTCAAAATGAGAGCACAGGCTCACTTCCTTAGTCTATAAAATTTATTCATGTGAGTTTCCACTGGACTTTTCCCTACAAGCTTCTGTGTTCTTGTTACACATATATTTCAGAAGCCACTGTAAGTGCTGCCCCATGTAACCTAGGAAAGGCAATCTGCTAACTTGAAAAAACAGTGAAACACTCAGACATTTCCTATCAAGTGACTGAAGAAGGTATGGTACTATGCTTCAAACCAAGGTTTTTAAATTAGAAGGTGGAGGTGCCATTGCAAGGGCTGCATCCTGGCATTTGTCTTGATTTTCTAAAGCATCTTTCCTGAAGGATGCCATGTGCTGCCCTCCTGCTCCACACCCTTATGTTTATGTTATCCTTTGTAACCCCAAGAAGTTTCATAGCTAAGTTACCTGTATGCAGCAGATGGTGCATTGCTGAATCAGAGACAATATTCTGTTTCTCTGAAACTCACTAGATACTGAGTTGCTGTAACAGAGGCATTCTACCACCTTGTCCCCACACATGCATTAAAATCCAATTTCACTAACTTTTCCACCAGTGTGCTGGACAAGCAGTTGTTCTGACAAAGTCAAAGCATCCATTAGAAGACAAGGGCTTCTCCCGGGGCTCGGGATGGCTTCAAGAGAAATAAAGACAGCCACTGAAAGAGTCAAAACTGCATAAAATCACATAAGCCTCTTGGAGGCAAATTTAAACTCAAGTAAATCTTTAGGGACAGAATGGCTTCAAGGATAATATGAAACAGCTTTACAGCTGCAGAAGAAACTGAAGAGCAAATTATAAAGCAGCAAGGACCCACTGACAGAAAAGTAAAGGATAATCCCTTCAAGCTATGTGAAAGAATTAGATGGCTGCATACCAAAGGTTAGCAAATGTGACTCAAAGTAATTCTCAGTATCTTCACTCCAGCTTCACTATTGCTTTCGGAAGTCCTTATCCTCACGCTTTCCTGTAAACCTCTAACATGTATGTTCTGTTCTACAAGGAGAGGCCGTGGCAGAAGGAAAAGCAAGGAAACAGGGTAGCCCGGGGTGATGGTGGCACATTTAGCAACATGCTGTGTCAGAGCATATGGCTGTGCTGAGAAGTAACAAACTCCCAAGGGGACCATGCAAAGGCATTAGGGTAGGTGCCACTCCAGAACAATCTGAAAAGCACATCAGGGAAGTATCAAACCACAGGGATGTAGCATAGTCAGTGCAGCTCCTTCTCCTCCGGTTCTCTAGTCCAGTCCCGATGCTGCAGAGAAGCCCTTGTCACTAGGAACAATGAAAGACATGCCATACTCTCAGAATAAACACTGAAAGCTCATTCTGCCCAGATTTCTACCAAGACGTAGTCTGCAGAGGAACTTAATATTTCCTGCCACTGCTGCAGATTTCAATTGGTGATGCAAGGGTTTGTAGAGGATGGGTACTGGCAGCACTGCACTATGCACACATTATGTGGGAGTGACTCATCCTTTCCTGCTTGTCTCAGGAGTCCAGACAATTCCCAGGCTGAGGAACTGTGATGGAATATGAGAAACTCAGCTGCAATACCCTAGATGTTTCATTACTAGTACACACAGTTTTTCTATCTTTACACTCTTGTTTCTGTTGAAAGGAAGCTCAGGTTTCCGCCCTACTGACAAGCTGAAGATATACAGCGTATCCCTTGAGGAGGGAATCTTCTCAGCAGGATCTTCAGAAATAGAAAAGTTAGAGCTGTTTCTTACTATTTCTATGCTTGGGTTCTGTCTTCATTATTAAACTGTAGGTCAATCAACATTGTTTTGCTTTTGCTAAGTGTGCTTAGGTACACACATAAAAAATGATTAGGACATGTCAGCTGTGTAGGCCTGAGAGGTTCCAGATGGATTTCCTCATACAGATGTACCTCATGCATTTGTAAAAATGCTGCAAGAGGGGCTAGAGGATATGAGGTTTTATTTTATTACACGATAGTTCTTCTGTGTATTTACTATGTATTAATTACAGAAACGAAATAAATCTAAACATTTCATTGTACTAAGAGATAAGCCTAGTTGATATTTAACTGAAACTTTCTGAACTGTATTTTTTAATCCCTAACGTAGTTGCATTTCACAAGCAACCCTTCCTAAATTAAAAAAATAGAAATTTATTCTTTTTTAAGCTAAAAATGTCACTTGGGGATAAGTCTTAGATTTCTTGGACATTTTAAGTACTATTTAACACCTTTTGTTACTGAGCAGTCAGATGGACTAAACAGGCTGACCTGAATTTCACCCAGGGTGCGGAGCAGATCAACTAGTACCAAACAGGAGATTTCAGAACATCTGGTGCTCTTAATTGCCAGTTGGAGAATTTCAAGAGGAAGAAATAGAGTAGAGGCACCAGGCTCATTACTTTCCCCCACTTTCCCATCCTCTTCTGAGATCTGTTTAGATTCTTAGGCTTTACAATGTGATTACTGAATTGCAAGTCTTGTAATTGGCAGTAGGGAAATAAAAAATGTTTTTTTAAGTCACTCTTAAACAGCTGTGACCTGTGAAAAATTACCCACAGTCTCTTTTTACTCTCAATTTTACAGACACAATACATTGGAACTTATAAAAGGTGTTCTCAATAAAAGCATTTTGTTTCTTAAATTGATTCACATGAAAGGTTGGTTTGAAAGCAATAATCATGACAGTTTAGTAACAAGTTGGCATGAGGACTCAAGTGCAGCATGTCCAAGTACTGATGTCTGTTAAAATAGGAAGCACAAATGAGAAACTGGTGACAAAATTTGCTAAAGTTAGGGATTTCAGAGAGTTTAGGGGGAAAAAAACCTGACTCAATTATTTAGTGATGATTTGCAGAGGATACAGTTTCATCTATTGACCTCCTGTTGAATAAGTTTTAAACAAAATACAAAATCAGTCCTTGAATAACTCTTGCTTCAGGCAGACAGTGGAAAAGACTGACATTTAAGAATGGCTAACAATGAAAAGCCTAAGAATAGTTTAGATGAGACACCTACCGGGATTTTCACGTACTCTAAATTAATAGCTAGATCTAACTTTACCATGTTCAGTTGTCTAGTTAGCTATTAAATAAGGACAACAAAAATATTCAAGTGCTGCTTGGAAATTTGCTGTCAATAGCATGTGTGAGACATTTGTTTTTTAAAAGGGAAAGAAGAAAGTAGGAAACTGCTGATTTGGCAGACATTTAATAATTTTTTTGTCAGAAAATCTAAAGAACTTCTTTAGTGCTCAGCTAAACCTTAACTAAGCATACTTGTCAATCTGAATCACAACGTTTCACTTTGGAAAGCTGACAAATTCACGCCTTCTAGTCTTTTGGTGAGTGGGTGCTATCAGTCAAAGCTCTTAACATTCCTCAGCAATAACGGAACTGTTTTCAGGAAAAAGCTTTATCCGTTCTGAAAGAGAGTGCAAAATGGAACTACAGCTGAACAATTCAAGCATCCCTACGATTTCTGACACATCTTGGTCATGTTGCACATGTCATAGTGAAAACCCAAGCAGAGAATTGGCCAAGACCCCTGAAGTACAGGACCATCCATTCCCTGTGTGACAAACTGAAGAAGAACTTCAGTAATAGCCCTACAAATCAGAATGTGCACACACTAAAATATAAACTGAAATGACAGGAAAGCAAGTTATTTATCCTCCAAAATAAACACTGAAAAGAAGTCTTGGCTTCCTGCTGCACTTCTTTATTAGAGACTTAGTATAATTATAAGAGTTGAGGAATTTATTTTGATTGCCAGTTGGAGCCAGTTTTTTAACTATGCACACAAATGTTTTCTAATGTTGTAAACTTTTATGAAAAAATCAGAAAAGCTAAGCAGCTTTCCCATGTGTGCTCTTTCACTGTAATTAATAGCAGTGTGATACAGTAAAGAATTTTCTTAGGCAAAACTCAAGGTATTTTGGTGACATGGAAAAAAATATATATCCAAAACATGTAAGTAGGTAGATGAAATCAAAGGCTTTGTTTCTGCCCATGCAAACTCACTGGGCCAGAATTCCTCATTTCTGAATCATGCATCTTTCAGCAGATTAAAGTAAAGCAAGAAAGACACTTGGGGACAATTTGACAACGTGATTCTGATCTGCAGCTTGCACTACTAGCCATGCTCTGAAGACTAATTTTCCTGCTCCATCTGCCCTTTTGCTATGCAGATTACTTTCTTCAGGCAATCAATTTAAGGAGAAAAGCACAAAAATAAAATAACTACATTTTCCTGTCATTATGTTTTTGGTAAAATATTAACAATAGCAAAGAAGTGAGCATGTATTTTTTTATGTGCATTTTGTTTTCTGCTATAGGTAAATAATGACAGAAACAGTCCTGGAGGAGCTGTATAGGTTGTACAGAAAAGAACCCAAAACAAACTTTGATTGAGCCAAAAGGGGTTTGTTTTGTTTTGCTTTTTTTTTTTCATTCTTGTGTTGCATGTAGGTGCTCTAAAAGAACCAGTCAAATATTAATGAATAAGAAAAACATTTAAATCTCTCTACTGATCCAAGAGACAGTTGCCATTATAAACCCTTATAAAGTGGAGAAAACAGAATTCAGACTATCCACAAAGCCTTACAGAAGTTTTAAGGTTTAGAAGGAAAAAAAAAGAAGTCTCTGGGAAATATTTAAATATTTGAATACCTATGGTCGGTTCTGTACAATATCAAAACTTACTTATTCACCCTCTGCCTCAAGCTATGTTTCAGTAAGGGAACATAGTATGAAATCTAAAAGGAGCACTGGAGAGCTTGCAGCTGATGAAAGAGACTTTATTAAATACACCATAGCATCATGATGAACACTTATGTCTCTAGAGGTTCATTATTAGTCTGAAAGTCAAGAATTCCACAGCAATGGAAATAGAGTTTTCTATGAAAGTAAAAATGCAAAGACTAAGGACTGTATTGTGGGTGTAGAACATAGACATAAAAAAGCAATAAAAGAAAAGCAGAAGAGTGTTTCTTCCCATCCATGTTAGTTTAGGTGTATATGATAAACAATATGAATCAAACTGAGTAATTGTAGTCTTTAGTAGTCATATAGTTAAAAAATTAATTTTAGGTGAGAATAAAAGGTAAGATTAGGTAAGAAATTCTGGAAAATTTAGGTAAATTATACATACATAGACTGGTATAGCTTTCTATATATATCTATATCCACATGTTTAGAATTGTCAACAGACTTTTGGAAGTAGCCTGTGAACCATTACTATCCTTTTGCAAAAACTCATTAAGTTTCAAGAGACAGAACTGTGAGCATGGTCATATTTAAAGTTTGGGAAAAAAAGATCAGAAACTCTATCAGCTAACCTCCAGGTTTGAAAAAAATACTAAACAAGTCATCAAGTCATCAGGTACTTCACTTAAACATGGTCAGTGTCAAAAGTCATCATTGTTTCATCTGGAACAGCACCTTACAAATTCGCTGGTGTCTCATAATATGTTGCACACTCACTGAAATTTCTCCAAGGTCAGGGAATAAGTAATACCTTTCCTGGATGGATTCACTAGTGTCTCTGGATGTGTTGAATTTTCAGTCTTTATCTTATAAAAGGCACTTTTCATTTACCTAGCTGCCTACTTCCCTGCAGTGCATAGGGATTTAATTATATTTGAGACTTCTATCCCTCTGGTCAATGTCAAATTGGTTGAAAAGAGGTTATTAATCAGGAAAAACAGACACACACACTGTGATTGCAGAAGCCTAATTTCCTTAGGAAATTAAACTAAAAAGTAAGTGAAAAAGATTTCTCAAGGACAAGTCCCATCTGATTTTTGACATTTACAAGACATTTTCCTAAGTGAAGCGAAGAAACATGGCTAGGTGAAATAAGGTATTTGCAACTGTCTAGAAACCCAGACTGAAGTTGTAGTTGGTAACTCAGGAAAGCATTTCAAGTGGAATCCATTACAATTTTGTCCCTAGTCAAGTTCTTACATATTATCATTGGGTTTGCACCAAAGAAAAGAAGGTTGCACATGTAATCCCTTTGGTCACTTTGGGTCACCTGTCCCATCTGCATCTCATCACAACCTGCCATGCACCCCCAGCCCCCTCACCACTGTGCCTGTACAAGAAGCAGGAAAGGCCTTGGCTCTGTGTGAGCCCTGCTCAGCAAGAACAAAAACATCTCTGTGTTATCAACCCTGTGTTCAGCACAGATCCAAAACACAGCCCCATAACAGACACTCTACCCCAACCAAAACCAGCACAGCTGAAAAGCCATTTTAAGTTATGAGTGGTTTTGTTCCAGAGCAAAGGTAAATTTAATTAATGGATGTATCAAGTTTAAGATGCCTAAGAGACTTATTTTGCATACTCACTCCTAAAGAAGTCTCAGTGGGTATACAATCTTCAATTTTTTCCATCACACTGATATAAATAAAACAGAGTTGGAAAAGCAATAAAACATGCACACAGGAAGCTTCCCCATACACCAAACGGTGGTTGTTATGACAGTAATCATCTATACTAGTCTCTCTTAAAAAAATAGTAGTAAAAGAAAACAAACAAAACAACACACACACACACACTCTCACCCTGGCCAAAAAAACCCCCAACCAAACAAAAAAACCCCAAGCAAATAAACCTTGAAGGAGATTTAAGTGACACATTACAAAGAAGCTTGTTAGCTGAAATTAGTTATTAATGGGTCAACCACAGATATTTAAACAAAGTACATTTTTAGAGTTTAGGAACTATTTAAAAAAAGGGTTCCAGAATTCCAGCATCTGTGGCATGAAGATTTATCTAGATGATCTTCCTGTTCCTCCTATCTAAGAACTTACGGGACTTCACAGATCAGAAAGTTACTTTGGCTGTCAATTAAAAGTTACAGCTACTAAAGTCATTGCAACTGTTCCACATTAGACTTTGCCAGATGTTCATTCATCAGAGATTGCTACAACTTGCTTGGTAACTACCCTGGATAGCTCCTATTACAATGCAACATGTTGAACATTTTGATGTTTAAGCAAGTGCATGGTGCATTTTTCAGTCTAATTTGGTTCCAAGATGTGCATCAGAGCTTTCTTGGTAGTGACTAAAAATACCAGCACTAGCTGTTACATCGTCATTTATTCTATACCTCTCCCATATATAAAATCATTGTATGTAGTAGCAAATAACATTTACTTTATATCACTGTCATCTGAGAATGTGATGCTTTCCAAACACCACGTGACTTCAACCCTACTGTCAGGTTATATTATTGTATAATACCTGCTTTCTCTGAAAAGTCTTGGCTACTGAAGAAACTGAAGACGAGAATGGAGCAATCGAAACAGGTTTTTTTCCTATTTTTACTTTAAACCTTTCCCATATGCATGTTTTTTCCTATAGATTTCTTAAAAAGCAAACAAAACAAATTCATTTAAGTTTTTGCCATGAAGATGAGTAGAGGTATGGAGCACTCTAATTTTTGTAATTCATGTTGAAATAATTGTGATAAGAACATCTAAAGGGTAAGTTAAACCACGTTCCGTTGGTCTGTGGAGGTTTATTTTCATGATATTATTTAACAATTTCAACCACAGTAAGACACAGTAACAACTGCTTGCACTATTACTTGTCTTTCCATATATGCCATCATTAATCAGAGATGGTTGATTCTTTACCTGTAGCTAAATTTATGCATTTCAAAACATTTATTTACAGCAGTCAGCATCAATGTCTTGCATACCTGCCAACACCCATCAAACACTACATTTAATAAAAAGTTAACTGTGATCCAGATAGCATACTATTCAAATGAAATCCAAGCCAGTTTCATTGTTTTTAATGTTATAAACCAACTGTGCCTCACCTAAGGTTCTTTGCCTTGATATCCAAAATAAAGGTGAAAAGAACTCTTCCTCATCTCAGTGTCCCCAGTAAGGTTACATATTTGTGGTGTTAAGACAAACAGATTACTCTTTCCACACTGGATTGTACACAAGAATTCTCTCAATTTGGCTTGTCAGCTAGAGAATTCAGTGTTTTTATGGCTCTGTTAGATTAACACTGTGAGATGGATCAGAAAAACAAGAGAAATCCAAACAGTGTCTGTAATGGAAAAAAGCACCGGACACTTGGAGCTGAAAACTAGACTGTCCAACACAGGAGTAAAGAATAAAGCAGAGGCAGTGTAACTGATGTTTACTAACATTTATGATTTTGTATAACTTTGAATCCTAAGCTTTGTGATTGATAATGTTCAAATTAATGTTTCAGAATGAAAAGCGACTGCTCCAAGTTTCAAGCAAATCTATTTATCCCCAAGTCACAAGATCATTTGCCAAGAGTGTTTTGATTTTCTGAAACTCTAGCTAAATTTGCTACTAATGTCTGATAAAAGAATGAATGCGGTGGACCAGAGTTCCACAGTGACTCATCCAAATATTTTTAAGAATGGTGTAGTAGGTCTTTGATTGGGAAATTTAAGTTTTTATGTATGCTGATCATAACAAATTCAAGCCATAAATACAGCAGTAGGGGGTTAATTTGGGATATTTAGGAATATATTTATTAGATTGGCAACCATTCAAGTCTAGTAATATTTACCAGGAAATACTGCTATTTTTATGACATACACTTAGATCTTAACTATTACAGGATTTCATTTTAATTCAGCAACAATAAAAGCATTAGACAGCATCTGAAAGAACCATCTTCTGGTTTGCCAATTACCAAAATTAATTCACACCTCAGAAAACATCTACAGAAAAGGGCATTATAAACACTAGCAAGTATTTTAAAGGCTGAAAATATGGAGTACTAAGAAATCTGCACTGTCATCTCCAAACTTCAGATACATTCTTCATTTGAATTAACAGATGCAGAAGCGAAAACAATCATTACTGGAAGAAAAACAGGGAGAAGGAGGAGAAAGTCATCATGGTTACATAGATACATGTCAGATAACACTCACTGTCCAGGAAGACATTGATCAGAAATGTCCCTCTACTCTGTTTTTGCAACACTAGTGTATACTCCAGTAAGCAAGTCAATTTTGCTAGACATTCAAAACAAAATACTGTAAATGAGGCAGAGTAGTTCACCATAACTAGGTTGGAGAGACATCCAGCCCAGTGATTTTCCATTATCCAATCAGTATTAAGCCGAACGGACAGGCCAAGGTAAGATTGTTGTTCTGACCCCATAAAATTCACTTAATAGTCTCCCTGATTAATTAGCTTTGATATCTGTCCTCAATGTTACATATTGCCTTTTATTTAAAAGGAGTGAGACACTTGAAGATTATTTCCTATGGGAGTTACTTAACCAGGTTCAGTCCTGGATTTGATGTTTACACTTAATTTCGGCAGGTTTTGAAAAAGTTGTAGTT
The DNA here is from genome assembly GCA_013397975.1 of Machaerirhynchus nigripectus. Taxonomy (NCBI): domain Eukaryota; kingdom Metazoa; phylum Chordata; class Aves; order Passeriformes; family Dicruridae; genus Machaerirhynchus; species Machaerirhynchus nigripectus. Next base: position 3,027,683 of record VZRQ01001982.1, read on the forward strand.
TCAGAGTGAGACATCAAAAATGCCTTTTTGATTAGAAAATTATTAAAATTAGACTTTATTTACACCGTATTTTATGTATTCTTTTAAACAATCTCAGGTAGCAGGACTCCCTCACTCACAGCTGTAGAACACCGGAACTGAAGGTAAAAATGATGTGTTGCAGCTCCTCTGTTACTCATGCATTAGTTATACCACTATTTGGTTGAAATGAGTTGTGGCATTCATATCCATTCTTTCAGTGTTATCATATGCAATTGTAGCAGTATCAACCAATTTGGAAATAAAAAAGGTTCCAGACATGTGTTGCCAAATCTTTTTCACCTTTACTTTTTTTACTCAAATTCTAATCACTGAAAGAGCTGAACAAACCAATTACAACATTATTTATTGCATTTCCCAATAATAATCAGAATCATTCCTAATCAAAGGAGGGAAATCTATTTTCTTACTAAAGTCATGCCAAAGGTGGTATGACAAAGTTCTCCAGTAACCATTAAATCAGTATTTTCTTTCAGTTCAAATTATGGTGCTAATTTCATTGAAAAGAAATTTTCAGACAATAAAGATATTTAGCACAATTTGCTAACTGGAAGTAGACCAAAAAAACCTCCTACTCTTTTCTTATTCTGAGTGAAATGCAGAATTTCATTTTGTAACTTACAACTTGGAAGTATTGCTATGTCCTCTAGAATAGATTTCTGAAATGCTCAAAATAGGAATTTGAATCTTATTTTAGTGTCCAATTCAGAAAAATAATTCATCAGTGACAGCCAGTCAGCTAAGTGGTGCTACAATACTTTATTCTGGTTTTCCTTGTGTTATGCACAGACTTATAATAAATATGTATTTTTCCCTTTTGCAAAATGATCCTTACAGGTTAAAATACTGGTTTTTTTTTCCTAAAAAAAAGCCTTCTAAACACATGTAAATAGAAACTGTACAGATATTGTTCTACCTGATTCAATGAGATGTCTGTCACTTTCCGTAAGGAAATGCAGGGAATGCAGAGAAAAATGCAGGACAGTAAAGTTTCTAGGTTAAAGTTTAAACGTGTCATGTGTGCTGGATTTAAGCAGTAGAAGTCTGAGTAGATCAAAACCCATGGCAGAGATTTTCTCTTCTGTATCTCGCCATCTTAATTAAGAGTCCAATTTTTTTAAAGTACGAGTGTAATGCAAGTTGTATCCGTTTCAGAGAAAGAAATGTAACAATTTATAATAACGAATCTAACTAGAGGATAGCATAATATAAGCAGTGCATTTTTTCTGTCTTAGAATTCATCATTATACACAGAGACTAGAAACCTTTTGTTTCCAGGGGTAGTTGATATTTCAACATGAGAAGTTATTAATGTCTTTTTTATAAGTTAGAGATGTACATTTTTTGATACTTGAAACAGCAGCCTTCAGAGATGTCCAGGTAATTTTTAATTGGTCTAGACAGTTAATGTTTGTCTGGGTAGAGAGCTACGCCAGTGGCTGGAGCCCATACACTCATCCTTTGGGAAGCACATTCATTGCTTACAGACAAAGCACAACAGACCCACTTTATCGGCGAGGGGATGCACAACTGCTTGTTTCAGCTCATTTCCTTACAGGTGTTTTTCCTTACAGAAAGCCATCATCTTGGCAAATGCACTAAAATCAGGGAAGAAGGAAAAACGTGCGAAGAATAATTTTTTTTTTGTTGAAACAATTTCAGCAGAACTATAATTACTGCTAAACACTAAAACATTTGGGGTCCAGTTGCTATGCAACTGTGAGGAAGTTATAGTACACCTGCTGTCGACAAAATGAGTGGGAGAAAAGCCAACTGACTTTATCAAAGGAATGACTTTTCCACCTTTCATTATATTCCGTTACAGTCTATTTTTCTTTACTGTTTTTAAAATCTTGCATCAATTCATCAGCCTACAATACTTGAACAGTTGCACCAGTGTGATACAGCACATTACTCTCTCAACTGTGAATCTGTGCTTGTGGTAACCAAACACCATTACACAGGCCACTACCTTGACCGATAAGCTCAATTTCTGCTTTTTCTGTCTCCTCATTCCCAAAACTCACCCTATGTAACATATACAGTGACTTGATTCACTAATGACTTTGTATTTTCTGTCTTATTCTAGTGGTGAAAATAAACAAAAGTTCAGACTTACTGGTTCTCAGAAAAATAAGTGTTCAGAACAGATTATCTACATGCTCAATAGCAAAGACTGGATGTATTTCTCAAACACCTTACAAGCAAATAATTTACCTGCTCTCAGATGGCATGGTTTCTGTGGCAAAGAACGTATTTCTAACAACTTTCCTACAAAAGAAAGCCACCCAGCAGTAGCTGTGCTGAGTGATGTGAAACATCTTTCTACAAAGCCAAATAACTAACGCCAAAAACAACTTGATCCCCACTCCCTCAGTCCCACCCCACTCCTCTCTTTATGCTCCCTTTATAAAACCTATTAATAAGGTCACTACTGGCAGCCTGGGCTGCCTCCCCCACTTGGCTGAGTGCTGAAAATGCCCAGCCCTGTGCAAAAAAGCTCTGCATAGTCCGAGAAAAAGACTCATAAATTCTAGAAAAGGTTTGGGCTTCTGATTGGGAATCACAATTCTTAAAAGGACACTGCTGACTACAGACACAGATGTACTGCACTGTAAAAGTATCTCCAGCAAAGAAACAGCTGCAAGCCTGTCTTCTGAAAATTCATCTTGAATTATCAGAGGTTTCATACTCAATTATAGTAGAATCCTACTGCACACTAAAGGGCGGGAGCCTATTGCATAGCAAGTAACAAAAACATCTTTGTAATTGCCAAGTCTCTCACACATGCATCTATCAGATGTGAAGTTAAAAATAAAATAGAAGCACATCACAGTTGCCAAGTTTCTATCATTAAATGAGGTGGAAAAAGTAATTTCACAATAGAAAGGATCAGTATTGATGTGAAGCTGGATTTTTTTAAACCTTAAATGACTATATTCCTCTACATCTGATAGAAATCTTCACCTACATGAATAAGAAAATAAATTAAAAGAGAGAATAGAAGAGCCAAACAAACAAGGTAATCATGATCTCAAGTATTTCTGATTAATTTCAATTTGATGAATGCATTTGGATATTTTTCCTCTGCAATAGAACACTAAGTGTATCTTTTAAAACTAAAATTAATGCAGACATTCAAAAATATAAAATCTGACATCAGGAAGATATTTTTTAACAAGAATTGTCTTTGCTAGATATGCAAGACTGTCCTCTGGATAGAACACGTATTAGAATATGATTTTAAATTCAGGGAATAGCAAATGTATAAAAGAGTTATAAAATTTAACATATAATTATGGGTCCTCAGGAGCTTCAGGATTACATCTCAATCATGACTTTCATATAAGTAGTTCTCTGAAGAAAGAAGATCTTTTTATCAGTTACTGAAGAATATCAACAATTACAATTCATTTCATGATTCAAAAATGTCAGTCAAAGTTAGAAATAATCAGATGACATTTTTTTCTCCCTGCTTTGAGTCACTTTGAGATTATTAAGAACTTACTTATCTCTTGAGCCTTAGGTACCTATATATGCAGTGAGAATAACAATCTAAAAATCTTTAGGATTTATGACCCATGTGGGGAAAAAATTGCATAAAGATTATGAATGAATAGCTACTCCATAGTTTGTCATGTCATTGAGCATAAAGAATTTTCAATTTTTCTTGAGTTCAAGAAATTAATTTAATTCCTATGCCACTTATATCTTCTGTATTGTGATGTTTCTATGACGATCAGTCATATCAGAAATGACTAATTTTAAAAAGTAACCCTTCACATTTATTGTCAGCCAGGAGAATTTTAGAATGGCCAAATCTCAAGAAAATATGAAGACAAAAATTACAACCTTCCTACTCTGATTTACCAACTAAGTACTGCGAGGGGTCAAGACTGAGTTACAGTGAAGGGGCATAAGACAATAATTGTTTTATATACTTTCAATACCCTTTTGTTTGGGCAGTGTAGTAAGAGATTTCACATTCAAATAGCTTTTGGAGACAGTACAATTCAATCTAAAAACAGAGAATGGGTGTTAATTACAGTATGCAATAGACCAGAACAGCACTGAAAGTGTACAGCAAAGAAGAATATGTGTTTAGAATACAAACCATATATTTCAAGAGGTAAGGCAAAATTATTATATATAACCTGCAACTGCTGATTTTCCAAGTCAATGATATTGTTGTTTGTTTAAAAATACACAAATTAGGTGAAATTTGATGAATTTGCTTCTTTTTCCTGTTTGTAGATTCTTTATAGCATTTACTTCTCTGCAAATTAAGTTAAAGAATGCTTCATCCTCACTATACATGATAATTCAAAATCTCCATTCCAATCAGTTCTTTTCTTTCAAAATTGTTCATGAAGGCGCAAAAGGTGGGAAGCCTCATGAAAATAAACTCACATGCTAATTTAAATGCTGAAGCCATTTGCTAAGGACTGGCCAGTTTTGGCATGAAGAAAACTTGCAACTTTTTAAAAGCTATTTTTATACTTCCAAAAGGGCTAAAAAAAGCCAAACAAAAAATCCACCATGAAACTGAAACCAAACCACACACAAAAGAAACACCAAACAACCAAAAGAAATCACAAACTAAACCCAAAACCCCACACAATCTCCCTCCACCACACACACACACACAAAATATTATTTATGGCTCTTGTCAAAACCTGGGGTACAGTGGAAGTAGAAGCCATATGTACAAAAGTATTTTTCTTTCATTCCAACCTTTTTCAGCTGGATCCCAATGGGTTCCCAACTCATTTTTTGTTTCGCTGACACAGGCCATGAAGATACCACAGACAGAAAGTTCTTTTTGGCTTCATGACATTTCAGGTATCAGGCCTTTGTCTATGTAAGAATCTGTCTCTCCTGTCTTCCTCATATTTCCTTAACACTAAAAAGCATCCTGTTTCTTAAAAACTCATGGCCATTTCAGTGCCATAGCAGCAGCTTTCAGTATGTATTCTCTCTTCCCAACACACACTGAACTGCACTTATCAACCTTCTGTAGAGAGCTGGTGAGCTATAGTGAGGTTATAAAAATCTACACAAGATCACTATGCCTACATCACCAAAGAAAAACACGCAGTATATACATTTCAGTTTCTATAATTTTAGAAGTATCAAGCAGTAAACAGGCCCTTTAAAACACCATAAAATAAAGCGAGCAAAGAGTTTCTATTTAATAGAAGAAATTTCCTCTAACCTTACGCAGTCCTTTCAACAAAAACACATTCCACACAGCGTGCTGCTTAAGTCAAAGTGCATTTTTCTTGCAATTTATCTCCTGGATTTTTGCAAACCATAAATTGTCACTTTGTCACTGCTGACTGACAGCCCGTCGCGCATTGAGCTGCAATATCCAGGGGTTTTAAACTGACAGTATATTACAGTCTAGCATCAGCAAGTCCCAATTGATTTAAGTTGTAAATTAAATGCCCTGATGGTTGTAATACAGTGATATATTACTAGACTCAATGCAGGTTTTCCTTCGCAGTGGAAATGTGGAAAATACAAGTCCCCGGAGTCCCACTCACAGCGTGCATATTCCATAATTTTCAAGCAAGCCACAGTGTGAAACCTGGTCAGCTGGGGCTTTCAGGGAAATAAAGTTACGGAGCCAGAAGATATTAGCTGTGAAAAGCAGATGCTGAAAATGCTCCTGGTTGACAATTCTCCTGTATTTAAATACTACACTGAGACAAAAGTTCTCATGAACTAGCTAGTAAAAAACCTCAAATAAATTCTATCTGGAGGAGTAGCTTCAATAAAAAACATGGTAGGAAAGCACACTGAGGTTCTTTTTCAGTTAAAGAGGCTGTTCAGTAATTAGAGGTCAAAAAAAGAAAAAGGATTAATTCCTAGTCCTTAAGAATTATCAAAAATCTCTGCTTAGTGCTTCATTTTTGGTTTTACTATTAAAGAGTAAAATGAGAACTTAATTTTCACCATTTCTGTTAGCATTTTATTTTCTATGACTAAGTTCTAGTTTTTAAGAATCAAAATCAACATGTTTTGAACCTTGGACCTAGAAGGTTGGCTTCTTTCTTTCCTTCTGCTTGTTTACAGAACATATTTGTTTTGGGCCTCAGTCTACCGGGTATTATCCTTTAAAGCACAGAAAGGTTATACACATAACAAGAATTTATTTATCAACTTTGTCTAAAAGCTTAAACAGTTCCAGTTGAAGACTTTTCCAAACTTCCCATGGCTCACACTTTCTTTGCCATCCTAAAAATTACAGTATTATCACTTTAGCTTGTAAAGGATTGACAGTACAGTGCTTCACAGTATTTCTCAAGACAACTTCCCAATTTAGCTTTTTTATCATACTGAGTGTAGCTGGGGTACTCTTGCTTAACTAAGATCAAAAGCCTACTTTTAGATGGGTGCAAAAACAAAATCTTGTACTAGACTGTAATAAAGCACGATATTTTAAAATTTTGATCCAGGAAAAAATCCTAGCAGGTTTCACTACAAAAAGTTAATTAATATATATATTTTTGAATGTGAATCTGATCCATTAACTAGGAAAAAGATCTATAAATAGTCAGATATTAATTGTTCTGGGAAGCCACATCTGGCCAGGTAAATTACTTAAGAAAGTGAGGTCATGTAAACACTTATTATTATTATTACCTATTTCCTCAAGAAGACAAATAAGACCATTTTTTCTTGGTAGTATGTTAATTCCTGCAAAGTTTGTTTCAATTTCTGTAAATACTAGAAAAATCACTTGCAGTGTATACTGATATAATTCACAAACCGGAGCAGCTGGTCAAAGAGTAAAGCCACTGAGAAGGCTGTGTGGCATCACTATTTTGTACTTATGCCGCCTGCCGACCCCAGTACATTATAAAGGAGGCAAAAAAGACAGGCCTCCTTCTGAGCCAGATTGCTGGGTGAGAGCCCCTTTGAACAACCTGGATCTCAAAATTATGACAGCATAAGGAAGGGGTAAGATGGAAGCTGAAAATGCTGAAGTGTTCATTATTTCTAAAGATTTGAATTACCATAATTTCTGTTTCCATGGTGATTTTAATACTGATGTAATTTTTGGAGGATCTCTGAAACTCATCTATAGGTAATAAAATCTGTTTTAGCCTTCATGCCCTAGGCACCTGAAGTTATCTGTTTTCATTCTGTGGGTATAAATTTTTTGGACATTAATAAAGATAGCAGTGGCTTCTTAAAAGTGACAGAAGCTTATTAATAAATACTGGGTTTACAGCATTGACTGAAACAAAGGAGACTTCCCCGAAATTAAAGAATGTATACTTGATATAAAAACTATTTTTGCAGAAATCATTACAAGTGTGAAATCATAGACAAGGATCAAAAGGACAAAGAACATCTCACTAGAAAAACAAGCATACTCACATACAATCCAGTATTCTGAATTAGGCTTTACATGGTTGCCCTTGAATTATTAATTTTTTACAAAACCAAAGTATGTATAAAACACTGGGGGAGGAGGGGAAATAAAAGCATAAAGCAGTTCTAGCTTCTTTTGCTATCAACTTTGGACAAATATGGTATAATGACAGCTAACATTGGATAGATTTATTTTCCCTCAATGAATGAAAGCATCCTGTTTGCATGGTACCATGAAGGCTCGAGGGTAGAAAAGATCATGTGTCAATTAGCACCTCATCAACATTTAATCTGCTGACTATAAATTTGGGTTTAGTTCTTTTCTCCTTTTTTCTTCCTTTCTTTTTTTTTTTAATAAGGCTTTGCATTAACAATAATCTCATCTGAAATTAATCTGCTTTCATAAGACCCAAAAGTTTCAGCTGTTGACGTTTTGACTTCTGCAGCAGATGCAATCCAATTTTCATTCAAGCTAAAATTTAGATAGTAAAGCACTGCAAATAGACCAGTGTCTTGTGCTTACTTTTCAAGAATTGGAAGCAGAGAACATTTTCATAATTAAAAGACATCAAATATTGAAAAAATGAAACCATTTTCCTGGGATACTATACATGCATATAATTAATTTACAGGGCAAAGAGGGGGTTAGGATAAGCAAGGAAAGAGAACAGAAGTATCTAATTTATCTTCTATTTCAGTCGTTCAAGTTTATATACCATTGCTATCACACAAACTATTACTGCCTGAATATCTGGAAAGAAATTGTCACATGGAGGGGTCTACTGGGTTAAGATAGATGGATAAATGGACAGAAAGGGTAGCTAGATAGGCAGATAATTAGGATGAAACACACATTATAGCATAATCACAGTAAAATTACTTCATTTAAGTAGGATCAAATCAACATGATAAAAAGAACTGACTTGGAAAGCCAGTAGTGCACAGAGGTTTACAAAGTCCCTGATGGTTTTGTGCATAAAAAACGTTTTGACTTTTCTGTGGGAAACAGAATCCAAACCCAAACTAATTATGCCTTTTCTAAAGTATTACATGGTTTAAATAGCAACAGCATTTGTGAATGAACATGATCATTGCAGAGAGGCATGGGAAGGCATGAATCAGTGCTTTGGGTAAGCTGCCATTCTCCTTTAAATGGACTGGGACAGGTACGAACCCATTGCTCTGTGAACTGTCATGATGGGAAAACACCATGAGTAAGTACAGTAAATAAAGGATCTTTAGGATTCAGTTGTGTCTTTTTCACTATAGGTCATTTCTTGGGCAGTGTGTGAGGAAAACAGACTTCACAGGCTAAATACCATGGCGTGAGGAAAGATCTTCAAACTTATACAGTTTAAAATAGACAAATATTTGTCTTTTGAGAAAAGTTATTCCAGTGAAGCGCAATGCACCTGTTTGTGTCAAGTGAATTTAGGAAAGGGTAATGGCATTGGCTCAATTCTTACAGACTTCATACAGCATCACAGCTCTTAAAAGCACTGCAAACTGCTGTCTTCCAAAAGACTTCAGGAAAATAGTAATTTCCACATACACAGTGATGATCAACAAAAGCTTGTCAGATGAGATCATATTAAAAAAGTAAACTTTGCTACCTATATTCTGAATCACTCTTTGACAAGCTGTTGATATTTTATCTTGCTCCCCTGACCATTTTTCAGCATCTTTTTCATCTGTGGCTAGTAGTAATACCACGATTATATTTTACAAATGCAGTCAATTCCTTGGCCATTCTTCACTCACCTGGATGGGGCCTTGGTCTTGACTTTTGTTTCCAAAATTAGGTGAATTAATTAAAGCTAATAGTGTAGCTTATATTTGGGGCCCGAAATTCTAAACACTTCATTAAAAATACCCCAAAACAAACCAACAACTTTCTGGCATTATCTGGTTACTTGTAAATGGGTTGCATATTTCTTTTTATGACAAAAGATATGTTGCTGTTAATACAACATACTCCCTTGCAATGTTAAACTGCCCCAGTGGAGGTATTTCCTACTGTAACCCTCACACGTGCACGTGCTTGTGCAAGAAGTTGTCTGAATTCAGACCTTTTTTTTTTTTTCTGTCTAAAAGAGGGCACCTGGGTCCAAAAAAAAAAAAACCACCAAGGTCTAAAGAAGTTCTCAATTAGTGCCTGAATACTGTCGTAATCTGTTATTGTCTAAAGGAATAAACAATTAAACTACGCACTCATATGGCTTTGCTGCTGATGCCAGCTGGCTGCAGGAAGCTTTTTATCCAATCAGTAGTAGCAGGCTTTTGAAAAGAGTAATGTTATCATTTGTCGTATAATCTGATATGTCATATGCAGGCATCAGATCCTACCAACATTTTCTGGCCTTTGTCTGAAACAATGCATCCTCTCCTAAAGTAATTGCTACAGTACTATTATATCCCATTTTTATCCAAGGTAAATACCTCCTTGTTTCAAAATTTTTATCTGCAATTCCCGATCAGGTTTTTTGTTGTTATTGTTGGGTTTTTTCGTTGTTATTGCAGCAAAGTTATGCTTGCATTATAATTTTGAAAGTATTTTAATCAGTTAACAGATATTACTTTTTCTTAAGAAATGTTTTGCTAAATCACTGTTATTTAAGACAAAGACATGATATGTGGATTTGAAGACTTTTTTTCATGACGCAATTATTCATTGTCAGGCAGCAATCTGCATAAATAGGAGACCTGAATGGTCTACTCCTTTTGTCACTTAGACTATACTCTACTGTCATTGATTCTGTTCACTGTATTCTTCAATGTTCTTCCGCTACATTGCCAATTTATTCAGAGGTTGGAGTTACCAGTGACGCTGTCTCTAAATGAATATATGTCTTGCTATATTTTCTTGATATTCACACAAAAATTTCTTGTTCTTATTTCACCTTGTGCTGTTACTTACAGCTCTGTGGAAAAAGTTATTAATATCAATCCCCCCATATACACATACTTATTTATCCTGAGCTACACTAACAAAAGAATATTTACTTGGATACAATCACTGGCTGTGCTATGTTCAATACATTGTGGAGTGGAGGGGTGTGTTTTACTCTAAAAAAGTGTAACTCAAAACTTGTGGGAGAAAAGGTTATAGCTGAGTACAATCTAGCACAGTAACAACTATGGGGAGACACTAGAAGTTTATGATATGTGAAGGACAATAATAAAAAGAAAGTTTATCCAAAAATTTAAATTATATAGGTTATTTGTAGAAATAAGGGGATTAAGTTAAGATAAGAAACATTTGAGTATCAGGAGAAATTCTCTTAGGGTGGGCTTCCTGTTGGTATAGAACTTTTTTGTCCAGAAGTAGAAGGTGACCTGTTGCTTGGAATGGTTTTGTCTGGGCAGCAGAACTGAGTATGTGTTATACAGCAATCCCCCCCTGACAGTGAGATGAATTTACATTTAAAGATATACTTATCTCCTAACTTCCGTAATTCTCCAAAAGTGTGTGTGTCTACATGACAACAAATCTGTTTTTCAGTCCTTTCTCAGTCAGAGAGGCAGTGCACCACACTTACGCATTAGTGTTTCCATTCAACCAAGTGTAACCTACATACCAAGGGTCATCACTGTAAATCCCAATTTACACATCATCTTGCCTGTTGTCCCAGAAAATCCTAGAGGAACTGTTCAGTATTGCAACTGAAGGCTCATCATTATTGGTATGATTATGTAATAACAGTTTTTCTCTTTAATTTCCCACGCCTCTGTACAAGCAGCTCTCTGCAAAAATGATGATGTTTCCCACTGGAGAACTGTCAGCTCTGCCACTGATTGAATCTGATATTAAGGACAAAAGCATTTCATGCTGCCATGGCACTGATGACCTCACTTCACATGGAAACTAATGCTTCCTGTTGTGTGACAATTTATTTATTCAGTTCTTGTAAAATGTGTCAGAAAGTAAATAGCAGACAGTGAGTTTCAGTTGAGAAATTGGCCTTTCACATTTTTCCTTCCTTAACCTCCTTTACTTTAAGAACTCATACAATATCAAAATACTTTTTAAGAAGCTAAGAAATATTGTTGCAATCTACATTATGTAAGTCATATCACCAGACTAAGAACAGCATATAAACTATTATTGAAAAATGCTTTGCATAACATGCAGACACAGCCTCTAGGGAGCAGAACGCTAAACAGAGATGAATGTTCAGCCTAGAGAAAAGGCTGAGGAATTGAACTTGTTGATCTTTATGGGTTCCTTCCAACCCAAGATAACCTATGACTCAATACACAGAGATTACTAACAGATATTTATATTTTTTTTTGAATACTGAGTAATTTTTTTGAATACTGAATACTGAATACAGGCTTAAGCCCTCTTTGATTACAACCAGATCAGATTTGGGTCCATAATCCTTACCTAAGGCTGCTAGATATCAATGTGTTTATGTAAGTAATTTCCTCTATCTTACATAAAGTGAATGATTCAAAAAATAGACAATATCACAATAAAATATAGGAGAAGCATTACTCAATGAGTCATCATACACTTTCAGAGACTAAAAAGAGAAAAAAAAACTTCTATATTTGAATACCGCAAAATAAACAGAGAAGAAAAAAAATAATTAAAAGCAAACAATAATTTAAGAGCAGTGTCTTCCAATAATCAGTATGAAACTTCCTTGTTTTAATAAGATGCAGGACACTAAAATGGAAGAGAATAACATTACTTAGACTAATGGAACGGTTTGGATTGGAAAGGACTTTAAAGATCAGCTAGTTTCAATTCCACCTTCTACTAGACCAGGTTGCTCAGAGCCCCATCCAGCCTGACCTTGAACACCTCAAGGAATGGAGCATCTGCAGCTTCGCTGGGGAACCTCTTCCAGTTCCTCATCATCTTATTTTCAGGTCTCCTGCACGTTAAATTCACTATAATTCTTAAATATTGCAATCACTAGGTCTCAATAGTTAAGACGTATAATGTACAGTGCTAAACAGGCACTGTGTATGAGCCACGGCTCAAACTCAAGAATGATGGCCTAAGTCAAAAAAAATGAAAACAAGGGAAAATGATGCTGTGACATCATTCCTCTTCCTTCCTCACTTAGAACAGCCTTCTAAAGCCTCAAATACATTGCATAGCTGGAAAAATAACTAGCAAACATGCCTCTAATGAGACACNCAGAAGTTCATTCATGTCAGTTCCATGAATTTATTCTATAATGCAGATAAGTATAAGTTCCATTCTATTTTGGGAACTGGAGTTCTTTCACGTGCCTCAAATTATTTTTTTTTCCTATGCTTATATCGGTATAAATCAGAAACAATAGTCACTATGAATAAATAATTGAGTACCTAAAGCAGCACTTAAGTTCTATCCACTACATTTGTAAAAGGCTTAAGTATGCATACATCTGCAGGTTTTGACTTTGCATTTACTGCAGGAATGTCAAATATTGTATTGACTGCTTGTGCTGTGGAATCTTATGCCGAACTTCATCTTAGCTTCGCTGGGAGCAAAATCACTTCTATTGGGTTATACAGTAAACTTTGCCCACAGCGTTGTTAACGTGTTCAAATAATTGATTCCCCCCCTAGGGTTTATCTTAAATGAAGGGAAAATAAAGAATTGTGAATATATAGAGTTAATACATTTTCCCTTGTATGCTTGCACTTTGGAGAGCTATAGCAATGGATCAAACTGCACTCTGACATAACTTGCTTTTCTGAACCATTGTGCTCCATTTTTACCTGTAAGAATATCTCATGCTTTCCAGCTTTGTTTCTAAATGTAAAAACACCATAATGCAGTAACATCTGACATCTGACTTAGTAACAAACAAATTTTCTGGTGTGTGAAAATCAGAAAGAGCTACAACTTCACCCCACGTGAGAAAATTTGCATCTTCACATACAGAGGTATGTATAAATTAGGAATGGGAATTGAAGATGTCTGCTTCTATAACCCTAGTGAGGAGTTATGTGCTCTCTTTTAGTTATGTTCATTTTTCATGAGATAATATTAATTAAAATAATTTCACTTTATTATAATTAAGAACTTCAAATACTTATTTTGCTGCAGATAAAAAATACCTTTTAAGAATTAAGAAAGGTAGGTCAGATGCAAAAATGCTTATTCATCTACCAATGTTCAATCTTATTCCTGGCAGACACCAAAAGCGTATTTACAACTTGGGAGTGGTGCCCTTTATATCTGATGGAAGAAAAATAAAATATCCAAAACACTGAGAAGATAAGTATAAGAAAACAAGAAAGGAAGAGAGGAAGCAAGAAATAAATAGTACCTTCATGATCAACCCATTCAAAGCAACTTCTAGTCATGGCTAATGTATTAGACATCTGATTAGTTATAATAATAGGTGTAAGTGAAGGTATGCATTAAGCCTTAATGCACTGAAGCAAATGCCTACTGTTGCCAGCTTTTTAATGTTTGTGATAGTTTACATTTTCCATGTCAGTGAGATTCTCTTGAGCAGGGATTGTGTCTGTAGAAATCCTGCATGTGGTCTCACAAACTGCTTTGAACACCCGCATCATTATATCCATAATTCTGTGATAGTCTTCTGTAGTAAAATTTATCCTGTGGCTTTAAGAGCACACTCAGCTCTTAAACTGAAAAATAGACAATAAATACTAGAACTTGTTACAAGTCTGTGAAAGTATCTCTCTAAACTACGTTTGCTTGTTGCAGTCTCTGAAATTATATAGCTTTTCTCGCAGAATCCTGTCTATCAACAGAGGCTATCTCTACACTGCATTTTGTCAACCCTGACTTCAACTTGAGTTTCATTGCCACAATATACTTTGAGAAACTGTATTCTAGTGTAGATTTACAGCTTACTCAGGTTAGCAATACTACTTATCATATGTCTAAATATGCTGTATTCACAGTGTAAACAAAATAAGTGTACTATGCCTAGTTCAGAGATCATATTCTGGAGTGCTATAAATAAAATATCACATATTTTGTATGTAGGCAGAGGATAAGCACACAAATTAGGACTGTGTGAACTGTTCTCCCAAGTTTAAATGGTCACAAAACAGTAAGGTGATGTCGCCATCAGAACATTTGTAGAGTAGACCTGGAATAAGCTGGTACAAGTCAATACAGGTCCTGAATCAGGGGGACGAGGGCAGTTGTGCTACAGACATCCCCCAGACTGCAACATGGAATAAAGCTGTGCATGAGAGCTAACCTGTCTTGAATACTCTCTGCCACTGAACATCTTTAAATCTGTGTGGAATGTTATTTCTCATTGTTTTTTAATATCAAATTCTTGCCTTGTCAGTTTTAAAAGCAAATGCAAAATATGTAATTATTTTGTGAGTCATAGCTATGATGTCCTTAGTATTTGCTTAGTATACTCATTCTGATTGAACAATACTCCTGTATTTCCACTTTTTTCTTACATACCTCTGGTTAGACCTTTACAGAGTCTTAACACATCATGGCTATTGCCACTTTTTTGCTTTATGCTTTACTATTAATCTCTAAAATACACTTTTCTTTCCAGATCAGCAAAGTAATTTGAAAATTTTAAAACCCTAGTTATAATTTTCTATTTAGTTAAAATTTGAGAAAAAAAAAATTTGTGATTTCTTTACCAAAAATATTTTGCAGGATCCCTTTTTTTATTCTCCAAATCCAATGTGGATTCAGGGACTGCTAGACAAAGAAGCTTCTCTCAAACACTTGGCTAGACTTTGCTACTTGAATTTATTTGTCATCTCGAAATTAAAATTCTTTTACTGCTAGGCAATTCTTGGTAATATTTGTTTTCTAGAAGTATAGAGCCCTTCAGTTATACCCAATGCACTCTCACCAAAGCCCAGAGAAAATCTAATCAGACCACAGTAGAATTTAGTTTAGTCTCATTCAAAGCAACTAGGACTCATATCAATAACTAATCCAGAGATAACTGACAGTTTCTGGCATGGTCACTAGCAAGATAAAAATGAGAGAATTTTGTTCACCACATTTAGAACACTTCTTCCTTCTTCTCCTGGTGGTATGAGGAGCACATGAGCAAAAACAGTGGAAGTGCCTCAGAGCAACTTAATGCTTTTGTTGCATTATAGATCTGTTTCTTTTCACTGATGTAATCATAAAACCAGCATTAGTTTTACAATCAACACTTAATTTGTCCGAAATCAACAGCAACTATACAATGTATTTTGGAAGGTAGCAATGTGGGCTAAGTATTTTGAATATTCATTCATTTTTGGTTTGGCTGTTTCATTCATCTAATCATTGTCTCTAATCCACCTGAAAGAGAACCACCAATATCTTAGAAACATGAATGACAAATATGGAATTGGGGATCTGCCAACCTGACATCTGAGAGACTGCTGAGCTGAGGGAGAACTGTGGAGAAGAGGTCAGAGGACAGCAGCATTCTTGGAACAGCAAGACTTACACTATCAAGTATCAATAAATAACATATTTAGGAGGAGAATATCTGTCAGCAGCTGTTCCTCTAACTATGTTTCTCAGTCTCTCCGTGTCTTTCTGCACCCTGGCCTGTATGATCCTGTTGACCTCTTCAACTGGGAATCAATGCAGTAGTACAAATATCTACTGAGCCCTGCCTTGCCATGTGTTTTTCTTTCCTCCAAAAAGGCACTTTATGAGTACAGAAAATACTCAAGAATATGGGAAATTTTGGATACTATAAACTGCTCATATAATATGTATTCTTTGAAGGGATTTATATTATACTTCTGAAAGTTTAAACGCTAGCTATTATTATCTCAGCCAAAACAAAACCAATGTTTTTACCTATGAGTACAATCACATGGATTTTCCTTTATCTGTGCATAACAAGTTGTTTTCTTCTCCCCTCATCCTACCTATATTTTGAGCAAGTGAGCTGCTTTTATACTCTCTCCATCAAGCTTCAACTTACCCAGGTATTACCAATCAGAAAAAGTGCAAGACAATGAAATTACGTCCAGCATGCTCCTGCTGTCAAAAAATCAACCGGCTGTGATTGATTAATAGAAGATTGCATCTGATTTTGTGGTGCAAGTTTCTCCCTCAAAAAATTTTAAGTTGTTTAACATGTTTCTGTCAGCAAATCTTCTCGGCTGACAATCTTTATGGAACAGCCATCTGTTTTTAGGGATTATAAATACTTTATCAAAATATTTTTGACATGTTTCTCCTGAAAGATGATATCTTCTTCTCAATAGATTAATGTCTTAGGGGTAACTGCAATAGCTAAGTAGGCAGTCAGAAGATAAAGTTTAAGATTTATCTAATTTGCCAACAAACGACATAGCCCATAGCCTCAGTCCATTTTTTATTGTCATAAGGGATATGAAAATATTCTCAACACTTTTAGAGATGCTGTTGTTTTTTAAACACACTTTAAGATCGTGCTAAATCAAAAATAAGTAGAATTTAAAATGGTTAATTCAAGGTTGCATCTTCCCTCTTATCCCTCCTTCTGATTTACCACATACTTGTTTATTTCTTGTCTTGATATTTTTCTCTCATTTCAAGAAGTGTTAGAATTCAGATATTTTAGGCATCCATCTTACAGATGTGAGAGTAGCTGAGGTTCTGTGAAGACTTTGGCTTTGCTGTCCTGCAGTTACCCACACAAATAAAACAATTACTATCTATCTCTTATTTTTTCTACAGTGACCACAAGCATTGGCTAAATCAGGACCCATTTTGCTAGACACAAAGTAAACAAAAATTCTTGACTGTAGATATTTGCAGACTCAGAGTGAAGACAGAAATATAAACAGGTAGGTACCAACAGGGCCTAAGAAAAGTGGATGAGGAAGAAGAATGATTTTGCTTTAAACAACTGTAGAAGCAGTTTGAATTTGTTAGCAGAATGGGAGAAGGAATATCAGGATGCCATCCATCCACTGTCAGGTGGATACTTTTTGTGGGAAAAATTTTGAAGGTGAGGTTAAGTATCACATTTTTTTCAAATAACTGTTATGTTAACTTTCCTGAAAGGCTTTGCTTGCTTCCAGTTACTTTGTACCACACTGACTTCAATTTTGCCCTTCTACATAACATATATCTCAAGACATGCATATAATCAGGAGAAAAACTTTTTCAGCTGTGACTAGAAGGCATATAAAAATAGTGCTTTTAAAGACTAGAGAGCATCCTTCAGAAATAAGTTTTCACTAAGTCATTTCTAATTGATCACTATTTTTTGTTTGATTTTCCTTTTATCTTTTCCTCCCCACCTTTTCAATATGGAATACTGAAGCCTTTCACGCTGCTTGCCTCTCACATGCATTTACTGTTTTATGTATAACAGTAAATGTTTTGTATATAACAATAAAATGGTATCTGAAACTGAGAATATTTATTTTTTTCCCATTATTATCCACTCAGTAAATACTATCGTTGTCTTTTAGAGAGATTATACTATGATCACACATATTTATTGAAAGAATAAAAACTCCATTCTGTAGTCTGACTTGAGTAACTTTTGTCCTTTGTTAATGTATATGATCCAATCCTGTAAATAAGACAACAGTGTGCCTCACATCGCTTATATGAGTAAAGCTTGGTGCATACAGAAATATTTGTAAAACTAAGATCTTTAAGTCAAGATTTTTAAGAGAATGTGTTTAGAGCATCTCAGAGGACTAACTTCATTGTTATGTATAGGACATTAATGGCCTCTCAAGAATCTTGACACCACTGTGGGATTTCAGTAGTTTCTGACCTATGGCTGATGAGCAGAAAATCAAATTCTCTCTGGTTAACCTCAGAAGCACCAAGGCTTACTTTTTATTAATCTTTACAGTAAGGTGAAGTGCTGGTGCTAGGGTGCTTGGGAATGGAAGGAGAAAGTCCTTGCATCTCTTTGCACAGATCAGTATTACTGCATATTGAAAGCAACTGTACAATGGACGCAGCTCTGCTGACAAAAAGAATGTATGAAGAACAAAAGTACCTAATATAAAAGTACCTAATACTTCCTCTTTAAACCGTAATAAAAATACTGACGAGAATAAATGATTGAAAAAGAGTTTGGAAATGTATTACATTTCTGAAAGGAAAGCTCACATTATAAAACTCTAAGTATAATTTTGGCTTCATGAATCTATAGAATGAATGAGGCCATGATTTCCCCTCTTTTTTTTAGTACCCTGAATATCACCACATTCTGCTGAACAACAAATCCTTCCATTTAACTCTGGCAGAACTGCAGCACAGCACTGAGAGGTGAGAAAGTGTCACGCCTCATGCCATGGGTCTGACCCTCTGCTTGTTCTCCGTGACCTCTGAGTGTGCAGTGCTGTGAAAGCACTATATCCACCAGAATATATTCTATAATGGGGTAGAAGTGCCGCTGAGCTCTTGATTTTGTTAAGTTAGGCATTGCTAATGAGATTCAGTTTTTGATTGAACACCGTTTTCTTTATCTCATAAGCAGTATTCCAGAGAGACAGATATTTGCCCACGCTTCTTGTATGTACCCAGGTTTGAATTCCATGTATCTCTGGGTCATCTGAATAATATTTCTGAAGCTGAGACAGTATCCCTACCACACGTGGCTTTCTAAACTTTTGAGCTTAAATCCAAAAAATTTTAGCACACTGTTTAGTGCCTTCCAAATATCTGTGACTGAAATCAAGTAAAAATAAAACTTGGACAGACCTGCACACACAGAGAACATCAAAGGAGGGCATTTTAAATTGCCGTATTTTTCATGCACTCTTTGCATATGAACTGAATAAGTAATTTGGCAGCAGTACCAGGAAAAGTTTACAGCTTTGGTCATGTGGGGAGAAGAGGGCCAGAGGCAAATTTGTCCCCCTTTTGTTTCAATCCCAGTGACGACTGACTCTTGCTATAGAACAACAAGAGTAACTACAGGGAAAAAATGACATAACACTGGAAATTATTGTAAAGGTTACAGCATAAATCTATAATATTTGAGCTCAGGCTACTGGATGGATTTCGTGGAGCTCTATTACATCATTCATAAGAGAACTGCTGCAAATTTGTGAAACAAATATGTTTGTAAAAATACACATAACTAATTTTGAACTGTGCCTGTACTCTGTGCCCATGTCTAGTTTCAAAACCAGACAAATTCAAGCAACCTTGCAAGTAGCCTGGTAACAGGCAGCTGAGATAAGGTGATGGAGACCAGAGAGAACCAAAGGTATTTAATTTTCTTCCATGTAGCTGACATCAGATAAATTAGAATTAGATCATCAGAGTTAAAGCTAACTCTTGATATTTGTATTAGGAGGAATATTTTTTAAGAAAGAGTTTGAGTTCAGAACTGGATGTAGAACCCCTTTCCATGGCAAATCAGAAACCAAGTAATTGGTAACAGGCTTAATACTACTGAATTCAACTTCAATTTTAATGTTTTGTTGACCTCATATTTGTGCTGTGATGCTCAGGCATTATTTGAATACAGGACTTTTAACAAAATATTTCTGATACTATCTGTGCTAGAAACAATTGTAACTAAACAAGAATAATAAAGAGAATAAAGAAAACTAAGACTACGAACATGCAGTGCTATGAAAAACTGAAGTTCACAGGAGTTGATATATTTTTTAAGACCAAGAAGTGAATGCAGATTGAAAGAAGAGGGAAATGCAGCAATGTGGTGTGGTAACATTAGCATCATTCATAAAATAAGCTAGGCAATTGCACTCTTCTATGCAATACTGAGTAGGTCTCATCTGAAATACTGCAGTAATCTTTGGCCTTTCCATTTCAAAAGCTTTATCAATAAAATGGAGTAATTATTTTAAGGAAATACAAACGATTAAGATATGATAAATCTAATCCATGAAGAAAGAGTAGATAGGAAAAAACGCTCGTGCAAACAAGAAAAAGGAAAGATGAGCTGACATAAAATTAGTGTCCAGAGCCACCAACAAAGCATAAATTATCTCATGAGGAAGATAAATATTATCATGAGTGAAACTCGACTGAATAAGAAACAAAGATGTTAGTGCCTGAGCCATGGAAATAGAGATTTATATGACAGAACAAAAATGGAATGCATTATTGCAGCCCTGTTAGGGATTGCATTTCTTCTTTGAGCTTTATTGCACCGGAATTAGGTGGAGCCAGACTTTGATAGAGTATGGGTTTTCTATGGCCTAACAAATCCCTGCCTACTCTGACATACAGTTGCCTGTGGTGGAGTCTCAAAGAGCTCCTAAATGCTTGAACAGTTGGGGATGTTTTAAGAAAGTCTAAAATAACAAAATTGTGACTTTTTACTGAAAGGAACACAAGGACAAACACAAACTTTTGCCAACACTACTAATGGAAGAAAAGAAGAACAATCTCTGGAGGATTACAAAACTCTCATCTAATCCTAATGGCTAAAATTGAACTCTGAGGATTAGATTAAGTTCTATGTTTTTCCTTAGCATTACGTTCAAGAGACTAAAGAACTATACAACACATTGAAATCTGAAAATGCAACATTTAAGTGACCAGGATAGTTAACTCAAAAATTGAGTTAAATCTATCCTGATAAAATGAGAATCTTAAGAGGATAATATTTTAAAGTACAGCAATTTTAAACCACGCTGCCTCTGTTAAATCTAACTGTTCCAATAGGGAAATGTGACTCAGGAAAATAATCCTTAGAAACTGATATTTGAAAGTCAATGTTCAAAAGCGAAGTCCAGAATTCATGAGACACACCTAAAACATATACAGCTAGTATAATTTAATTTTCTAAAGCAAATACGTTTTAAAAATTTCCAAACTGTAAGAGCAATTATTTTAGCTTAAGAATCAGAAAAAAATTAGTAATATGTAATAAGCTTTAGATAATAATATTTAGTGCTGATATTTTAGCATAATCTATAATACAATTATAGTATTCCAAAGATTAAAAAAACCCATCTAAATAACTGCAGGTAACAGATTGTGAAAGATGACATTACCAATATATATTTTTAATATTAATGTTTATGTATTTTCTCAACAATCAGTGGTTATGTATTGCTGATGACTGACTCAAGTCTTCAACTGAGTCTTCAGCTGACATGAAAGAAAAAAAGTTCATGTGTAAAAAAGTATTTTGTTGAGATAACAGCAAAGAATAACCTGAAGAGATAGTTACTGCATTTCCAGCTAGATTTCACAGAACTGCAAGGAACAGGTTAACACATCACTGGTTTTATGAAAAAATTAAACTTTTATATACCAGTTGGCCAGCCTGAGGTCTGAAACAAGTGATTACAATAAAGATGTTAGCAGTCAAAAAAACTAAATAATATATATTCAGGCTGTTGAATTTCATCAAAAGAGCAAACTGAAGATGAAAGGATACTAGGTAAGGGACTAAGGATATTAGTGGAAAAAGTTTGTTGCTATCTTTTTGAAAACAAATTCATTCTTCTGTAGAATGGAAAGAAAAAAAAGGAAGTTATTCACCAGTCAAATACAGCAGTAGTTTTGGAAATCTAAGCTTTATCATGAGCAATGTACAGGAAGAAGGCAATACATCTCTAGTGAAACTTAAAAGCAGTAAAACAGGATAGTAATTATGCACAATAGTGACATTTTCTCAAAGTGAGTGAGAATAGAAAATGGTTGCTGAACAATTGTGCAAAGTGGTAGGAAAGAAAGGAAAAATTGCAGTAAGTTTGCTGTTATGACTTTCTTCTTCAATTCCTATCTATATTTTTTTCTAATATTTATATTTTCTGTCTCAGACCAGAAGCTGTTGAATAAAACATATTTTTATCAAATAATAAATAAAATTATTGCAATCACTCAATATGAATATGCAATCTGGAAGAAATGTCAGGTGAACACTCCACACTCCTGGCCAGAGTAACCTACCGAGCATGGACAATAACACAGAGACTGTAGGGATTGTCCTGACCTCATCAGCCTCATTGCATGGATGTGATTCCTAGTAGAAATACTGATTTCTGTTTTTTTCTCACATTTTTCCATTAACTCCATGTGACATGGTTTGCCATCTCAAAATTTATATGCCCACTGTTTTCCATTCTTACAGTGTGCATGCTTTTTCTGTCAACGACAAAAATTACTTTGCTTATTCCCACTCCAATGCTCCAACAGTCCCTGGCTCTACACATCACAGTTTTAGATGATTAAAATAATTCCATGTTGTTTGTTTATATATATAATCATTGCTCACTGTTGAACCAAAATTACTTTTCTGAGGCTGACAATAGTGCATTCTCCTCCTACTCTCTCCCTTTTTCTCTTTTGAAACAGGATCATTTTATGAAAATAAAACTAAACTGCTGAAGGCACGGATATGTGTAATTGTATTAATCATTTTACTTCCTTATCTCCAAATATCTCAAAAAGCCTTTCAAATGGAAGGAGCTGTTTCATTGCTTCCACAGCATGAAACTAACTGGTGATTCTAACACAGTTCTCACATACAGGTGCATCTATGTGGGGGTGTCTGTGTATACACAGACATGCACTTAGACACACAAAAGTGTTCAAAATGAAGTTTTACACTTTAAATTTAAAAAATTAGACTCTAGAAAGATTATTTCAGTTATAGCCCTTTCAGGCCAAAAATATTTTTGTCAAAGCTATTCAGAGAACTATTTAAAAGAAGCTCAAAGGTGTTAAATATAAATTAGGGGCAAAGTGCAACCACAGAAATCACAATACTCTATTCTGAAAATTTCGCCAACCACAGAAAGAATAGTTCTAATTTCCAAGAATATTTCTCAAGGGAGCTAAGTTCACTAAAGTCATGTACAGTGGCATTGCTGCCTACAAAGGAATCAAAGAGTGGCTTGAACTTCCAGGACAAAGTAACCTAAAGATAGCACCTGTCACTATTGCCTGCAGATGTGGCAAAGTTGGTGCTACTCAAGAGTGCATATCTGCTTTTCTTTATCTGGTATTATTGAATATATACTCAGAACTATATAGTGCCCTTTTTCCCACTGCAATTAGTGTGACAGCTTGCAAAGAATATGGGAAGAATAAATATTTCTATCTTATTCTAATTTTGGAAGTCTAAGCTAACTGGAACTAGAATAAGGTAAATTAAAAGTTTACAATATTTGAAAAATGTAGCACGGATTACACCTTGTCATTTTGGTCTCTATTGAATCTTATTTTTTCCCACATGCCTTATGTTCTAGTTTGATAGCCCAATAAAGTACACCAAGATACTAGAAAAAGGCAACTGAGGAGAAGAAGGATGTCACAGATAGTGAAAAGAACGAGGCAAAAGAAGGAAACTAGATAATTTTGGGTGTTTTGGGGAAGAAGAGTAATAAATGTTGGAAACTGGAGGCTGTCAATTGTAGTAGTTACAGACTGTAGCATACGCAAAGATATTGCAGGTAACATAGACTGTCACTCTCTGATTAGATGAGGCTTCTGTATAGTTGGAAACCAGGAATACCACCAGTGACTTGCAAAGAGTATAATGGAGAGAGGGAATGCATGGGGGCATGCATAGAAAGGCATAGAAATTTTTGCTTCTTTGCAATTTCAAATGGATTACTGCTCCAGAAATGGATCAAGCATGAAAAAAGAAACAAAACCTCACTGATCCAAAAGTTGTCTTCAAAATTTATTTCTACATCTATACATAGAATTGTGAGCTAAATATTTACCTGATCACCTGTGTTATAATTAGTGTAGGTTCAAGCTCATCAAGTACACGTAAAATTTCAGCTGCTGGTATTTCAAGATCTGTTTGGCAGTTTTTCAGAATAGCCCTAGTGACTTCTTAGATACCCGTGATTCCATAGTGGTGTAAGTAGTTTGATGCAATTAGCCTTTCAATGGCCAATTGTTTCTCTCAAAAGTTCAAGTATTACAGTGTTTAAGCAAGTCGATAAGCTATCTCTCCTTTTTTCTTCCTGTCGTCTGCGAGTCTAATGGTATGAACAGTGAGCAAACAAATGTCATGTTGAAAAGAATAAATGTTTGTTCCTCATATTTTGATTGACAGTCTAAGAAGAGAACAAACCCCAAAAAATTATATTTTAGGTAGAATCTCTATTTTTAATAAATTTCTACCCTCTAAGATGTTTGAAATTTAGAAATATATTTATACTTCATGAAGTCCATATTGCTTTCATTGAGTTCATTAAAGCTCTTTATGAGAAGCTGTTTATGTTCTTTGGTATCACATTTAAAGTTGTCATTACTTTTTTATAGACACCACTTCATTCTTCATAAGTTCTCACAAGTAGGAGATGCTCTTCTGTTAGAAGACCTCCCTTCTGCAACTCACGGTACCTTTCTTCTATTTCTTCCTACATTTTCCCTCCTTTTACTATTCTTTGCATTATCACATTTTCTTCTGTAAGTCTTGAAAGTAATGAAACAAGCTGTCATCATTCAGACTTCTTTTTCTTTTATTTGTTAAGGAGAATATTTCACTTTCAGTGGTCTGTTCCTGACAAATGGTTTACAGCAAGATTATGGAAACAGTGAAAGAAGTATAAAAGGAGTGGTCATCAAGAGCATTTCTCCCCACCTTTAACCTTTTAGTGATAGATAGTAAATTGTGGCAGCAAGACAAATGTTTTTACTCTGGACATTTAATTTCATGTAGAGTGTGAACGGAGACAACCGATAATGAGACATATAAAAACATAAAGTGTGTGTTCACTTTATCACAGTGTTCAATACACATGAATAATGATAGGAAAAATCGCAAAGACTAAATACAAGCTTTATCTCTAATTATCCTTTAGACTGTGAGTACAGCTAAACAAACCCATACCTCCACCTTAGAAGTAGCATTAGACAAAGACCTAGTTATTTTCTGAATAACGATTTGAGTTTCCTGACCACTTGGAAAGAACGTGGTATGAATATAGTATCTAAAGTCTCCTGAACATTTGCTTTCCTGTGCTTGGAATTCCTGGTTTCACTGGAAGTGTCATTAGGCAGCAAAGCATAGCCTACTGGCAAGTCCTACTGGCAAAAAAGGCATGGAGGAAAGGAATAAAAGAAAGCATTTTTCCTACAGAGATTTCCTTTTCTTTATTGTTTATTATATGAATTGCAGCAGGAAAGCACTCAGCATTTTTACCTCTTTAAACTGCATGTTCAGTGGAGAGTTTAGAAAATGACTTGGGCTCCCAATAGACAAGATCTTAACTCTACACACTTAAAAAATGTTAAAAAACCACACAAGAAAACGGACACTAAAGAAGAGTATGTTCCGCTGTTCTCTTTTTGAGATGACCTTATGGGTCATTTTGTCAAAAGAACTTTTTGAATAACTATTCTCAGCACCAGCTCCTTTTTGGTGGTATTGCATTATTTATTCTCACGAGGCAGAAGAATGTAGCTATTGTAAAGTGAAGGATGGTAAATCAGCTCATGCTGCTTCTCACGCTCTCAAAGAAATACTGAGAAGTATTGAGAAAATAAACATATTTTGTGTCTTTAAACACACACAAAACCCCCAAGACTTTTAAAAGATGTTTGTACAGTACTTTTACTTTCTTGTTTACCCTCTAAAAAAACCAAGTTGTTACCAAATCAAGGCTGTGGCTGTCAGATCTGCACACAGATTTGTCACTCCCACTCACAGAGGTTGTGATCAAACCATCCTCTAGGTTATTAAATTTCTCTGTGCAAGATCCCTACCTAGGCAGTCTGTGAGTTCCTAGATGCAAAACGTGCATCTACACATACACACCTGCTTTGTGTATGTGAAAAAGATTCTTATTTGTTATTTATCTCTCAGTAGTTGCCAAAAGACCCAGAGAAGTTCAATAAGCTATTTTGTTGTCCCTAATACATGGGAATAATGGTAGTCAGTTATTGCTTCAAAAGCTTCCAGTCAACTTTAAAATGAAAACCAGAATGAGAAGGGATAATGATATGAGACACATCGTAGGACAGCCACGAATGGAACCTGTCCTGAAAGTGGCCCCTGACGCTGTTATTAGTAAATCTTAAGAGATACACGTTATGCAGAGCACTGTTGGTACAGATTATATTTACAGATGACTTCCTCCTCATTAACTCTGTCACGTGTCAGACACACAATGATGGTATCTACTACTTGGTTTTGGCTGTATTCAATCTCTAGACATCTATTATTTGTCACATTTCCTTCAGTCACTATTACAAGAAATGGCTGTCTTGAGTGTGGAAACACTTTTCTAGATACCTACAGTATTCATCAAATCCCTGTCAGCTGGACTATTTAGCTATCCATAAATCAGCACCTGGTAAGTCTTTCATTTAAGGTCTTTCAAAAAACCCCCAAACAGCTGATTACAAGTTTAGGAAAACACATAGTATTGTCTGAGCTTTTTCGAGTAGAAAATAAAATGAATAGTAGCAATGAGAGAATCAAGTTTAAACACATTTAGTTCACAGTTCAAAGCATTGCTCAACACACGACCAGATCTATTGTTGCTGTCACACTTTTCCCCTTACATTTCTGCAGCAAAAAGACTGCTGCTCTGATTCGAAAAGAACAGACCTTTCCCTGATTCTGCCATTTACTGCTAAGATTCACTCTCAAGAAGTTTTATGTTCTGGATTACTTCTTTTAAATCTTAAATATACCTAGATTACTAGAGGAACAATCCAAATTATCTCCTCAGTAGTAGTGTAGTTCTTCCTCCAGTGAAATGAAAGAAATAGTCTTAATAGTATTAGCAGAAGGAAAAATGAATCCCTTACTTTGGAATGCTATGGAAGAGAACGGACATAGCAGAGTGCCAGACAATGACATTCTCTGGCCTGCCTTAGCAGGCAAGGTATGAACATAACACTACAGTTGTAATGTTTTATTTTTTATAAAACAGAAATTTCATATATGAATAACCTCTTACAGATTAAAAGTTCAAAAGTTAGAAATTAAAAATTACAGCTACAACTTTGCACGATACAACTGGAACTTTTCCATGGTGCCTTTTCTTATTGACTAAAGTCTCTGACATAGCCACTCACAGCACTTTTTTTGCTTCTGGTTAGCAGGTGATAATGAGTCTAAATCAGCAGCTTAGAAAATAATTGGGCTAAAATTGTTTCACTGAGGAGAGAAATAATTCTACTGCTCAAACAAATAGCAGGTGAGTTGCCATGCTGTCAGCAAAAATAAAAGAAATAAATGTTGGGGGTCTTCAATCTTTGTGATTTCATCCAGAGGACCAGAAGAAATTTATTCTGTGAAGTTTCTCTCCCTAACCTCCGTAACTATGATTGAGTAAGGAAGTTCAGCTGAGGGTGGATCATACTCACTCTTATTTTGGTGACTTAAGATTAGACTGAAACACAAATATTTGGCTGAAGAACACTAGCTGGTATAAGGCATTCTTTTTCTCTCTAGTGTTGTCTTTCCTGCTAGTTTTCACATATTTATTTTTCAGTGTAAAGAATAAAAGTATTTCAAGAGAGGAAATTCCTGCTCAGGCAACTATGGCTGAATGCAGAGGTTTTTTATATGGTAGATCTACTGGTGCCTTAGTTCAAGCAAGAAATATGGTGTTAATCCATGTACACTGAGGCAAATAGGACATTTTAGTGAGAATTTTCATGTAATATTTAGGATTATTTATATTAATGAGAAAACCACAAGAGACCGCAGTTAATGGCAAATATTCTGTATGTTAGAAATAGAAAGAGCAACAGTTCTGTGCAGATGAAATGCAAGGCCAAGCCAATGCACGAAATGAAAACAGAAACTAAAATAATTAGAATGCAGTTAGATTAAGGAAGGCTCTGCTGGGAAAAAAACCCCAAATGGAATCCTTCACAGAGGCTGCCAGATCGGGGTTTCCCAGCACGCTTTATAAAATGAAAGAAAACGATATACACAATTTGATTTCTGCTAAATGGAAAGTCAGAAATAAGTGGCTAAGGTTGTTTGGAAATCTCTTCTATGTGTGAAACTGATTAAATTTGTTCTATAAATGCATGTTTTGACCTACTTAATACAGAGGGAAAAAAAGAAGGAAAAAAGAAAAAAATAATAATGAAAGTGTTTAACCTAAGCCATAGTATTTGTCGTGAGAGGTACCAGCTGTGCTGTGTTATCCCAACTGGCTGCTACAGAAACTTCAAGATAACAGACTTCCCGAAACAGCCTAAAAATGCTAAATGATGGTATAATTACCAGGTACCTTGCCTAGGTACTTTTGCTCTGGAAGACTCAGTTATTAAAAGTTGCCTAAACTACATGACAGCGAATAAAAGGTTCCACCTACAATCTTTGTTATATTCAATATAAGCACATCCAGAAAACAATTGCAAGATTCTACACTCTTGTTTTCCAACCCTGAGTTATTTTTAATGGTGGGTCTGTGTTCACAGTTTCGTTTATGTCCAAAGAAGCTATTGTGATATTTAAACACTATAACCAACAGATGTATTTGAAAATTGTTGAGGTTAAATTCTGTTCTCTCACACAACCCAAACTTTTCAGATTTGAGGAATACAGATAGACTCCAAACAGAAGTTTAGAAATACAAGTACCTTTTACAGAAGAACTAACTTGGAGACTGGAGATAAAACTCATGACAGGAGATTAAAAAAGACGTATACTGATAACCTTTGTTAACAAATTTAACTAAGATATTTTAAAGCAGTCTGGAATTTCTAAAAAAAATTTTAAATCCCTACAGTGTTTTGGTATTTTCTAGAATTACTATCAGTAATTTTATTTTAAGGTTGATTTTTTATTATATTGATGATACCCCCTCTCTTTATACAGTTCTGACAAATCTTCTTGATAGCATGCCACATATGTCACACTATATATTCATTTTAATCACCTCTTTCAATTGTCATAAAAAAACAATTAAAATGGCATACCTAGTAAAAAATACTATTTAAAATTGTCATGCAGAGAATTTTGTTTCTCTCTGTCTCAAATAAATACGAAGCAATTTAAAATGCTTACTTTTCTGATTAATTTGATTTTGTTTTGATAAATCAGTCACACAAAATTTTTTTTGCATAAAAATTGTTTCCTTAAAGCCTTTTAGGTCTCTTTCTCTTAACAATCTAACTGCTCTAATTGCCATTGCTGTGACAGGAGAAGTATGGTATTTTCATTATTTCCCTTTTGCTTTGCTTGGTAAACACTGTTAGTTCATTTAAATGAGGGAGATGAACATATCTGTAAGAATATTTTGGATATATTCATCAAGAATATGATGAATATGATTTATGTTTATGAATTCCAAGTCCAGGAAAAGCAATAGCAGTAATGTTTCAAAAAATTAAGCTACAGAGTACTGCTGTTTATCCAGCCTAAGAGTTTTCATCTTTATTGTGAGACTATTTTAAAAACATAAGCAAATCCCACAAACCTGAAAATAAATGTATGTCAAGTGGGTATCTTCCCTTATTTATATCTCTTTGGCAAGCCCGTAAATTACATTTATCTAATTACTTATGTGTGATGGCAACTAGAAACATTAATACATCTGGAGTTGTGCAGGGGTAACTGTTGCAATTCCAGTCTGTATACAGAAAATACGAAACAGAGCTGGTGTTTCACTATAAGCCAGAAGCATCTGACTCTTTGTTAGAACAATCCTGCTTTTAGAAAGGATAAAAATGGACCTGATTCTACTACTGAGCTTCCCAGAGTTGCTTCACCAAAAATTGCATAAAAATGGCTACATTTTAATAACCTGTGAGCTTTATGATTTACACATGAAGTGTCTTCATGTTCTCTTCTTCTTGGCAAAGGTTTCATAGCAGCCTGCTCCAGTGTTTTATTGTGTGCAGTGCAGAATTTATAAGTCTTTGTTATTTTCATAAAATACATTATAAAATATTTAGTACTATATTATGAAAGCATTATCATAAATAGCTAAAACTGTAGTTCAGTTATAAAGATAATTGAATAAACCATATTTTCTGAAATATCATCCTGCAGTGATGAAGCACCATTTTAATTCTGTTCCATTCGTTTATTCACTAATGTGGCAAAACGGAATATTTCTCAAGAGTTTGCACTTTGAATTAAAGACCCTAATTTATATACTGAAATAAAGAATGAATTATGTCTCTGCTCCGCCAATGTAACTTACATTTAAACTTCCAATAAACCTTATTAAGACAGAAGTTTTCGTTTTTCAAGACATAATTTAAATAGATAATTTTATTTTAAAATTAGCACAACTCAGCTGTTTCCAGATGTTGAGAAGATGCTTACTTCTACTTGATGGGAAGCTGTAAATGTACACGTTATTTCTTTGTTTTAAGCAATAAATACATAACAAAGGAGACTGACAATATATCAACTGTAAACAACAAAGAAATTCAGAGCCAAGGGAAAAGCCAGATATATAGAACATTTCAAACTTCCACTGAAACAAAATCCTTACTTATTAATGTTGTGCACTGAAAGTAAACGAAGTTGAAATAGAATATAATGTAAAGGCCATGCACTAATTATGAATGTTGCTAGAGCTTCATTAAACTTTATATAAAGGCAAAATTGCCTTTATCAAAACTTGTCCACCAAGAAACTACGTTGACCACTATCTTCACTCTGATTTCAGACTGACCTCAGTAACATTTGTAGACGGGAAGAAGTACAATTATAACCAGTATTTTCCATGCTACCTCCTTTCCAGAGCTCTGTGTTAAAGCCAGAGCTGTATATCTGCACCTTAGATAAGGTATAGCCTGACATTTTTTTAAATAAGATGTGTGAGAACTCTCACAATACACATTATTCTACAGCATCTGTTGTGAAATGCTCAGAAGAGGGAGAGAAGTGTCTAAATACATATTTCTAGAGCTAAGAACTATCAAAAGTCAAAATGCCTCTGGGGATGTTTTTCAAATGCTAAGACACAAAGTCAACATGTATCTGGTGCAATGATTTGAGAAGTTCTGCAACATGCATCACTCTCATTCCATTGCTCCAATTCCTCTCATGTGAGGTATTAGAGCTTCCTTTGAAACCTGTAAGTCAAGGAAACTCCTTGCCTTCAGGTGTAATTCCTCCACCAACTCTGATATCACTATAAAGCTAGGCAATATATCAGCCTCACTGAATAACAATGGTATTCAAACAGGGCTTATGAGGTTTAAAACAGTCAACCAGTATTAGATATGTAAGATGCTGCCTGTGTAATTCACTGATACAGTAGTTAAGAACTGCAGACAGCCAGCATACTAACTGGGACTCATCTACTTGAATTACTAGAATAAATAACATGATTGTTAAGAAGTTTGTTTTGGCTGAGCTAAAGAAGAGTTGCATAGAGAACACCTGAAAAGTATGTAGTGTTTTTCTCAAGACCCAGTTAAAATAGAGTGGGACAGCAGAAGCAGTTCCTGGCCTGAGCTACTAGCTTCTTTTCTGCAGGCAGTGGTGCATATTAACTAACAGGTATCTGAATGACTTGTGATGGAGCCTCTGGCTTGGACATTCACAGGTTTCGAATCACAGTAAAATGGTGACAACTGTGGTTTGATTTAATATACTGGTACAGACTGGAATGGTGCAGAATCTGCTCCATGAGCCATTTACGTAAGAGTATTTCAGAAGGATAATACAGAAGACTCTGGCCCATTTATTTCATAAATCTGAGATTAATTAATGACATTTGAGGAATTGCAGTTTAAACTTTATTCCCACTTTTCAGTAGTCCCATGCTTAAGTTATGAGAGTTACGTCTAGTTTAGTTCTAAATATATTTCCTTTGTGAATTTATGTCTTACAAATGTAACTGTGCATTGCTTAGTAAGCTTTATGAGAAATTAGGGGAGCTGAACAAGAACAGGTGACAGACACATTACTTTAATGGTCCTACAAAGACCAGCATTTGCAGTCCCCTATCTGATTCTGAACCATATTTGAATGCCCTTGGATTCAGAATCATGAGGGCTTTCAAGAATAAAATGTCCAAGTTCAGTGTAACAGAACTATATCTGAAGAAGGAAAGGAAGAAATGTTGCCACATTCTTATCTACATCTCAAGGAATCCCTTCACCACCTTGTCAAAAATAGGCAGGGAAGGTATGCTTGTTATTGCAGTATCACACAGAAATCTTTCTGCTCACAGATTTCACTGTTCAAGGCTGATGATATTACTGATACACACCTTCAAGCAAATGTCAGTCATGTTTCTGACTAATGATTAGTATAGTGGGAGAAGATTTTCCTCCCTGTCTTTCCTTACCTCTTATTCTACCACAGGGTTAGCTTGTGACTAACCTGACACAGTGTTGGAGAAACAGGAATTTCAAGGTTACTTCTTTAATCACTAATTAACACTTCAAATTACTGTGCTGAAATCTGAACTTTCTTTCCCCCATGGCTGTCATAATTTCTGGGGGGGGAGGGGACAGAAGCAGGGGAGTGTAAGGGACAGAAAAACTGAGCTGGAGCATCACCGAAGATGTAAGTTCATTTAAAGGTGTTTGGAAGGACAAAGTAATTATTTATCAATCCAAAGAATATGAGTATATATTTGTTTGTTTGCTGTTTTAATAGCAGTGGATAAAAGCCAGGCACTGAGAACCTAGCAGAAAGTGTAATTTGTGAAGAGCAAGGACAATAAAAGTAAGATAGAATCCAGCAAAGCTAATAGCAACTTCCACTATCTAATGAGATGTATCCTAGATTCCAATCCATCTGCCAACTACAGCCAGAGAGAACAGTATTTTGTGATTGGTAACAGAGGCCACTAAATTAATCCTACTTCTTTCCAACCAGTAGGGTCAAAAAAGGACTGTATTTGTGACATGTATGCACCACAAACATGGTATCTTAGCCCTGATTATTTAATATGTTTGCTATTATTTGACATTAATGATTAATATCATACTTGATGAAATGCTGAGAAGTTTTTAAATGCCGTGGTGGTCAGAGGACAGACTACACAACCTAATGTCTTGCTTTCTGTATGTATTGGTCTGTATTCAATGACTCCATTCTATTGTTGGCTTTGAAATACATGCTTTAAAGGCATATGAAGAATGGCTTTATTTTACTGCATCCTTGCTGCAAGGTACAGCCTAATGGCCATTCCTGAGAGCCAGTGGTCTTGGCTCCTATTCTTATCCCACGACTGACTAGCAAGGTCATAAACTCTTTGAATCTATATGGCAGAGGTAAGTAAGTTAATGTGATCACACCAGATATACTTTGAAATTAAGGCAGTTGCAGCCTAATTTTCTCTTGACCATATTGTACTCTTAATTTGGAGTTCAAGATTACAATGAACGAATTAAATTAACAGGTCCAATTTAGGTGTTACTAGACTCACATATTATGTTTTCTTTCTCTCTGTCAGCTGTTTTTTGATTAACATATCAAGAAGATACGTTAATCTCCACAGAAGACTGTGGAGAATCAGTTTTCTCTTTGCAGCTCCCTTTTTATTTGTGAGGCTGAAGATGTCAACTTCTTATCAGCTTTTACCAATGATATAAAAAGAAGGGGGGAAAATTCAATCTTATATTCATCTGGCTTCATATTGTTTTGGCTCTGATAGGAATTTCTTTCCAGTGGAATGTTTGTATATGAGAAAAAGGGAATTCACCACATCTAGGACTTTTCATGTTTCATTTAAGTTTTAGCTATGATTCATTTAATTATTATACAAGCCAACATCTTTCTTCCGCTATGCCCAGAGCAGAAAAACTCTCATTTATAATATGATTGTGAATTAGAATTAGAATAGAATTAGAATTAAAATGAATTAGAATTAGAATTAGAATTAGGAGTTAGAATTAGATTTAGAATGGGCAGCTTGTTCAGTTGAATTCAAGGATCTTCCAAACTCTGATCAGAATTCCCTGGCAAAATTTGTGCCCTAACACAAAAATACAAGCCAACATCTTTCTTCCTGGGGGTAGTAGTTTCCTAGAACTTCTCTGCCAACATTATCTCAAAAATAAATTTGGGTCTCCTAGGTTCGGTTCTCTCTGAATCTTTGAAATAGCTGCTGATACAGATATTACAGAATGCACCACTCTATATAATATTTTGCAGCCTCCTTATCATCCTCAGAAATGTGATTTATGGTTCTTATAACTCATTACTAGCTGGATCTAACTGTAATAATTACATCTTTCTCTAAATCATAGCAAAAAAAAATGTTTTCTCCAGGCCATGAATTGTCTTGGAATAGAAGCCAATCAGATGATACAAAAATCTGAATAAACTTAAAATAAGTGACATGGAATAAAAAGGATTTATAACTTCAAACATGAAACCAGATAATAGTGTTTATAAACCTATAAATTTTAAAGCTCACAGACTAATTTAAAAGCATTTTGGTGATACTGCCAGATGATAAGTGCATAAACAGAAGGTTCCTTTGATTATCAGGGTGTTTGCTTCTGAAAATTAGAGCACAGCCATTTATCAGAGGGTGTCTCACGGCTATAATCAGTTAAGTATATTCAAGAACTGAGGTAATTTAGTATGCTGAATGTCAATCAAAGCAGGGCAAAACATGAAGCAATGTGCTAATGCAAATGTGAAATATGCATATGCTAAGGCGGCACAATGAAGGAATAAGTGAGAGTCACGTTCCTGATGTGTTACAGTACTTTGAATAGTCAGGAACATGTGAATTCAGAGGGTGTACCTGCAAGCTTTCAAAATGCAGTTCTATATGGACTGAATGGTAACTTAGAGCAAACAACTGTTATTCCATGATGACAGAGATCAGGTAATATCACCCTTTAGGCACTAGTTTAAAGGAGTATGTAGAAGGAGGACACGACACTTTTACGGTGTCTTTCTGAATTTCACATCAGCATGAGGAGAGACCTTGATATGGGAACTCTGTTTCACGGCAAACTCATCTTCTAAGAAAGTACTTCAAGTACTTAAATGAAACTGAAAATAGGCAAGAGCCACAGCAATACAATTATACTGATATAGAGGCAAAATAAAAACAAGCTGGCTGCTTAGTTCTCCACAAGGACAGACCTTGCCAAAATCAATCATTAGTGTCCAAGAGACCTGTTATTTCTCTCTAAGAGAAAAACTGTGTGTCCTCATAAGCTAAAAGTTTCTATTTCCCTGTAGATGATTTTCCAGATTTACTGCTACTTATCCTGGGACCACTGACTGATAACAGATTGTTCAATTCAGAGGTATTGAAAAATTAGTATTACTAAGTCACGTGCTATGCTTTGGGTCACAATTACAGTAACTGCCTTTTTGACTAGGCATGTAACAACCTGTATTTTTTGTTAAGAAAAAGGGTTTTTTTTATACAAGTTAATAAACCTGAGTTTTTTGGCTTGGTTTACTTGTATTAAGAAGATGGTGTAGCCGCAGAAAATTTTGATGGACAAAAGGGACATTGAAAAAAACTGAACTGAGGGCTCCTAAATACTTGAAAATCTCCTCAAGTATTTCTTGAGGTAAAAATACTTGGAGATGAGTCAGAAGAGTATTATTAGAAGGTATTATTAATATATGTTTTACTTTTTTTTTGTCATACTCTTGAGTATCTGCTTAAGGCTATGTACAACATTATTGGAGCAGCCCAACTGAACCAAAACCATTATTCTTATCTGATTCATGACATAAAAGACTGGAGACGCCTACTACCCATAATTTTTGTTATAATGTACCAAATTTAAGCAAGAATTTATTTATATGATCCGTATGTCATATAATAAATTGATGACAGATGATGAAGAAACCAAAAAGCAAGGCAACCAGACTTTTAGATAACTATGCTTATGGTTAGTATTGATTTACTTGATGGTCAGCTGGAAGTGTAATCCCTTTGTCTCTAAATATCTGCTATCATATGTAAATGGAAATAATCCATCAAAAACATCTTTTATGAGTAGCAGCCTTATCAGACCTCCGAAGAACTACAATTAGGGAAGATGTGCTAAAGGTGAAACTTGACCTAACCATTAGCAAGGCTATTTCAAAATGCGTGTTGAAAAGCAGGGTATAATTTTGATGTTTGATTTCCTATGTCTAAAACTTTCATTTTTGGAAAGATACATTATTTATGATTTTCCATCAATTGTCAGTGATATGCAAAAAAAAAAAAAAAAAAGGACATAAAGCTATATAAATTCAAGGTATTAATTGATCACTAAGAGACAACAAGGAATGCTTTTGTCAGTATGTGACAAACAGAACTGACTAAGTAAGCAGGAACGAATTGCTACTCTCTTTTGAAGAACTAAGAGCTGGTCAATAGTGGAAATAAGGTATTGTACCTGATAAACTGACAGTAACCTCACATCCTTACACATAACTCTAACTAATTCCCCAATAAAATAGTACTTATTCATCCCTCAAGAACATATCTAAATTGGACTTTTTTACATAGGTTGTCCATGTATCCTCCCAGGTCTAGATTACAAAGAAATCCTAAATCACAAATTTTTTTCTGAGTGAAAAGCCAAAAGCCACTATACACATTGCATGTTTCTTTGCTTTTTAATTCTTATCTTCTTCCTCTCTTTTTGTCCCAATATATAACCATAGGGACAGAAGAACTGCTGGAAAAACACATGGATTATTTTTGTCTTTTTTTTTTTAATTGCTGCAGTATATTTTGCACATTCTTAATCCTCAGTTTATAATATTTGAGCTGAAATTAACTGAAACTGAGCAGCTTTCAGCTAATAAAAATTAAAAGAAATCTGTGAAAATAAACCCAGTGAAAATCTGAAAATGCACATAAATAGAGTAAAATGTGTACAATTTCTCTTCTATATTTTATAACAAGCATTAGTTTTATTACTGCCTACAAGGTCTTCCACCAAGACAAACACTGTATTGAACTAGATATGCTTCACATACCACAGCATCTTTGTCTCAGAGAATTTAGACTAGAAAGGCAAAGATTAGAAGAAAATATACATTATTGATTGTCGTAAGACTAAGATAAGAAAGATTGTTCACTAAATGGAATTTCAAGACGTACAAAATTTCTATAGCTGACACATGAACTGAAGGTAGAGTTCCTAATTTAGAACAGCTAATTAAACATAAACCCTATCAACGCCATACTGTAGCAACTGAAATTTAACATGTCATTTGGTTAATCTTTTTACAGCTTTCTCCTCAGTCACTGAAGCTGCTACCCACCTATTACAGCTGTACTGTACAAATGTCATTACGGGAAGGAGTGCAAATTTTTCTCAGTACTATTACTCTGATCACCTTTATCTGTCTACAATCAAGGGCATTTGTGCATGAATAAACAGCTTTAATTCTCTATTGTCATTGGCTATATTCTTATCAAATAATTCCATTAGTTCATGTCTAGAGCAGAAGCAATATCATGTAGCATTAGTGACCTAATAAATAACTGAAATAACATTGTTCATGACATGACTAATATACAAACTCTCATTTATTTATTTATAATTACTAACTAGAGCAAATAAAGATAGCAGTAGTAAGTTCTATTTATTGTTAGGTTCCAAAGAGGACAGAGGGCTATAACTTCAAAATTACTCATTGAAAATAGATCAAATTGTTATATTAGTAATTGATGTCTGTTGAGTAATTCCTGCATCACAGAAGAATGTTGTTTCAGTTCCAGTATGCCAGCAACAAATAACACAGCTTTACTTCAGAATTTTCTCAGGCATATCTGTAAGACATAACACTGTTGTGCCATAGTTCAAACGTAGACAAAGAATATACGCTTCTTTATAGTACCTAAAGGACATGGATTCACATTCCTCCACAAACTGATTTCACCTTAAGTGAACATGGACAATGGCTGTTTTTTTGACTGACAAGAAGCAAAGACATTAATACAAATGATCCTCTGAAGGACTATTACTTCCTAAAGAAATATGGAGGCAATTGTTAGAATATTTCACTGCTATTATTGTTCTTGTGCTGTCAGGAATAAATACAGAATGATCAAGCATAACTTTCAGCATTGTTTTGCACTCACAAAGGCTAAAAAGTGTTAGGTCTGGGTGGTATCTGAATAGAAAATGTCACAAGAATATGTAATTGCTCTATGAGGCTGTAACAGTAATCCACTAGCAAAGAAAAGTTGACTGATCATGCATTTGTGAAACATAGGAAATATTCAGAAAAAATGGGTTCAGAGACTAAATTTAAAACACGTGCTCATTCAAGATCTACTGGGGTTATGTTTAAATGTTGTTGGAGTCTTGGCTTCTACTTTTCAAGCAAAATGTAGTTTGAATGATAATGTTCAAGTCGCTGAACAAATTGCACCAGAATTTTCTAAAATGATGGCAACATAAATTTCTTCCTAACAAGGTATTGCACTCTATTTCGTAGCAGAAAAATTTTATCCCACTTATGTTTAAGAAGTTACCTACCTGTGACAGCAGAACTTTGTGGTCTGTCTGTTGAAATAGATGACTGCAGAATCAGGACAATAGTTTGCAATACCTTTGGGATCTTAGGGGTTAAAAGGTGCTCTCATAAGTGGAAGTCATTATTATTGACCCATAGGGAGCTGAGGTTTATGTCCAGAATGGCAGGGAATCTTCTGTATGTTTTACTTTTTCAAGATGTCTTAGTTGAAGTTCAGTAGGTTCAGGTACTTATCACAGAGCCATAGATTGACAAAAGAGTTGGAACATATCCGCGAATGTCGTTAAACTTCAGTTGCAGGAAGTGTCTTACAAAGTCTTTCTCAGAGATCAAAACAGGAAAAACACTTAGAAATACACAGTGTGAGCAACGACTGATGGCCTCTAAGAAAGGAAAGGCAAGCTTCACCATCTGGTTAGGTTTCTTTGAAGACAAGACTACCATAGGAGACAAAAAATGGAATTCAATGGACATCACATGTTCGGATTTCCAGAAAGGATTTGACAAAAGTCCAGCTCATGTGTTGCTCTTTTTTGCTGCAAAGTGGCTCAAAAGCACATGGGCTAGCTGCCTGTTAGCGGTGTCTTACTGTTCAAAGCGCAGTGGAGAATGGAGGAGGAACGAGCTGAGCTCTGGGGGCATCTGGGCATACTAACTGCTGTGAAATGTCATGCATTGATGTTTCACAGAGTAACATCAATTGTGTTTAACCCCATCCCTGCTGATTTCCAGTGCAGCGGCCAAATTTCCTTCTGGAGCAGTGATTTTCTTCTGAAATTCTCGTTTTGATCTGCAAGGCTTTTTTGTCTTATGTGTCTTAAGCATTGTCGGTCATTGCCTCTAACATCTACTATAAATGTTGGGTTTGCCATTATGGAATTTATGCACAGAAGGTGCTGCTTCACAGCAATGTTTAAAAGTTAGTGCATGTCAGCAAAATAATCAGAATAAGAAGTTGCTGTTGAACAGGGGACCTATCCAAAATACAACGAAGTCAATTGAAAAGTTCCTGTGGATTTTAATAGGTCATGAGAGTGATGTGACCTTCGAGCTTCTGTTGTCTTGTAGCAGGAATAAAGCTAAACGTAGCCAGTTTTATAGATTAAACCCACATCTCTTCAAGGACATCACATCTTTGTGTATATTTGTTCAATTGACTCCCGGGTTCTGTAGGTAACAGACCAGATGTGTCAGTGACTTTCCCTGTGAAGGAATCCTTGCACCAGTGCTTCAACCTGCTTTTCCTCCCACATGGCTTCAGAGAGGAAGAAGCAATACTCAATCGTCTCCCAAAAACCAGTCCACACATGCTGGTCATCCAGAGCTTGGTGCCTACATGGCTGCTGGTCTACTGAATATTAACTACTAGAGAAGGAAAACTGCGATCCATTCTGGATTAAATGAAAGTGTTGCATTGTGTTGTGAGCATCCCTTCGTGGTATTTTTACAGTCCTGAATATGAATATGAATAGGCTGCTTATGAAAAAGGCTTTGGAGAAGGTGATCTTTGGAGGTCTTTTTCATGACACCTTTTTATAAGCCATTAGTAGATCTATGAACCTAATTCTTTTAGCTTATTTAGATTTTCCTGACACAAATTCTATTGAATGCACTCATTTAGTCTGTGAGAAATTGAACTTCTACTGACATTGATATATATAGAAGAGCTCTATGGATATGGGCCCTATTTCTGGACATAAAATTCTTTCTGATGAGGCAGCTCCTTATCTGGCATGGATGTGCTACTTACCTACAATCATTATTATGGGATAATAATTAATAACTTCATAAACCTTTTATAAAGGATAATAAAAAAATATTATTTAAAAAACAGGATTAAAATCTTTGTTCAGGGCTTAAAAGGTTTCTCAGAGCCTGGAAATCAATAATAATTTATATCAGTCAAATGGTATCCGTCATATTTGACAGAGTAAAAAACCCTACGAGCAATTTAGATGAAATACGCTTTTTCTTGCTTTGTATGCCATCATTTTCAGCACTCACAGTTATTTTATTGCATTATACATTCTTATCCAGGTGTTCCCCAGAAATATTTGTTGTCATGAAAAATTTGTACACCTTTTAGAATTTGTGTTCCAAGACACTGAAATAATTCTAAGAGCTTTTGTACCTTTTTCATTACTGCTTAAAAAAAATCCCATTATTTATATGAATAAATAATGAATACAATGTACAGAATAAAATTTGAAACACTATAGAGCATAAAAATGCAGAGAATTATAGAAAATAAAATTTGAAACACTATAGAAAAACTATAGAGGATTCAGTAC
Organism: Machaerirhynchus nigripectus; assembly: GCA_013397975.1. Taxonomy (NCBI): domain Eukaryota; kingdom Metazoa; phylum Chordata; class Aves; order Passeriformes; family Dicruridae; genus Machaerirhynchus; species Machaerirhynchus nigripectus. Next base: position 3,068,625 of record VZRQ01001982.1, read on the forward strand.
TTCAGAGTTACCATGTTATGATCACTGTTGTCCACAATTGCAGGTACAGAAGCACATCTTGATTTTAAGCATGAAACCAGTAGTTTTCTTAAAATTCTTGCTTATGTGACTAACACACCTATGTGACCTGTTTGCTCTGTAACATCTGTTCTTTTTATCATAGTTTTGTGGAGTGGCCAATAAAGTGCGAGAAAGTCATGACAGGGATTGCAAACACTGGAGAGCAAACAATATTTTTTTAAAAATATTAACATAATTCTCAAAATCTTATGATGGGAGACAAAGAAGAATGGGAACATGGGAACAAGGAAGAGAAAAAAAACCATCTTGATGCCTTCACACTTTGTAAGTGCCATGCCTTTGGGTCATTTTTAGCAACCTCTAACACATCCTGGCTTAGAGCACCAATTAGTGGAGCTAGTTTTACCATTTGATTCAGGATTGGACCTGAATTTTTTAATATGATTGGTGAAATAAATGGCACTGGAATATCTGTGTTAATTAAGTCTACTGTTTTTCTAACTTATGGATAATATTTCTTTCCAAGAATTACTGTATTTAAACACCCATGCTGTCATGAAAATCTTGTAACCTAAAATGTGCAATGTACAAGCGTGCACTATATATTTGGAATTCTGAACAAAATAAGTTAACACAGAGTTCAGCACCAACTTTTCAAAGATACCTGGAAGAGCTAAATAGGTTTTGCAATGCACTTGCAGGTTGTGTCTTCACATTAGTCACTACTACAAAATCCACACAAGACAGTGGGACAATGTTTAGGTGGGTCACTGGTTCTTAGTTTCTTTTTAACACAGCTGAACTACTTTTAAAACCCAGCAAGCTTATGTGAGACTGCACCGAGTCACATTCTCAGTTCACAATATTCTCAAATTCATAATATTTCCTTATGTAATTAACGGTCCTTTTACAAAACTGGATTCAGATTTTAATATTCCTAAATATTCACAAAAATTTTGTTCATCAAATCTGAGGAACAGTGTCATTAAAAAAAATTAAAAATTAAAAAATAATTTAAATAGACCTACCTAGTTTTAGAGATTTTCGTAGAAAACTACATTGAAAGTGCACAGATTTGTTAAACTAATTACTATAGCAATCAGAAATAATACTAAAGGATGATATACCTCACCAGAATTATTCTCAGTAACTTGACATCTGCCTTGGTCACATACATGGTGATAATTGTAGTTCTATTGTTTAACTGCCTATTTCAAGTTGTTTTTTTCTTTTTTCAAATGTTAGATAAATGGGCATGTGTAAGCTCAGTGGATTTATCATATCTGAGCTAAATATAGATTAACGTAGTTTGTGACCGAAAAAGATTCTGCAAAAACCATCACACTGAGGTAATTACCCTCCTCCTGATGAATTAAATGAATGTTTTCCCTTATGAATATACATGTGCAATTATTGAATCAAAGTAAAAAGCTATAGTTGGTCATATGAATACAGCTTTCCTCCTTTAGGCTCCAGACTGAACACTCTTAGAGAAGAAAATTAAAACCTTGCCATACATGGCAGGTTTTTTCATTTTCCGTGACTGAAAATATTTCTAGAAAAATTTCATCAGATATATTTCTAATGTTTATCTTTTTGGATTTTTTTTGAGATAATCAAACCTCAGAAATCAGCGTAAACCCATAAGGTAACAGCGTATTGGAGACACAATTGTTGCAAATGTTGCCCACTTTTTTGAAAAGATTCAATAGATATTTTGAAGTACTTGCCTTTTGGCAGAACATTCTTTGCTAAACCCAAACTTCTGGTCATTCCAGAATTTACATTAAAAAGCTAGTACTTTCTAATCTAATTTTCTGCATATATTAAGTTCTGTCAGCTACAAATATATTCTAGGTTTTAAATCAGTGAAATATTAAAACTGAGTCTGATAATTAATACTATTGATAAGAGAGAAAACAGTAATTTTTATGATCTTACACTTTTTTTACCACTTCTGCTGTTATGATTCCAGCTTGAAATTCTTCTGAAACTCTCCTGTCTGGAGTTGGAACTATTTTATCTAGTAGACACATTCTCTCTTTTACCAGTTACACAAAGATATGAAAACTAAGACCACGAATCTTCTTTTTCTTCTTCTCTACTGATGACAATGGTACAATAACATAGCCATACATGTGAGGAAGAAACCACTTTATGCTATAATGCACTGCAGTGCTTTTCTTACTTGGCTTGATAGTGCTTTTCCACTTGCCATTGCATGATTTTCTCTTAGCAGCTTTTTCAGCAATCTCACACTCTTCTGCTCCTCATTTTGTATCAAGCTGTGCCATATTTGAAATTTATTGCATTATCTTAGGATAGCACCATATTTTTCACTCTTATTTTAACTCCAATATGGTGACTGACGGTAAAAGTGTTTCCATTTACAGCTTCATAGCCCTCTGAGACTTGGAGAGGTTTGTTACCTCCTTTTAGAGCTTCCCATTTAGCAGACAATTATCGGTACCTCACCCAAACAGGAACACAGCAGAACCCAACAGCAATTACCCAAGCGGCAAAGCAGACCTGGTGTACATCCAATAACAGATTATGAAGATGAGATACCTCTTTGTTACTATTTAAGGGACAAACATTCAGGAGCATCATCAGTGAACAGCAATCAGATAACATTAAAGTAATGTTAGAGCAGAGAATTACAATTGATTAAACGGTGGCGCCCAGATCCTCAAAGATATTTAGATTGCCATTGAAATCTACCACAGACTGATTTTTAAATCTTCAGCTCAGTTTATCCTCTGTTTATCAATTATCTAACAGCAAAATAAAGACACTAAATGCAATTTTTGTAAACCATAGGAACATAAAATGCAAGATAAACATAAGATATAAGATTGAGGAACCTCCCTTGCTTACCCTAAAGGCAGTGTACTAGAAAGGCACTTCCTAATAAACTCCCTACAGCCTGAAGTGCTCCAGCTTGGTCATTTATCACCTTTTTTATATTTCAATATGAGTTTTTGAACTGTATGAGTCATCAGACTTACTGCCTTTTATTAGATTGTGCCAAATGATGAATTTTTGTCTGTGGATTTTTGCATACCGAGACAGATCTTTAACTCAAGACAATGCCTTTAACCTCATCAGTGTTCATTCCAGAGACATGAATTGCCTTCTTATCAGAAAACTCAGGTCTAATGAAAGCAATACACAAAGGTAATATCTGAAACAGAAGAATCTTTCTATTAAAAGGTGATCTTTCCCACTTTTTTTTGGTTTTGGGTACTCCAAAGGTTTCTGCTGCAAAAATCTAGTCATTCCAGAAGCTAATTTTGAATCAGCAATACATATCAATTGAAAGTACATGCATATCTTTGTTCAGAAGAGTGATTTCCTAAGTTTTTGCAATTATGTTGTCTAGAATTCTGTTGAATGTATTTGGAACTCATGTAATTAAAACTGAGAGTGAGAAACAAATCACAGTTCTTAACCGGGGAAAGGTAATGTTAATTGAGATTAGTCTCACTCTAGAAATCAATTCCTTTAATCTGTTCTTTCAATTATATTGTAAGGACTCTCCTGTAAAATGCCCAATCCCAAGTATCTTTAAAAACTCGTGTAAATAATAATAAATTTTTTAAAAGCTAAGGTAAATAAAATATGGTCCTTTGAAAAAGAGTATCTGTATATAACAATGAGGTTTTTGACCTTAATTTGCATATACCCCCTTTGAAAATAAAAACCAAACAAAACCCTTTTTTAAAAAAAGGATAAATGTTCAAAGTTTCACTAATATAGTCAGCCTTTACTGAATATTAAATTATTGAGGTACATGACATCAGATTTTTCTTAAAAGGAATAAAAACCAGCAAAGAAACTGATTCCTGAGAGGAGTCAAAGGAAGGTGTTTTTCTGGCATCAGCTGAGAGGCCTTCCACAACACTTTGTGATGGAAACAGGTAAGACCACATGGCACTATCCCCTACCCATCCCTAGTTCTCAGAACTGAATCAGTCTAACTTTGACTAGAAAAGTGATATGAACAAAAATTTATCTTATCCTGGTACAAAAACAATTCAAAACCATTCAATGTTGTTTGATTTCCTTGGATCAAGAATGAAAGAGACATTCATAACAAGCTCCATGTATAGCCTCAGCTGCACTGTCTTGTCAGCCTCTCTTTGTGCAACAAAATGCCTGCAGTGAAGGGCATTTGCAATGCTCCAGGGGGGTTTTACACAAGGAAACCAAGAGGGTAATTCAAGCCAGCAAGCCACTTAGCATTTTCTCTCTCAGAACATGTTTCCTGTGATACTGGCTGTGCTGCTAAAGACCAGTGACAGTGAAGTGGTTTACTGACCATAGAGCTCTCTTGAACACTGGGCCATCTTGCAGCTGCTTGTCAATGCCACTTGTTTCTTAACTACAAATCCCTGATGTCTGGTATTGGCTCTTCCTTCAGTATCCCCTGGCATGGCCAGACCAACACCATCATATGTGCAGGGGAAAATCAGCTATTCAAACATTAGTAACCAATCAGTACTAGCTAAGTTAAAAGACTGTTTGGAAAATCAAATAGACTCATACGGAATAACCTCAAAAGATAAAACAAGTCTAGAATGATTCGGTTTTTGCAGCGTTGGTTACAATGACAGTAAATTTGATGTATTTTTTAATTCTGATGCCATTGTCACCTGTCACTTCCTTTTTCTTTCTCTATTTCCTTTTCTTATATAAAGTGTCTTTGAAACAATTATAAATTCTATTTGACACATGAAAAGAAGGAGAGGAAATAGACTTGACATCCATCTTACAGAAGTCAAAATGAGATTTAGTGCTTCAAATATTCAGTCTATTTCCTTAGGCTGTGTTATAAATTAACCTGCATTACCAGCTGCATGTCATCAGAGATCATGAGCAATTTGTTCTACAATAAAACTGGAAAAGTACAATCACTGTTAAATAACACCTGTGGAAATCAAGGTGACACTGGTAATTTTGGAGAAGGCCATTTTATTATCAGTGCATATTGGGTAATGGAATGTAACTGGGAATACATGAATAAACAGCTTCTAAATCAGCCAAGAATTTTTGGTGATATGATGAATGGAGCAGAACCTGTATAGTACAGAACTGTTCATGTGTTTCTTCATACAAAAGAACAGGAGAAAGAATAATTACTGAGGAATCTAGTAAATTGGACCAAGCATTCAAAAAATATTTAAATGTAAAAGAATTAACCAAAATGTTGACAAAGAATGTAAATCATGTTTAGCCCGCAACTAGCGTGTTCTAAAATAACATAGTATTCAAAGATGACAGATTGTTACACTAACTCATGAACTAGATTCCTCACATTCTTTTATACATGCAACTATATAAAACTGATAAACATGCTTATGCCAAGCTAAATGAGGAAAAATAAATTACTGTCATATATTTTCCAAGAGAAAAAAAAAAAGTGTGTTAATTGTCCTGTTTAAGCACAAACTGCTGTTAAAGACCAGGTAGGCTAGAGATGACCACGTGACCTTGAAACAGACACTGTTTTTATTACATGAGAATGTATTCTCCTCTTTTTAAAAGAGTGTAAGTAGAGAGTAACAACATTGCGATTCCAGATCTTTTAACCCTTGGAATGTGTTCAAAGCACTAATGAGAACCCTTAAGGGGTTCAATAAATCAAATTCTTGAGGACAGCCCATGAAAAATCAAAGTGTGTGTGTGAGTGTGTGCGTGTCCATGTATGTATCTGTGTGGCTGTATCCTCTTCCTCTTGTACAAAAACCTGGCGGCATTTCTAAACCTTAAGAGTATTTTGAAGCAAGATGAAAAGAAAAAACAAAGGTAATACTTTCCATCTATAGGGATTATGTTTGTGAAGACATATAGACTTAAAATTCAAGGTTATGAACAATTTTTCAGAAATAGAAGGCTCTGCTCTTATTTAGATGTACTCATTTATACCACACAGTACCTTACAGCACAGAGAACTGTATGCACATTAAACTTGGAGAACACATACATTTTTTTTGTAAATTGGTCTTCAGACAATACAAAGCATTTGTTTTATGAGGTAATAATTGATGACTAAAACCATTTAAAGGAATGAATCTATGAAAGGTTTTTAGTAAGAATGCAAAAAATGTCTAATTCTTTCCAAACCGAGGTTGTAATATGGGGAGTCGCGCTGGGGAGAAGAACAAAACCATGCCTTAGTTCTCATTGAGATTTATGTAAAAAACCCCTTTAACATATTTGTAAAACATTAATGAAATAATAGCATAAATCTTGAAACAGAGTTCCAGATACAAATTAACATTAATTTTAAAAGACTATTCCTCTTATTCTAATTTGTGCATGGTCATGTATTATGCACAATACCAACCCCTGTCAGACAAATCAGTACCTCAGGTAGGTAACAGCTATGTAAGTACATAATAATGAGGGTCAGTATGTGTCGGACATCAGCAATTCCTTACTCTTTCCCATGGTTCCAGAGGTAATGTTTTAATAGGATTAACAGTTATGAAACATCTCCAAACACTTTGCACTGAAAGTCAGCATGATTTCTTTCAGGAGCTTACAGGTAGCTCTTGGTGTAGGCATTCAGACATAGCTTTCTGTGCCTGTGCCTGTAACCCTGCACAACTCAGCCACGGCTCAGGACAGAACATGCCATTATTTTTTTTCCTGCTGTCTTTTTGAGACTCATGGATGTTTGTTTTCATCTCCTTTATGGTACCTGAAATTTAACCGCTATTAAAAAGGCAGAATGGTCTGACTTTGCTTCAACATAAAAGCTCAGGCTTCCTAAGATATTTATGTGGCTAGAAGCAAGCTACATATTTTATAGTCGCTATTTTGTAAACCTGTCAGGAGACAAACACTTTCTTCTGGTGATGTTTTTTATCTATTGCTCTTTTAGGTTAGAAGTGCACAGTAAAATACCATATTCAGTACTTTTTCTAACCAAAAAATGCTGGAAACATGTAAAGATAAGTATAAGCTTTCAGATACTTATTATTGCAACTAGATTAACTTTTAATAGGTTTAATAATCAGTATTTAATGAAAAATATCCTAGCATTGGAAAAGATTTTTTTTTCAGAGCTGTGATGCATTATTTATTCTATGGGATGATTATCAGCATCCAAACCATGCCTCTAGTCTCTTCTTTTATACATGATTTTTCTTTACTATCACACACCATTTCAGGACCTGAGTTTCAGCATCAAATATTTTTTGGTGGAACACATCCCAGAGTCCATCATCTCCCTCCCTTCTCATCTCCTAAATATTCACTCTTTAGCTTCTGCAGCAAATTGATTTCTCTCATGTCTGTATGATCCATGGAGCAAGTCAAATTCTTCTGAGGCTTTAAAGTTGGATTTAAGGGCATAGAATTAAAGTCAAGTGCAGTCTTAGAAAAAGGAACATATAAATTGGAAATTTTAAACCATTGATGAGTAAGTGTCAAATGTTTTTGTCTTTTTGAACATTATTTTTTACTAAAATCTTTATCATGCATAAACATACTCTTACTTTCCCTTTTTGTAACATGATCATTTATAAATATAAGAGATTACTAACAGAAAAACATCCAAGCATTTGCTTTCTCATAATCTGTCTTGATCTCTAAAAATCTCAGAAAAAATTACATTCTTGCTTCTGTTCTTTTAAGAAATAATTCTTTTTGACTTGAAAATTTTGGTATGGAAGCAGGAATGAGCTAATGAGAAAAGTGAAATTATACGGATTCAACCCACAAGACATCTTGGATAAAAGTGAGGTGTAGCATGATGAGGAAATAAAAAATAATATGAGGAAAGATTTCCCACTCACAAACACTGAGTGTTTCCCACTCAGCACACCAAACTGTTTCTGAAATCAGTCAAAGAATTCTGTCAATTATGGTGTAGAAAGATGCTTGTATCTTCTTGCTTTTAAATTTATTCAGTGGAAATAATACAAAATTGTCACCACTAGGCTATTAATGGGGAAAAGTTTTATCAAATATCACTAAAAAAAAAAAGAGAGAACATTTGCCTTTTGAAATTGGCATTTATGTACCGTTGCGTCATGTATTTCTAATATCTATTTATGGATTGTCATAGAATAAAAGACCAGCAGAATTTTAAAATGTTTTTTAAATCATGCATTGAAATATTATCTTGTGCTCAGTGCTGTGGGGTTTTTTTTGACACTAGTTCCATCTTCCTTCATCAGAAGACCTTAAATGCATAATTTCAAGTGAATGCGATACTCGGTACCTCAGTGTATTCAGCATTTACTCAAAATCAGGTTCAGTAAGAAATGACAGTGAAATAAATTGAAAACATTCCATGCCTGATTTTCAGCTAATATGAATTTATACAGCTCCAGAAAAGTCAGTAAACTTGGATTATATCTTGTTAAAAATGTATGAAAAATATCTAATGTCGTTTTTAGAGTGTAAAGATGTCAGAATTTAAAGATCAAGAATTTTTTGACTTCCAGAGAAAAAAGGCTAAGAATGCAGTCTGCCTAGGAACACAACATACAGTTCACCGCAAATGTAATAGTGCAGCTTTTGGAGCATCCTCTAATCTCAATTTATACTAATATATTACCCAAAAATATATTGCAATTGGAAAGACTGTAAAAAAAGAAATCTCTATTAATTTGTAAGAACAGGGAAATATCTGTTTCAGAGCAATTAAAGCACCTTGTAGTATCATCTGACCTATTTTCTGTTTTCTATATGAAGCATTTTACTGCATTATGATTACAACTGGTGAAAAATGATCAGAGCAGTCTCGAATGGAGGCTGAATTTGAAATTGAAGTCAAGAATGTAGATCAACACTGGAAATGTTTTTACAGTGTTTTTAACTAAAGCTTTCAATCAAAATGTTACAAAATTGTAGGGAATTTTAAGTACAATTATAAATCTCAAATGTGAAATGTCACCCTCCCTTTAAATGACAGGTTCCTAACCCATCTCATCCCCTTTCACAAGCTTTTCACAACCTTTTTCACCTTCATGTTTGTGACTAATTAATACTGTCATCTTTCTGCCACCTTCCACAAGATTCAGTCAATGTCAGCGACTAACCTTATGCTCTGTTGCTGCTTATAGATTAATTTACTGAGCCATCTGTCTGTTTTCTCTACTCCGAGTATTTCCACATTGTGTGATATTTTAATAAGCGAAAGCAATTCAATCTAAAATATTGTTTTAACCTATGAAAGATGTAATGATTTGTCTGGAAATTGTAGCTGGCTTCGCGCAAACATCAATGGCATCATGATGATGGTCTCTCACTCCAGAGAGAAGAGACTGGTCATCTTTTTATTATCCTTATTTATATGTCTATTCTCATTTTCTTTATTATATCTATTTTTTTTCAGTCATATCCTATCTTTCTCCCTCTACTTCCACATAGCCTGACATATTACAGGATAATTCTATTTATACGATATTAAGGAATACACAGGTTGTCCTAAAAAAAAAAATTAAAAAGAGAAAANGGGTTTTTTTTCAGTCATATCCTTTCTCCCTCTGCTTCCACATAGCCTGACATACTACAGGATAACTCTACTTATAGGATATTAAGGNCGATATTAAGGAATACACAGGTTGTCCTAAAAAAAAAAATTAAAAAGAGAAAACCAAAATAAAAAAACCAAAACAATGTAATTTAGGTATGGGCAGCTAGAAAAACAAGTACTGCCATTGTATTGTCTTGTCTCTGCTGGACAAGATTGTATAGCACTGTCATTTAACAAAGCTTTCTCAGATGAATTACGCAGCTACCTGATTTGAATGAGCCTGAATTCCAGACACACTGTGCAGAAGTTGACAATGGCTGTATGTGGTATGTACTATGCATAGTAATAACCAGGAAGACACATATCTAGAGAAATATCACCAAAAAAAACCAACCCAAAAACTCCAAATAAACCACCAGAAAAACTCCAACTTCATGACACAACTGGATCTCAGAGGCATATAGTGATATGAAATTGCCTGTGAGACCAGGAAATTATTCTATGTTTTCTTACTCCCACTTTTCAATTGCAACTCAGTCTCCTTCCCGTTGTGCTGTACATTTTGTGAGACTAACAAGCTGTGTTGCAAATAAAGAAATAAAAACAATCTCGGCTGAAACTAAGTACTCAAAAGTAACTCTGTCACTTTTCATGTCCAAAAATGAATGCCTTTGAGACTTTTTCTAGATGGACTTGGTAAATCTGAAAATAGAAAATTTCAGAAATACAATAGGAGAAAACAAATGCCTACAATTGCATTAATTTCTACTAAATGAGAAAAACCCAGACTGCACACAGGATCAGATGCTACCATTCCCAGCCTAATGTTAGATAATGCCTGTGTAGGGTAATGAGAAATGAAGGACTGAAGGGCAACGCTAGAAGAGAGGAGCACATTATCAAGGAGATAAGTGATACATCATTAACTCACTTGGAAAAGAGAAAAAAACTGTTTCTGATTTTTTATAACGGAGATGACTCAGAGAGAAAATTGTATTGGGATATAAAAACAGATGTTAATTCTGTGGAATTCAAGATTTCTAGCTTTGAGAGGTATAAAAGCTTCATCTCTCAGGTTTGTCTTTTGGAACTACTTCATAAACGTTTCCTCAGGAACCAGGACTGGAGAAGTCAGAGAAGGGAAGAGTTGTTCTGTAGGAAAAGTGTCCCCTGTGGTGGTTCAATATTCCTGTCCTTTAGTGACTGCCTGCATGGTTCACTTTGGTGCACAGTTATTTCACTTGTATCATTGGAAAGCAATTCAGCCTATGAAACCACTAATGTTTTATAGGAAACATGCTGTTTCTAGGAACTTCTAGTTTAAGTGTCTTTCTTCTGCCATCTTAACTGTTGTACTTGTAGAATAGTAAAATTGGAGGAAAACAATGATCTTTGCAAATGTGGTAAATAAAATATAAGCCATATATTTTAGGGATTTTTTTCTGCTATTTATTTAGAATTGAACCATGAAATTAAAAGTTTAAGGGAGCATTCTTATAATACTACAGCATTTTTTCCCTGTGTCTTTATTTCAAATACATAATGTTACAAATTCTGAAGACTATGGGAAAGACAAGATTGACTCTTCTGAAGTTCATCCATTCCCCAACTTCAAACCAAGTCTGAAATGCCCTCTCAGTAATTCCTGCTCATTAGCAGAATCCAATCTTTCATTCAGCAAAATCTACTTAAGACAGCTCGATGGGTCTCCCTTTTAGAGTTTCAAATAGAGTATGACAGTGGGAGCATTAGAATTGAAAACGTATTCTGAATCTATCCTTCCCTTTGCATCTATTTTTTCCTTCCAATCTTTGTTGCAAATTCAATGGATGCAAATGAAATTTATTACTGTAGGAAAAAGAATGTATTTTTGTTGCAAGCCTTTTAAAAGGACTTATGCTATGAATTTCATTCTTTTTTGTTCATTTCCAGGCAACTGCGTATTTTGTTAACACTTAAGATGTCCAGTCTGACCTCCCTTGAAATAGTTTCAGTGGCAGAAATCTGCATGCTTCAAATAAAATGGCTTGACCCCCTCATAAATACATTTCATCTTGAGAGTGTATTCATGGGAGAACAAAGCTTAAAATAATTGCATTTGTGTTATTCTTGGTGCCCTTTATCAGGGTCTTGGTTTGATTTTGATGATATTCAGTAGGTGGTCCATTATCAAGGTTTCCTGTTTGCCACTTACCTCCTTTTTGAAGTATTTCCCTCAGAACTTGTATATAATTTTTTTTTAATCAGATGAATCATATGTAACATCAGCTATTGCCTAAGTTTTACGAATTTCACCTTTCCAGCTTCTGCATCTGGAGCAAGTACTCATCAGTCCTTTCCCGAGGACTTCTTTGATGAGAAAACATAGTCATGGTTCATGTGAATTCACCCAGCTCATATCCTTTGTCTCAAGTTTAAGCAAACAGAAAGTGTGCCACTTTGTGATTCCACAGAGACGAGTGGTAAGGAAAGTGGCTTCTACAGCCACACCAAATTCTATTATGCCTCAAGTTTTCTTTTCAAATATACTTAACAAAAAAATATAATCAGTTTGGTCTGAAAATCCAAATCCTTCTTGACTGTAATATTTCAGTGCTTTCAGAGATTTTTGCTATGATTTTTGCTGGTTTAGAATTTAAAATATGCAAATTATTTCCACACCCTAAGAATGACACAATGAAATAAAAATAGCAAATTAACTAGACACAAAACTGTATAATTAAGCTGTTGAATGGGTTTATAGTATTATAGACTATTTCAGTTCTCTTGGACATTTAAATGGAAAATAAATTGTGGTTAATTGAAAATCTTAAAACTAGCTGAAGACACACTTGGATTTATTTTCCATGAAAAAAGAATAAATACCCCATTATCAACTATGATGAAAAAATTGCTATCCATAAACATAAAACATCCTTAAAACATCCCTCTTAGCCATCTGGGTTTGCGCAGCATGCTAATAATTAGCGTTTCCTGGAAAAACACTAGGACTGGCCAGATTTCATGAATTTCTTCAATTTAAGTCCTACTTCCATTTTTAATTGCCATTTTAAGTGATGGGGGAAATTATTGAGACAGTAGAAAATAACCTTTATTCTTTGAGAACCTTCTATACTTAAGCACTGAAGATACATTGAAGTACTCAGCTTTCCTACCATTAATGTTTTTCTCCAAACAAACACATCCCATAATACAGATAATAAACACAAGAGCACTGAACATAATGTGAATTCTCTGGCAGGAGAACCTACACAGTTTTTTATGTTCATGACACACCTAAAAATTTAGCATTTGTCTAGGTGTTCTGCTAAAAGAAGTCTATTCATACATTTTCTTTGTTATGCTGCCACATTTACTCGGATTGAAGAACTGAGAATTGTGGTGTGTTTTTATTCTAGGTCTTTCCCTATAAAGACATTCAGTAGATTCCAGTAACCAGAAAAGGTATATTATAAAAAATAGAATTCTTTTGTATAGCCAGGGATTCTTTCAAAAAGACTTATATTTAAGATATATATTCCACAACAGTCCCAGAGGTCAAACTCAGGTAAAGGAGAAGAACAGAAATCTAAAGTAGCAAAATGAAAGTCCTGTGAGGACTGCTGATCTTGGTGAAAAACTAAAAAAAATCAGGTTAGAATAGTATGTCAGGCAGTGACATTAGCCAAGAAGAATCTCCCTGCTAATTAGGAAATAAGCTGTCGTAATTAATCATCCTGCAAAACAGTGATTGTGGACCAAGCTTTCAGTTTTTAGTAACACTGGATGATTACCTTATTAATGTATAAATGGGTAATTTACTAGATATTTGAGAAACTGTAATTGAAAACTGACAGCTTGAGTGTTACTGGTAAAATTAAGCAAATACAATATACCCTATATAATTAGGATAAAATATACCTTTTTATGATTTAAGGATATATGACCATCATGTACTTGATCATCTACTCTGTAACAGATACTGCTGAATTTTGATTTCATCTTCATCACATTAAAATTAGTAAGCTGTATTTTCAAGGTCATCAGTATTTGGATACAGGCCAAGCCACCAGAAACAGATCACATAAATAATGGCTATTTCTTTGTATGCAAATAATAAAATGGTCATCAGAAATTACTAGACGAATACATTTTATAGATGAGAGAAAGTACTCAGGGACTTCTTCTAAGAATAAACCTGAGCTCTGTGATTATTTCTTTCAGGGTTGCTCAACTTAGGAAGTTTGCTTGAAGCCGAAAAGTCATCTTTCTTATACATGGTTCAGTACAGTCTTTTAAATTTTTTTTAATAGAAGAGGTATGTTTTCTATTTTATGATGGGGACTGAATACATAAGTGTTCCTGTTCTCCTATTTTTAAATGAACGCTATAAATGAAAATACCTTCTGTTCTAACATAAAGAAAAAAAATCCATACTTTTGATTTTTCCTCTCACTCAGTGTGTGTTAGCAGAAATATAATTTCACCACTTGGTACCTCAGTTTACAGTGAGTAGAGAAAGACAATGATTTCCTCAAATGGTTGTTTAGAGGCCTCATTAGGTGCTCTGTATAATTCTGAGATCCTCAGAGGAAAGCAATTACACTGTGCATATGAAAAATATTACTATCTAATTAATTTGTTATTGAAAATGACATGATTATCTGACATATTCTGAATATAATTGCACCCATTACTATTTTTAAGGCTCTCTTTCAACTTGCTTGGAATTTCACACCTGAGAAAGAAAAACGTTCTCCTAATTGAATCATCAGTTCTATGAATAATTCATCAGAATGACTTCGTGCACAATGCATTATTAGGCTTCATTTTTCCTGTATGCACTTTCATCCGATAAAGGGGCAGCGTTGTCTCTGAACTGGAGAGACATGGATCTATCTGATGGGTGCACCACTCAGTGAACTAGGAATTGGCTGGATCATCACACTCCAGTTTGGACTCAGTGTCCAAGTGGAGATTAGTGACAAGTGACATTCCTTGTGGGTCAGTATCAGCATCAGCACTATTTAACATCTTTGTTGGTGACATGGAACGGTGGGACTGAGTCATGTGGGAATTGACATCTCAGTGTCTTCTGCTATATCATGGAAACCTATTCCTTTCCTTCCTGCAAACCACTTTCCACTTTCAATACTTTTTTGTTTGTTTGTTTTGTTTCCACTCAGAGATTCTGCCAGTACTAGAAGATTGGGCTGATCGTTTTTTATATTAAACAATTTTTTTTTCTATGGAAGAAACTATCATAACCTCCTACAGCTAAAGGGGTATTATCTGTGAGGTACGCATTACTGCAAGACTTTTTATTTTACAAAGTTCTTATGAAAATCATCCTAATGTAAGATTGAAGAGCATTTTGCATTACTGCATCTCAGTTGTGTAGATGTGTTCAGGCAATAGCTCATCTGAGATGCACAGGTAAGTTTAGAAGTTCACTACTCCTTACCCACAACCAATATTATGGGTACAGGTCAAAAAGTTATTCCCAAAATAACAGAAAAAAGTGCGGGTTTTCTTTCCCATCATAGGTCACCATATAAAGGAAGGTAAATACTGTGACTATGCAGATGCTTTGCCATTTCTGTCCCCGTATGGCACATTGAGACATGCTGAAAGGCAGGTCTCTGAGTTAAATAGCAGGAGCAAAATCTGGCGCCTGTGTAACCTCCTTCAGTGCCTGTGAACTGGTATGAATATAGACTGAGTTTTTTAAAAATATCAGTAAGTCTCACATCATTATACAACATGTGAGATTTAGTGAGGCTATTTTACATGGTTGTAGTCTAAAGTACTGTTAGAGATGACAGCAGTACTAAGACGATGAAGGGTGGGGTCAGGCAGAATTTTACCTTTGTCTCTTAAATAACAGTGTAAAATGTAGCATCTATTCTCTGACCATGTTTCTGTGCTTTATTGTCATTTCAAAGAACGTGTACAGAAATATTGGAGAAATACAAAGAGAGAAATTAATAGGAGCGAATTGAGCAATTGCCTTTAGATATGAAGTACTTTTAGAAATATTAATACTGTTGTATTTTCTTTTATAGATATCACCTATAAGAATAAAAAGGCAGGATGATCAGAAGAATTGGTGGGAACTAATGCAGTCTCCTTTCTACTTAATTTCTGGTAGCACTCCTAATTAGCACAACAGCTGATTAGGAGTAGGTCCTAGCTATAAGCTCATCTTTGGACAAATTTGCGTGTTCCTAAATATCATTGCTACTAAATGCCACAGAGGAACAAAACACGATATATGAAATTTCACCAAAGAGGAAGATTCACTTTCTTGCTATAAGAAACAGTAATAAAAATAACTGAATGGCATGTATCTATTCCCCCTGAGGAAATACTTCAATTTTGCTTAATTGTGTGAACACTTTCCTTATCAAAATAGAGAAAAATAAATTATATGAAACTGAGTATACATACAAAGATTTTGTAAGAGCAGCAACACTTCTATGCCAATCTTCTTGATGACTAAGGTTAGGTATCAAATGCCAACTTCTAGAGATGCTTTATTAATGCCATTTTTATTTAAGATCTGGAGTAGAACCCTGACCATATCTATATTCATTTATTTCAGGTAAGAATTAGATACAGCCTGAACAAGGCCAGCTTTTTTTTTTTTTCCAGCAAACAAAAGATGAAGACATTCGGGTTCATGTCTATAAATCTGGCTATTACTGAAATTTGAGTACCACTATTGACTGTTATAATAATTGTGGGGATTTGTTCATGCTCACTGTAAAATTTATGAGGTACAAAATCTAAAATGAAAGCAAGTCTACTGGAAAAATAATTACTAATTCAACACATTCAGATTTTTATCAGGTTACAGACTGGGCTAATGAGGATTTGTTGCCCTTGAAGAACGCGAAGAATGCTCAGCGTTTTCTGATTAGACACATCACTTTAATATCCCAGGAAGTGACTCTGGCCTACAGATTTTCCTCATGTTGCCCAGATAGGATTATACAGTACTAATCTCCTGGTATAATAGTGAAGGCAGAAATATTCTACTAGACCACTCAAACAGGTATTACTATGTTGTTAAGCAACCTTCTACCTAAGTAATCCATTTACATTGTAGAAATATCTTAGAAGGCATATTCCTTAAAAGAACTTGTAAGAGGGTTAGATGGGACTAAAAAAGAGCTGTTCACCATCAGCTAGAGGTATATCACTGCTCTAAAGTATCCAAATACAAATATTTCAATGTAAATAAGAAATTAACTTCAGTGATTCACATATGCTTCATAACTTTTTAGCTCATTACAGAATGTCAGACTGATCTACCGCCTCTGATATTATTTCAAGTTTTACTACTTCCTTTGCATTAAGTCTATAGCATTACTTCAAATTACTTTCCTAACCACATTTGGTATCTCATAAATTCAGAAGACAGTTAAAATAGAGAAGTTTTACAAAGCATAAGCTCAAGCGTCTTTGGTAATAAAATGATTTCTTTCTAAGTTCTTGCTTATACAGCAGTCTGAGAAAAGTGTGGCAAAAAAATTTTCAAAAAGCCAAGCAGTAACACAGCAATCCTACCAGTTACCTGTTGGAGGAGATTTTAAAACAAAACAGAGTGAAAGCCCTCTTCGACTTGTAGAGCTGATACCTACCACAAAATTGTATTAAAAAAAAAAAGGGGGTCAGCAAAGAAGAGCAAGAAAACCTTTCTCAAAAGTTTTTATCATCTATATCCTGTAGGACCTTACACAATGCTGCAAGCTAGGGCTCATAGTAGTCTAGATATATCAATAAAATGCATGAATACATCACATCTCCTGTGATCTCCCAGGAATACACTCATCATTTATTAAGAATTATTTCACTAGGAGAATGAGGCAGTTATTTTATGGTGCCCAGGAGTCAATAGCAAACTAATAAACAAACAAACAAGAACCCCAAAGCCCTATTTAAGACAAAACCTGCTCCAGAAATCTCGTGTGATGGATAAAATCCTCAAATGGCTTGGGTTGGAAGGGATCTTAACGACCATCTAGTTCCAATCCATAACATAGTTGCAAAATTTTAGAAAGGTTGCATCTAGTCTCAGCAAAATTTAGTTAAGCCAGCTGTAGTCACTTCTGAAAATGCCAGAAAACCTTCACTAACGTTCTGTCTTAGGGAACTGATTAGTATCAAGATTTTTTAAAAATCCAGGGTATTCAGTCTTAAATAAAAAGCAGTTAGCTAGCAATGGCACGCCTTCCATGGTTTGAAGCCTGAGGCATTATACTGATATCTCTGTCCATATTTAAGCTTGTGGCAAATAGAATTTATTTTCAGAGAAAAGCCAGCAGTAGCAATTCTCATCCACATTAGCCAGATATACCTAAACTTAAAAGATCAAGAAATTAAATTATTTTTCTTTCCATTTAAGTGACTGACTTTAAAAAAAATTACTTGATTTGAGCTATAGAATGTAAATTAATTTAGTTTTCCAGGGTCACAGAGCAAATTTGTGTGAGAATTTAAAACAGTTGCCAAGCCTTCCAGTTCTAAGCTCTCTGATCTTAAATACAATCAATACTAAACTGTTTCCCAGGAAGCCTGAAGTTTAATGAACTACCCTATTCATGGGATATAAAGTAAATGAGTTTTGCCTTTTGGATTCCCAGATCAGCCAGAGAACCGCATTTTTTAGCATAACTGTAAGAGTAAGTCACCATACTATCTTTTTTTCTTTTTAGTTATTTTAAGCATTTAAGTTTCTCTTACTGAAGAATATAGGCAAGTTAAGTTTATGTTTATCTCAAAGGAGGAACTCAAGAAAAAGAGTAAATAGCCTCTTAATTTAATGGCTAAACACTGTGCTTATACTTGAATTTTCATCTATCATACCAATGTACCTGTCAGAAGAGAGGACCATGAGGATGGTGACGGGCCTGGAGGGGAAGCTGTATGAGGAGAGGCTGAGGTCACTTGGTCTGTTCAGCCTGGAGAAGAGGAGACTGAGGGGAGACGTCACTGCAGTCTGCACCTTCCTTGTGAGGGAAAGAGGAGGGACAGACACTGATCTTCGTGGTGTCCAGTCGTTCTGTGGGGACCAGTGACAGGACCTGGGGGAACAGCATGAAGCTGAGTCAGGGGAGGTTTAGGCTGCGTATCAGGGAAAGGTTCTTCACCCAGAGGTGGTTGGGCACTGGAACAGCTCCCCAGGGAAGTGGTCGCAGCACCAAGCCTGACAGAGTTACAGAAGTGTTTGGACAATGCTTTAAGATGACGACGATTCAGAGATGGGACACAGCTCGATGCAAGCAGAAGTCATTTATTGTTTTCACAGCATGGCTTATATACTCTTACAGCTTTCAGGCAAAACTTTCCATTACGCTAACAAAACTTGCAATATTCATGTTTCCTAGCAACATTGATTAATTATAGTTTTGCATGACTACATTAAAACAAAGCAACTATACCTCCCTTAATACTTCCTTCTACATTCTTGTATGTTCCCAGGGCTGGGTCAGAATGTCCATATCACTTGTCAGCTCTGCTGTACTTTGGGCTCTGCTGCCCAACTGCTCTCCTACATCTCCCCCTTCCTTTTCCACCAGCAAGACACTCTTCATAGATTTATCAATCAATTTCCGAGAACACTGCAAAATATAAGGTAAACAAATTAAAAGCACTAGCAAAATTTCTAATACATATATTTGTTTTCAACACATTTTTTAGCCATCCCGTGGTTCCAAAACCTCTGAATAATTTGTCAAACCAATGCCATCCGTCTACCATCTGGAGCTTACTCATGCTGTTTTGTAGGGCTTGAATGCTAGAGTGAATAGATTTGGAATGGTCAGACAAATTCATACAACACACGCCTTTTCAAAATCTTCACACCCATGTCCATGCGCTAAAAGCAAAAAATCAATTGCAGCTCTGTTTTGTAAGGTAGCACGTCTAACGCTATCTGTGTCTAACAACAACCCTGCTAAAGCGGTGCTGGTAGCATTTGTCTGTTTTGCTAGCCAGCAGCTTAATCTGTTCAAAGTTTTCAATGCTTGTGCCATGCCTATAGGAGCAAACAAGGAGGCAAGGACTCAAGTTCCTAGATTCCAGTTTTCAACAGTATCATTGCAGTCTGAGCGTAATTGATGTGTCTTTCATTTGCTCTTATGGAAATATTTCTACATGGATACATTCATTCGTCATGGGTGTAACAGGGGCAATGGTGGGATTATTGGGATGTCCTGTGAAGGGCCAGGAGTTGGACTTGATGATCCTTATGGGTCCCTTCCATGCTCTACGATGATACAGGCATATTAGGTGACTAACCCTATCCCCCCACACCATATATTTTATTAGTATGGCCAAGTCCTGAAACTTACTTTTTGACCTTTCTGGTTGCAAAATTAGAAGATGGGAATGAATACAAGCCCAGGAATAAAACCAAAGTAGGTAAAAGAAAATACCTTTGACTGCCTTCTACCACAACCTCTGTTTGCTTTACCATAAAGTAGAAATTATAGATGGGAGCCAATACTGTTCAGAAGAGGATGAGGACTGTTTAGCTAAAAACATCTTCTGTTTCTCCATTTTTTATACTTCAGCCAAGAGCTGAAATAAATTTAGACTGCAGATCTAAGCAAAGAAATACAATAAGCCAAACTTGTATTTCTCTCCTCTTTTCCCTTCTTCAGTGACTTCATGTTTCGTCCACTAGTAAGCCAAGGATGAGGAAAAAGATGTCACAAATTCAACTTATTATTGGAAACACCAAGAAATCAGCAACAGAGGCTAGGAGGAAAAACTCTTTTTACTGTTTCGTAGTGCATAAAACCAAAAAAGTAGGCTTTAGATTGAAGGAAAAGATGTGTTAGTCAGACATCTTGACTTGCAATAGTTTATCAAGTTTCACTGAGCTATTCCTCTATATACTACTTTTCTCACTTTCCTTAAATATAGTAACACTAGGGAATTTTCATTCATTGTTTCTTCTGCACTGCTCCCCTGAAAGTTATTCAGAGATGTGATTGTGCAAAGCTGTCCTCAGGCAGCTCAGACCCTATATCAAGGGTCTTTGCATGAGCTGGACAGGTGTATATCCCAAACTGTCCTATTTGTTAGGTTCAGTGCACTATTTAGATGTTTTCTTTGCTGATTGAACATCCAGTGTTCAGTGTTCAGCCAATAATTCAAGAAAAGATTTATATACATTTATCCATCTGCAGTCCCATACCTGAGTTCTTCCAAGTTAAGATCATGTTTAAATACTGTCCCGACCCGAGCCTTAATTCCCTTTACAAACGTATTATTTTTCATGTGTACTTCAAGTGCTATCAACCAACATAACCACAATGAGGAATCCTCTGAAATTTAAGTGTCCTGCAAATGACGCCTTCAAAGCACGCTTTGCCTTCAAAGCAACATTAGCTCAGAGGACAGTGTTCCACGCATGAGGTGTTAGGTACATAGTGTTAATTTTGAAAATGCAGGTTTGACAGCTGCCCATATGAAAAGTTGCAATGCACTCTGCAGGTTTCATAGCTGTCATTTTGGTGTCAATCACAGCAATAAGAGAAAGAGGATAGAGATGCAATTGAAAGTCATTCAGTCATGCTCTGTGATTAGTAGACTGAAATACATCTGATTTGTCTCTTTCCTACGTATAATGAGTAGAACTAAACAGGATTTTTCTGATTAAACCAAGCTTTTGTCACAAAACACTCATTTGCCAAACAGAAGCATTTTGCAAAAACAGATTGGTTTTGATGAATTACTGAGTAAATGCAGAAAGGCTGCAAACAACAAACTGCCTGATTTTCTGTCTGCTCACCTTTGGGGTTGCCAGAATCCAAGGACGTTTTGGAAAAGCAAACACTTCAGGCATATGTCTTTGAAAACAAACAAGGCTTTGGCGCTTGTGAAGACATGGATTAAGAAAAACCAAAATCCAAAAAAATCTTCCTAAACATAACCAATAAGTGAAACATAAGACAAAACAGCTATATCACACAGGATGACAGTCAGAGTCTTGTACGCTAATAGAATTAATTCAACTGAATTTAGACCAGTTAGGAATGTGCTAGCAGTACCAACTCTGTACTTTGTGATAAGTCCTCTGAGACCTTTCTGGTGGTTAACCAAGTTTTCCCTTATGTGACCAGACAGTATCAAGTTCGCATGCAGAGCTCATTTAAGAAACTTGCACATATAAACTATTCCAGCTCCCCTTACAAGTGCCATTGCTCCAAATAACCCTGCAGGGTTCTGGGTACACAAAATTATATGTATACAGGACCTGAATGTTTCATCCAAGGAACATCCCTTCCATCACAAGCCAAGATACAACTGTCATAATGTAAAAATGTTCATTCTGCATTGATACTATTTTTCATAGGAAACTTTGAGGAAAAACTTTGATACTAATTAATTATTTATTTTGACTTTGCTTAGTGTGGGAGAGCTGTCAAGACTGTAGCAAATAGTGACAGCAGATAATTGCTACACAGATATTTGCTTCTAGTAAAACATGTCTCTAGGAAGTGCTCAGAGTATAATAATCTTCCAATTCATCACATATTTGCTGGGAAATAGACTAAATTTTTCATGCCTCCTGACCTTAAGTAGAAAGTTGCTTGCTGAGAAGACACAATGGTTTGCATCTAGTGACAGATGAGTGCCCCAGCAATCAGTAGCTTGCCTTGCACAGCTAAGCCACATACTCGCACCTTGCACTATCTTCTGTCCACAGTGAGCAGTCTAAAATGTGACACAGAAGCAGGCCCAGCTGCTATATTGAAAAGCTGCAGAAAAACACAACTCTGATTTGATCATTCACAATCTAAAATTACAACTCCAAGGACAGAGTATTTCTTTGACAGCATTGCTTCTGCTGACTCAACTTAGAGGTGGTCAAAGCTAAAAACAGATGACCAAAAATAGAAATGATCACAGTCTGTCCAAACTAGCCAGTTCAAGTGAGAAACAGAGCTAAATACTCAAAAGACGAGAAAGGCAATTAGCTTATGCCAAGCACTTGCTTTCAGTGCCAGAATTTGTTATTCTACGTTTTTTATTTACCAAGTGATCTTAAATGCACCAAATGCTAAATTCACCATTTCCCAAGATGTATCATATAAACTGATATCCTAGTTAACAGAACATTTCCTTTTTATTTCTTCCTTTCCTACCTATTACTCCTTTTGTTGCATTGAAAATACTTTTATTCAAGTATGCATCCTAAAATGTGGTGCATCTATCAATTTAGCATCCTCTACTGCTCGCCTGTCTACAACTTCACCTTTATTTACATTTCTTCATACCTCTTACCACTTTTATAGCTTACTTATGAAATAGTTTAACTTTGCCACAGCAATTCTGAACTTGTATTAATAAAGACACTTTAGAGAGAAACTTGAAACTCTATTTTTTTCACAGAAGTATTCAAGAGAACTATCATCTTCCATGCCTAAGTCATATAGAGGTTTAATGCTAGTTTATACTGTTTCTGATTATTTGTCACAGAATCTCTCCCTGTGAGTGAATATTGGTATTATCTCCTCAAGCTTTTTCTTTTGCCTTTATTCTATCAGATGGTAAGGAAAGGTAGAAGGGCAAAACACATTCTCTCACCTGTAGTGAATCTACATATTGGTTGCAAAGCCCACACATTGTGCTGCTGTGCTGAGACTGGCCAGAATTGACCCAGAAGAAAAACTGCTCTCTGTTACAGAATAATGTGGAAAAGTCATTGACACATAGTCACTTTGTAGAGAAACTCTCTTGTGCTGTTGTGCCAGGCACTTCATATTTAGCTTTCATGCTTTATTTCTGAAGCACAAAATGTGATTTCACTCAGCAGGAACAGTTCTACATCATGTTAATTATTTTAGTGTTATCCACCCTATGTAGTCCAAAGAATTCCTAAATATGTGTGACAGAAAGTCAGATTAAATATGGTCTCGTAATGAAAAAGAGATGTGTTAGGTACTTGTGATTAAATGTGTTAGTTTACTTAACAGTTTCAAAATGTCAAACAATCACCAGCTACTGCAGGAACTCAGTGAGTGATTTTCACAAATAATTAGTAGAATTTCCTTGCATCTTAACACTAACTGATTTTGTCATACCCTAAAGCCATCCATTGAGCCATCAGCGGGGTAGATGAAAAACTATCTAAAATCCTGGTAAGTAACGTGAGTATTCAGAAAGAACCAATTTTAATTCTTTCAAAGCCCTGAGGCACTTATGAGTCCATACTACACATAGATATTTAGTATGCAACAATCAATTCAACCATTAATCCTCTAAAACTATTTTCTTTATGCGTCCCAGGAGCTACTTGCATAAGGGTACCAGGTCTTCAGGTGAAGTGCTTATAGACTTGAAATGGGACAGATACAGGTGTGATTCTTGTGGCTTAGCCATTCACAGAGCCTTCACAGGTACCTTTTCCTCAAAATTTATTCTGAGATGTACTTTTATGGATGGCATCAGATAGATAAGATAGACTGGGTATTAGGAAAAATTTCTTCAGTGACAGGGCGGTCAAAACATTGGAATAGGCTGCCCAGGGAAGTGGTTGAGTCACCATCCTTGGAAGTGTATTTTAAAGTTGTGGAGGCATGGTTTCTAGGCACATGGTTTAGTGGTAAATGTGGTAGTGGTGTTAGGTTAATGTTTGGACTCAACGATTTTAAGGGTCTTTTTCAACCTTAGTGATTCTAAGATACTATCCATGACCTATTTTTAACATCACTAATAATTGCGTAGCACACGGACAAGAAAGCATATCCATTGCAAAGTTTTCCTGAAACTTTCCAGATGTGGTTATTCAGGTCCGCAAGAACATAAAAGCAGTCTGGAGGACAAAACATTCAGAGTCCATTTATAACGGTTTCAGTCAGAACACACATGCATTGTGGGTCAAATCCTTGAAACAGGGGTATGTTTCAAATAAAGGTAATAGGTTTGTTATTGTTATACCCATGTTTCTGTTAAGATTTTCCATTAAAACCCCAAATGAGGGGATACCATTCTGGCTTGGGAAAAATAACTGCAACTATAATATTTTCTTACTTTGGCTACTGCTCAAATCACTTGAGACTTGAAGGTTACACTAAAATCATGTTCAACATTTGCTTCTTGCCCAAAGTGCTTATTACACTCCTGTTCTAACTGCCTCTGCAAAGTGGAAGAATTTTAATAGAGGCCTCTCTAAGTTTGGGCTTAGTTGCCACTTCTCTTTTCACTTGGTTTTGTAAAAAAACTGCAAATTCTGCTCTGCCAACAAATGAGTAATGCTAAAAGAACTTCCTATGTGTGAAGAGGTATAAGACTACTTTTCTTGGCACTTTGTGCTCTTGAAATTTAGACTCATATGAAAGGGCAAGACACTGGCAGATGATAACTGCTGTTTGCCATTCCTAACTAAATGTGATGATTATAAAGCAGTTGTGGATCCTCTCATTATTTTACTTTTCTGCTTTTTAGATTTATCACTCATTATTTTGCAAATATCCAGTCCCTCACGTCAGGTTCTGTCATGTTAAGTACTCAATTTCAGTTTCCTACTAAGTGGAATTGCTGTGGCTGACAATGTTTTACTAGTGAAATGCACTAATTAAATAAGTTTCCTTATGAATTTATTGCCCTCTTCTATAGCCTTTTCCAGACACTGATTTTTATTTTATTTCAGTCCATTGGTCTGCAAATAATAGGAGCTACTGATTTAACTTATTTTACTTCATAATAGCCATATACCTGCTAGTAATTCTTAGAAGGTCAGGTAGGCAGTATCAGAATGTACAGAAAACTGATGCACATAAAATGCACAGAAACTGATGCATCATACAAAGGGCACCTCATTAGCTTAGCAAATGTTCTCACAAGCATAGAAAAAATAATTACTGTATTCTCATAAGATTGTTTCAGAAAATCACAATAGTGGGCTAGAATTGTAGACTTGTTTCAGTCAACTCTGATTCAAGGGGAAACTTTTAAGTTTTTTATGTATACTGATAAAAAAGAAGCTTGTTCAAGTATAAGGAATCCATAATTGATGATGTACTGGATTAACTGTTTTCTTAATATAACAGCTGCTATTCCAGTCTATATTTGAATATGAAACATCCAGAGTTAAAGCTAGAAACCTGGCACCCTAGATAAAAATTATAATGAGATCCTATCCTTGTGTATGAAGCAAATGAGGGAAGGCATGATTAATTCTCAACAGAGGATATGCACACATGGACTTTCTCTAACTTTGAAGCAGATTATTGCAATTTCCCAGCCCACTAAAATGGAATATTGCACTTAATATCTGCATGCAGCAGCATATGTAATAATGATATCAAACACTGTTGAGTTCATAGTTAACAATTATGAAAATACTTTTATTTCATATTGAAGTTTATATTGGATATAGTGATAGCAACACACCTTCAGGTTCCACCATGTTGGCAATCAAACAGCAAATGGTCAGGGAAATAAAAATCACTAATTTACTTCAAGTAACTGCTATTACTTATTTTATTTACAGGGTTCCAAGTAATAATCTGGGGATTTTGGGGGGGGTTAGGGAGGGGTGGGTGTCCTTAGAGTACAGGCAATTCTTTTGTTGCAGAACTAGAGCATACGTGTCAAATTCATGGAGCTAAGAAGTGATTAAAAAGGCCAAATGGCAATCTATAAAAAACCAGAAGGGAGTAACTTAGAAAACTAAGTTTTCTTATTTCTTCTTATTCCTTAAGTTGACTGGGTATGAAATATTAGTGGTTTAGTATCACTGGAAATGATTGGGAATGCCTACAATGAAAAGTAACAAAACATTTGAATTGTCTTGTGTCAAGAAGAAGCATCTCTCAGAGAGACTCCAAGTAAATCAAACACACATAAGAAGATTCTGTGTCTTTAAAAAGAGCCTGTATTATCTCACATGCACTTCATGACCCACAAAATGAGTAATACTTCTTCTAATCTTTCTGAATGGAAGGTGGACCTTGAAATAGGACTTGAAATCAGCAATACTTTTCCTTGCAAGTATAAAAGACAATGGGAAGTCATGTTCAGAGAAACCGGAATACATCAAAAAAATTAATGCTTCTGCAAGAAGCTCTCACAGAACTACTGTTTTTACAAAGGAAAGATGGAAATCTTTACATTTATACAAAGTAATATGTTTGCTGCAGACTGTTATACAGTTTTAAGTGCTTTCAACTTTTCGGGAATTGGAAGAATATCTAAGGACAGCTAAGTGTGCCCAAAAATGTAAAAGCAGGTATCAAACAATTCATTATAAATACCAAAAGAAAGGATGAAACTGACACCAGCTGTTTTCTTCTAGACAAGGACTATCTATTATAACATAGCCTATATGCAGTTTTTCAGGAAAGA
The DNA here is from genome assembly GCA_013397975.1 of Machaerirhynchus nigripectus. Classification (NCBI taxonomy): domain Eukaryota; kingdom Metazoa; phylum Chordata; class Aves; order Passeriformes; family Dicruridae; genus Machaerirhynchus; species Machaerirhynchus nigripectus. The sequence goes on from VZRQ01001982.1 coordinate 3,095,485, forward strand.
ATAGGGATATGACCCCAAAAATGTGTCCACTGCACTAGATATAAGTTGCTGGATAGATTTTGCCAAAGAGAATTTAGACACAGAGTGCATCAGTCATGAGTACCGCTTTTGCATATTCTAAGCTAAAGTTATTTAACAGATCAAAAATAGGACATTTAATCTGGATTTTTTATTTAATATTTTAATTTGCTGTATATTTCAGAGAAGTCTATTTCACATAGAATTAAAACCAAAGAATTCTACCTTGCAGAACTGTATATAAATTTAAAAGCTATTAATAACATTCTTGTGCATTATTGCGCCAGAAAGAAGACTTCTTATAATTTAAAATAAGGGGAGGCAGACCATTAGGATCCAAAATTTCTAATACTTATGCATTTTTTGAGCAACAAATGAAAGCTTTGGCCATTGCTTCCGGATTTGCCACTGATGATTTTTAGACGAGTGCTCTGTTGCAAAACTATTAGGAGTAGTAGAAATGACAGTATGTACACATATAGATACATAGTCCTTCTGACAATTACAAATATTTGACCTTTCTGTAACACACAGAAAATGCTGTAATCCAAATATCAGAATCTATATCTCAGATAAACTACTGCTAGCAATAAAAAATTTCATCTCTTCATGATCTTAAAAACTGAAGGCTGTTCATGACAACAATATTTTTCAAAATGTGACATTGTCATGAACAGGCAGAAGGTGCTTGCAAGTCTTACACCACAAAATAACACACACTGATGTACTTACCAGTGCATGCTAGAATGCTTTACAATTGCTCATGTGAGCAAATTTTTATACAAGTTCACATTCATATATTTTTATGAACGGAACAATAATGTTGGTATTATTTCTGTAGGGCTATGGATGGAAAGTAAAATTTTAGATATACAGAACTTCTGAAAATATAGCAAATAGTCTCTGTAGGGTAAATCATGGCTATCAGCAATTCAATGCCCTGTGGAGTCACTGCAATCTGTGAAAAGCTTATCTAAATTGCCAGATCTTCTGTGATGTCCCTTAGAAAAAAAGACGTATCTCTTCTGTACTTCTGCTCCACAACACTCCTCTGTTTTTGCAGATATGTACATAAGTATTTCATATTTTCCGACTGACTTGCACTTTTATTGGGCTCTTGGCTTAGAGTCATTACTGCTGTGAATTAAGTGTATCTGTCATAGATTGATACTTTACAAGGTCTTTGTTGAGGATTTTACTCAGTCCTCAGAACACCTAAACTCCTGTGGAGGTCTCCATGTGTACAGCTGCATAAGAAATAAGTATGTTCTAAAAGTTGAACCAAACCTCTGTAAGGCATTATTATTTCAAGCAATCATTTGGATCCAAAAACCAAAACAATGCACCAATGATAAATGCATTAATTTATAAACACTCAGTGCTTCTATATAAGATGAATTGTTACTCCCTCCATAACTCTAATGAATTACATTTATTATGTGTTTCCCATTTAAGAAATGTCCTTTCTTTTTGTCACACTAGGCCTTTGATTCCTATGACTAAGCCATAGAAATGCACAAATTTGTTCTTTCTAGGTTTGCTCATTATAACTCTCCTGAAACTGCTGATCCCGGAAAAAAATCCATTGATTCATTGTACCATGGCAGGAAAGCACAAATATATAAGAATGCATTTTCAAATGAACAAACTGATGTCTGAATGCGATGAAGCAGTTTAATACAACATTCTACCATTTTAAATAGTACTAGTGAGAACTAAAAGAGGTCTATGAAACACATCCAGAAAGTCTATACCATAGGTGCCAAATTCCTCCACACCTTTTAACAACATGCTGCAAAAACATCACAAACCTTGTACTGGGTAAACTGTGGAAGTGAGGAAAATAGTGATGCAACATATCAGTGTTATAAGTCTGGGATTACTTTCTAGATTTTTTTGTAAACAACAGAAAAAAGCATTTAAACCAACTTGGAGGGCTCAGTCATGTGCTGTGGAAAAGTTAATTATTATTCTGTCTGACATGGTCTCAAAGATTTCAAGTGGCAATTCTCTTGTACTACCTATTTATATCCTCATAACCACATGGATTTGCTGGGATATCACACTATTTCTTAGCTGTACTATTTTTTTCTCTAAGAATGGTGGTTCAAATAACAGCTTAAAATGCTATGCAGGTAGTTAGAAAGATGTAATCATTCAGATGTAATCATTTCAGAAAAGAAGCATAACTAGAGATTCCCAAAGGGATAGGCAATACTGGCACTAGGTAGTTTCTTTGGCTTCTCTCCAGGGATTTTCTCCCTCTGTCTCCTTCCTTCTTTCTTTTAGTCTTTTGATGATTTACACACTAGCAAAAATTCCCAGCAAAAAGAAGTCATTTTCAGAACTGGTTTAGCAGCAACCTCTGTCCTCTACTCTGGTAGGGGAAAAGTAATCAAGTCAGAGTGACAGGTTTCGGTCATGGTATTAGAATTGAACTTCACCTTGAAAGACCTTCAGGACTTAAATAATCCTCTACACTTAGAAACTTTTCGCTATGTGTCTACTACAGTCAACATGGTTTTACATTCTTAGAGGAAAACTGAGCACACAACGAGAGCACAAGGAGAGATGCTGGAGCTGCGTGAGGCTCCCCGTGTGACAACAGCACAACCGAGCAAAGGCAGCAGCTGACAGCAGTAGGCACCTCTCCTCTGAGAGCTGCAGGGGCACCCTTGGCTGACTTGACACTCTCTCTAGAGAGCTGTGCTGCTTTCTGGGAGCTCAAATCAGAGACGTCACTGAGGGATTACCAGACCCTGTAGACTCCACTGGCTATTGCCCACTGCTCTCGTTTCAGCGGGCCCCTGGTGGTACAGCCAGTCTAAGATTCTGTGAAAGTGAATGTGCATCTCAAAGGGAGTATGTGAATAATAAAATGGGCAGGTCTGCTATCTGAAAAGAAATCCTACTTTGCATTTATGGAGACTCTAGTATCAGCCTAGCTCCTTTAAATTACAATTTACTCCTGGCAATAAATTCAGGTATTGAATTTCAAGATACTTACAGCATCTTCACTACCATAATATTTTAGTACAAATTATATTGGCATACTACAGTATACACTCTCATTAATAATACCCTTGGTACATGTTGTAGCATAGACTAATTTTAACCAATCTTACTCTCATAACTTTATTAATATCTCCTTTCTCCTTCTACCATTTTTTTTTGAACACTGATTATTGTAAGATGTGTTACTTCTTGTAACACCTAGCAAAACACAGTGTTAATATTTAATATACCTCTTTTCTTCAACTCCAAACTCTCCATCTTTTTGTGTCATTATATATATACAATGTCTTTTTGATACATCTAGTAATCATACAGTAGTGGCTGGAAAAATAATATGTGAAATGAAAATAAAATTCATTTGTCAATAATTTATTGTTGAATCCCTAGGAAAAGGGGTAAGATAGGCTAGGTTTTAAGTAGTAGTGCCCAGTTTTAATTAATTTCTTTTAAAAATAGTTTCATTTTTTGCTTAAAATCTCCTAAAACAGGATATTGACATGCACTTTGTTAAAAAAAGAAAAAAAAAAACAAAAAAACCCACCAAACCTTAATTACTCCTTCAGAAAAATATTTGTTTTCTTTTAAAAAGAGAAACCAAAATCTGAATGAAGAACTGGGCTTTGGTTCCCCAGGCAGCATATCAAATAACTCTACGCTTCTCAAAATTTTGAAAATGCAGCCTACACAGAGCCCTAATACTGACTAATTCTCTCAAAGGCAGATTGAAAGTTTTCCACAATTAAAAAGTCCAAAAACAGATGAACAGAAAAATCATGGCTAGGCAACAACAAATTACATAGGCAAATACCATTCTGTCTTTTCAGTAAATACAATACTCACCTAAAGCCATTAGCACCAAGAAGTATTATGGCTTTTCTCCCTAGAATCCCTCCCAGTTTTTAAGTTAACATATTTGGCCCCTAAAAAACTCCCTGCACTTCAGTGCACGAGTCCTCCTTGCTTGATGTGGTGTACTGGTTTGTAACACAGAGATAACAGCCAAGGCATCAATGTTTAAATATTTACTTTCTGTCTATAATCAGTAGGTATAAGGGTTGAATAATGTGCTGCACTTCAGATGAAAAATTTAACCCCTTAGTGAAACTGCAGTAATTATTTAATGAGTTTGTCAGTCTACGTGGGATGTCCCGAGTTTGATGCAAGCTAGATGGAAACAATTCATTCTGCAAGTGCTCCTCACATGTTCTCCCACACTTGCTGTAGGAAAATGCAGCCAGAAGCAAGAAGTGAAGGACTTGCTGTGCCAGTTTCACAGCAAGGCAATCACCCCCACCTCTTCCATCCACTTTCCCACATCCTTTCCACTGGCAGTACACAACGATTTGGAATTAAATCGGGATTCAAGATGTAGTCCAGTCTTTAAAATACCCACGGTACAAAACGTTTGTTACAAAACGTTTTCTTCGCACTCGACAAACCATATTCAGCCTAAGCACAACACTTGTATCCATAAAATACATATTTAGTTTTGTGCCTTACTATTAAAATGGAAACACAGTAAGAATATAAATGTGGATTTAAGTAGAGGAAAGATTTACCAGAGTGTTTTTCTTTGAGATACAAGATTAACACATTAACATTTTTTTTTCTTCGCACTCCTAATTCATTCTAGTTGTCACTCCGGACATCTGTATCTTTAGAAAAAGGAAAATCGTCAGGTGTTTATCAAGCAAGAACTAAGATACAGTAGTTACCAGAGCATCACTGAATGTCCTGACTCAATACCTGATTCAAAAGGCTTCCATGATAAGAGTTTAGCAGGAAGGTGAGAATGGTAAAAACAAAAATACCTTTGCAAACAGACGTTGACTGTATTTTTTCAGATTTTCAGAAAATCTGCTGCTCAGAAGACACAATATTTTTTATCCTCCAGAATTCTGACGGATAAAAAGGATAAACCCACATTTTCCACCTCTGAATTCCAGTCTGCAAGACCGCAGTTACAATGTCAGGAATGTTGTCTTCAGTTCCCCCCACTGGCAAAGAAAGTGCTGGGAAGTAAATAGCTGAAGAATTATGTATCAGGAAAGTCCCAGCTGGGTGAATCAAGAAACACACACATCAGTCAGCATTACAAATTACTGCAGTGATTTATGCAGTGATGGGTCTAAACAATACTGAAATGACTAGAAGAAAATATTTGGTATTTTCACTGTCATCAGGCAATACTCCCCAGAGACACCCACATCAGAAACTCCCATTCAGGCTGGTCTTGCCAAATCTTTCTTTTTCTTTTTGTAAGCACTTCTGGCAAGCACAAACTCCTTGGGCGGTCCTGAGCAATACAGAGACAATTCTCTTCTCTTTGTTTTATCTGTAGGTTTCAACAGTATTTCCACTCTCACCAAAGGTTATTCAGTTTTAGGATCATACCAATGGATACATGCAAACACCCTACCAGCCACCTGGTCTGAAAAATGCATGGACATCAGCATCTTTGAGATTATTCAAGGGCTTAATTTATATAAATACAGGTAAGCAATGAAGACTCTCCAAGTATCTCCTTAAATGTATTTCATCACATTATATATACATATATAATGTGCAGTAAGCAAACAAGTCATAGACAGAACCTTAGATATGTCAATAAGCATCAGAAGAATTAATCTAGTTTATCTTATTTTACAGTTTTGTCTCAGTTACGTTTTTCCAGAATTTTAGCCATTTTCCTCCTCACAATCAGCAGAGAGCATTGTTCACTCGGTGTGGAACAAAGAAATTTTATACTTGTGGTTGAGGCTACTTCAAGATTTCTCTGTCCCGCCTTTGGCAATAATTTTTATTATTTTATGATCGTATTTAATACCAAACACCTTTATAGCAGGGTTTTTTTTTTTAAAGTTGGAATATTATTTTGATATATATATATTCATGACTTTTATACCCATTTGACAGACAAGAGGCATTTATATAAGGCTAATTGTCCAAAATAACAATTAGTCAGTGGTAACAATTTCGAGAGGAGTCCTTCCTCATATAAGCTCACAGTATAAGGAATTAGCTCCCCTCCAAGACACACACCATATCTGTGTAAGATACGCCATATTAACAGTGGGTTGTACGAGCATTGAGAGTAGCAAAATGAAAATTATTCTTTTGCAGTGTAAACCAGAAAGGAAAAGCAGGTTTCTTCCCCATTCTGAACACAATTGCTTGGTAAATAATTTTCAGTTCCCTACAACATTCATTTTCACTGCACAGGAGCAGCAAAAGCTGCCTGCACCATGGTAAGACACAACTGTTCCAATGGACAATCCCACTGGGTCCTTTCTGCCCTTGTTCAATGTTTGCATTGCATCAGGTGCGTTTAGTTACTCAACAAGCACCGTCATCTGCCTTTCATCAGGAATTCCAAGCCTAAATCACATTTTTATGTGCAGTACCCAGTTTCACAGCTTTACTGAATGGTCACTTTCAAACAGGCTACATTGTTCTGTTGATGCTGAAATTTTAAACTGTCTTGTGAAATGTCCACCAATACTGAGGGCCTAGCTTGTTAAAAATTGTATCTATGTGAAGCTTCCTCTGCTGAGATGCAAAGCAAAACTGAAATTTAAATCCCCCCTCCCCCTAGTAAAGTCCATTTCCAGAATGAATAGAAAACCAGTTATTCAACTATTTGTCTTTAAAAGGTGTTTAGTAAACAGCCTGCTGTTCCTCAGAGATATTCTGAGCAACGTCAAGGGAAGGAGAGGTGATGTTTTCAGTAAATACTTTAACACGTAAGTAAAGGCTCCAAATAAAAATATATAGATTTATGTGAAAAACGATCAACAGAATGTTACAATATTCGATTACATAGTTGAGGGTTTTTCTCACTTCAAGTTAGACACCTTTTAACAATTTGCTATTTCATGCTGCCCCCTTCCTTACCCTTTGGCTCAGGCACTAGGAAGGTACAGCTTTCCTGAACCGCCCACCACATATTTCCCCTTAAACATGTAATTTCCCCCCAAAGTTCAGAAACTCAGGCTTGTGAGGACCCATTTTTCTGTTTCAGGAGTCAAGCTGTCTGGGTTCTGTAATAAACCTGCTGCTTGAAGCTGGTAGAGACATTGAGACCCATTTGAAAGACGTTTACACCCGTAGCCTCACCCATGAAATTGTTTGTAAAGACATTAGCGTGCATCTTTCCTATCACAAGTAACACTTTCGCAAGGATATTCCAGGACACTAAGCAACGTCAATAAGCAAAACTGTTCTCCAGACCTAGCTTTCAGGAGCACGGGATCACAACAGATCTGCTTTCCAGGCAACACCATGCTGACAACTTTTCTATAAAAAGACATGCTCCACCGTTTGCAGAGTTGGATGATGGATGGCTTTATTACCAAAAAAACGTTTCCATCTAGTACTTCCTTTAGAGCCTTGGACCCCAAATCAGGTCATTTTCTCAATAGTTGCTTAGTGCATGCGTATTTGGGGATTGCCATATACGAAGAAAAAAGCAGACCAGCCAAGAAATAACTGAAACTACACAGAGAGCAGCAACTGGTGGTAATGGCATGTGAAAGAGCACTCAGAAAACACCAAGATGGTACAGGTCTGTGCAGAATATTTATCATTATGAAACAGTTTATTCAGAAACATCAAACTACACATTCTGAAAGTTATGCAGTGTGCTCATACCACCAAAGCTGTTATTTTCTTTCCCTAGCAGTGCTTACTATCACTTTTGTTTAGAAAAGCTCTTTAGAATATACAGTGTCTCTTTGTTTTGTATTGTTGGTAATACAATGGATTCTTGTTTCAACAGCAACCACTAAATGCTTTTACAGGTCAAATAAAGCTTGGGGTTCTTTTAAAAGTAAAAACTACTCACTTTCTTGTTCCCTTCCTACCTGAGATTAAGTAGCTTATAAATAAAATTAAATTGCAATAGCTATTGGTTCTGCAAAATAAAATGGCTGTTAATGTGTTTCAATTGACATACTTAACTTATTTCAATGTTGATCTACATTAAACTGAGTTTGTTAAGAAAAATGTATTTTGGGATTTAACATTAGTCATTTCAGCAACCACAAATCAAGTATGCTCAGCTACAGTGGATGAACCTTTTGCTCTCTTAGCGACTAACTCAGCTCAAAGTTTAAAACTGAGCTCTGTATTCTTGTCAAATTTCTGTCACTGATAAAAAAGCTGCAATTTAGCTGACTATTTTTCTGAAGAAATGAAGAAATCAAAGTAGAATCAAGATTGCTCTTTTACAGATTGGTGGAGCCTACAGAAAGAAAATTTCATCCCTGGCACCAAAGTCACCAGATATTTTTCAAAATCAAAGATGTGAAAATTAAACTGAGACAGAAAGTTCTTGTTTTAAAATGATTTGGATTTTAATCTTAGCAATTTCCTAGGCCCTGAGCACACAGTCTGTGCTGATACAAAGTACTGATAAATTAACAAACTGAAATCTAGCATTACTTTTTAAAACAGGAGATATGATTTATTACAGAGCCAAAATTGTCATTAGCTGCTATCTGCTAGAGTGCATATCCTCTAGCACACAGCCAGTGTGAACAGGAGCACCAAAATGTACCCTGGCTGAACTGAAACAGATACGTGTGAGGCTTAATATCCCTGTACTTTAGGTGAGTTAGATAGGTTATACATCTGAAAATATAATACTTGTCTTTTGAAGCATGTACATTTGTTTGAACTTATATCAGATAATGAACTGGAAAAATCATGATTTGCATACCACCACACTTACACTGGAAATGTGAGGAAGGATACTGGATCAATACCTTTTACAAAGAACGTGAGTTACCAGAGGGGAAGAAAAAGGTGCCACTACTTGGTCCCCAAGTAACTGGGGATTTGGTTCTTTCTTTCCCAGGCTTCTCAGTCAGGCTAGCTCATGTAATTCTGAAGAGGTACACAGGAATATCAAATCTATTTTCTGTCAGTCAGTTAGGAAAATCATTGTAAGATAATATGCTGTTTGGGTCTTTACTTTTGTGCTACAGCTTGTAGCACTATGTGTCATTATTTTGGGTTTCTGTTTGTTATTGTTGTGCTTTGCTTTGTGTACTATGAATAGATCAGCACTGTTCCATACACACATTGCAGTAATCCATCCACACACATACTTGTGGACTGAACATTTTACAGATATACACATCTCAGATAACTGAAACTTTGCAAAGTAACTCTAAGTAAACTCAGTATTTTCAGACAAAGCTTAAGCATATCTCTCCCCCAGGTTTCTTCCAAGCCCCAGGTATGAAATAATTGTGATCTCCAAAGCTGCTAATTGTGCTGTCCACAAACAAAGGATTATGCTTTCTGGCAGAGAATAAGCAGCAGGAGCAGACAAACAACTTCCTTTTCATGCAATTACCACTAATAATGAATAGCTACACAGAAGGACTAGATGATTCAGAGGGTTTAAATTAAAATTATATTATAAGGAGAACTGACTGTTTCTCTAATGATCAAACTCATTAATACTTCAAAACTCAAGAAGAATGTGAAAATATCTTTTCTTCCAATTCTTCCTAGACAAATGTCCATCTTTCAAAAAATGGACCGAAAGTCCTAGAAAAAAGTATAGAAATTGCCCTTTTTAGCATCTTTTAAACATTGACATGACCTATACATGATAAAAATAGCCCCTTTAGGTCAGGACAGATCTCAAGTACTTCGAAGAAATTAATCTTTCTCTTTATTAAGCCAGTCTTATTTTCATAAAGAAAAGTATTTCAATATCAGCAACAGCAAAAAGAAAACAGTGTATAAAACCAATTATTTTTCAAAACAAGCACTTAAAGATTATGATTAAAAATTGCCAATTCTTCCTGTAGAAGTAAATACTGTTCTATTTTCACAAAGCTTTTTTAAAAAAGTTCTCAACAACTTATAAAAACAAAAGAAACTAAAAAATCAGAAAAAAAAATCTCAGACATATACTCAAAGTATCATGTTTAAACATTTAAAAATCCAGAAAAAAAGAACAGCAGCTTTCAACAATGCTGTGAAAGCAGTTATGGGACATATAATTTAGTCCATTTCAGATGTATTCTGATAACAGAACATCTCAGTTATGCAAAATGTGGAGGACAGCATCTGAAGAAGCCAAATCATTTATTCAGCCAGGTTCTGCATATATATAGAACAGACAAAGAATGGCAATGGAAAAGAAAATTCATAAAAAGTAGAGCTAAAATTTGGTGAAATTTTACAAAAATAGAATCAGCTGTGAAAATTTTGAAACATTTTCTAAACATCCTTTGCAATTAGCCTTTTCTCTGTTTCTCTCTTTTTAAGGATACTGATTCTGTGCTTCATATCTGATCACAGAAAATTGTTGCCTTCTCACTTAAAATAAGAACTAAAGACAATAGTATCCCTGCTTCAGCACTAGATCCAGGTTCCTGACCTGATTCAAGGAAAAAAATCAAAATAATCCAACACACGTAGCATGAAAAGCAACCCGTAAGACAGACTCACTGACATCTGAAACTCAGTTTGGAGATCTGTTTTCTAATCCTGGTGGGCCTCTGATTTGACTCAAGACTTAATGTTCTTTGCTGAATTTTGCCTAAGAACACTGTGGAGATGGCATCCACTGCAAAAGAGATGCCATGAGACAGACTATTCATTAATTCCTTGAGATTCTGTATGTGGATGTGTTAAAGAAATACAGGGCATTTATATATATTGCTTATGAAATTACACCAGAAAGGCTTGTGGCATCGATAGTAAGAGAGTATCAGAGGACAAGGTACTTTATCAAGTAATTCTATAATCCAGTCAGTTGTGCAAGTCATTTCCTATATAGATGCACACCAATATTTGAGTTATGTTACAGTATTTATTATATCCTATAAGTCTGGAAAACATGTTTGACGTTTCAAGGTTGTTCAACAAACTGTACCTGCCCTGAAGGTTAGCAATTTGCACACTGATTCATTCATCTTTGTTATTTTAACAAAATAAATATGAGGACTCTCATTGCAAAGAATTTTCAGAGTGTAACTTGAGCTAGTTGCAGGCAGAACTCAGAGGCCCACCGATGGCAGGGGACAATCCAGGCAGAAATGTGGATGATCTGGGTCAAACTATATTGAGTTACCAATTAATACAGCTTTTCTGGTCAGTGCAATTTTGTTTCTCTAATTGCTGGGATATTACAAGAATCTCTAAGGGAATAAACCTCCCAGCTACCATTAGAAATCAATACCAGCAGAAATACTGTTAGCAAGGAAGCTTAAAAAAAAAACCCCAACACACAACTCAGTTAAGCTTCAAGGACTACAGTCTCTTATATGTTAGTCTCATCACGAAGCACTGCTGAAGGCAGAGAGCTACCAGTGAAAGTTGCACCTTCTTACATTGCAAAAGAATGTGGCCTGTGAGATTAACATTCAGCATCCACCCAAACTTGTCTTAATCACTCCTTAATTTAGACAGCTTTTAACTTGGTTATCCCTTCACTGCATCTGCAGTGGATGGAAATGAAGAGAGGGGAGTGCAGAACGCCTGACAAATCCGTGCGCATTCAGCAAGTCGATGAATATGTAATACAGCTTGCAATAATACCTAAGTAATTCTTCCATTATGAACTCAATCCAATTCTACTATTTGATTTCAGAAATGGATTTTGAACACAGGGCCTGTTTGACTAATCGTATCCTCATTTTCCTATTCTTTCCTGTTTAAATGCTGGGTGACATAGTTCTGTTTGGGAAAGCAGTGATTTCATTACACCAACAGAGGGAACTGCCATTCCAGCAAAGTGACAAGAGCCAAATTGGCCTGAAAAAAAGTGTTCCTTCCTAGACTGAAGAGATCCACATGAGAAATTCAAGTAAAGTGTCACTCTCAAACAATGACGACAGGATTACAAAAATCTAATTAGCTGTTTCATTAGCTGAACCCTATCTGTGGAGACAGCAAACAATGGGTTTTCGGAAGCTGTCCATCCATTTTTAATACAGGCCCTGTCATGGAGATGCTGGGTCTCATACATTCTCTGCATTGCCTCTGCTTGCAGAGTGACTTCAGGGAGATATTTCAATAGGTTTGCTAGAAATAGTAAAGATTTAAAGGTGCAATGCATGTCTAGAATCACACATCGCCTGCATCTTACTGAAACAGTCTTCATTTCCTGCTTCCCTACATCATTTAATTGATAGCACTTCTGTTTCGGTCTGTTTGGACTGCACCAGAAAATCTTCAGAGCTAAATACACATACTCAAATCTCCTAATAAATAAGTCTAATTAAGATTAATTGAACTGTTGTACATAAATGAAGATAGCATCCACAAGAGACTATTAATTTTTGAATGACTAAGGTAGAGGAAGCACCTCTTCCTTCACCTTATCAATTTCAATGATTTCATTTCTATCAAAAACTCCATCAACTTATTAATAAAATAGTTATGATGGAAGCAAGCACTGAATTTTCAGGCTGCAATAGCAGGGATGTTTCACCTGAATATCTGTATTTATATACTTATATATTTTGCATATATGTATTTATTTATAAATGCATATACAGGCCTCTCCCCACTTCGGACTGTGACTATTTACCTCTCTTATTCAAGGCTCCAGGGTACTCTAGAACTCGCTTCATCCAGTGCAATTTGTGGTTGCAGCAGCTTTTCAGATTAACAATGTAGGCTCAAGTATTTCCCTCAGGCAATGCTATTTTCTGTTCAAAGCACTTAAATGGTGCCAATACCACCAGTAAAAGATAATTCTGATATTCCAACTTAAGACCCTCGATCCACTCACACCACAATCAAACTAACCTGCAAAACTCTGCTGTTTGAAAAGTAGGAAAAAACCCCTAAGGTCTTCACATCTACAAGACAGAAGAAAACCAGGGAAAGATACTGCTACCACCTTAGTAATATCCACTTTAGTACTAGAGTAAGCCTTCCATTTCAGAATTTAAAAGCATATTATAACTTAACAAGAGGAAGTATTTCTTAGCTGAATACCTCTGAACGTTGTTTGCCTATCCGTGGAGACCATCAATACCATCAACTTGCCTGTTCTCTTCATACTTAACCCGGAGAGACAATGCTCAGTGTCACTTTTTATTTTTCCTTGTATTTTTAAGCAATAAGAGAAACTCATGCATGGCAAACTGAAGATAATAGTCCAGGCTGCAGCAGCATTAAAGCTACTAAGGCATTTCAAATAGATCCCAGCAGAAAAAGCAGCTACAGACCTAACAAGAATAATTGGGAACCAAAGTGCTTAACCTTTCAGAAATAAAAATTCACCAAACAACAGCAGAAAGTGTTGAATAGCTTTCATTTTGATGAATTCAATTTTTATTGCTTCCTTCTTTCATGGAACTCCATGAGCTACTTGAAAATAAATATTTACAATTAAGAGACATTATAATGAACAGTCCTGTAGTAACAGCAGGACTTTGCAAGTGAGACACAACAGAATCCAGCTCAGTAACTCCTCTGGCTCTACAGTGCAACCAGAAGTGAAAACTCTGTTTTGGAAAGAAGAACAATCTGATAAGCCTTTCAGACAGACCAGCTATTGAAAATGCATGAAATCTGAGTCTGCTTCATCCTCAAAAAACTGTACTGTGAAACTTTGGCATGCCTAAATCTTTGCTGGCAGAGTGCTTAACAGAAACCAGTTCAAGACACATATAAATAAAGGTTCAGTGGTGATTTATACGCCCAGGAGTGAAATGACATACTATGTTTTTATTTTTTTGGTTGTCAGAACCAAGTCTAAAGATAAAGGCTTTCTCTAAAGATTTGAGGAGATTTATATCTTTTAATGATGATTAATAATAGAGAATACATTTAGGCAATGGACTGCCTGCCTGTGGGCTGAACATATTGCAAGATTCATGGAGCCAAGCAGAAAACAAGCAAAGGGTGTCTCTTTAGGGCATTCATGTGGCAGTCTCAATTTTGGTTGTTGGCTACAATGTTTTTCATCTTTTTTGTGCTATTATTGTCAAAAATGCAGACCGGGAAGGGAACCTGAACAGATTTGGACAACTCTATGTTAATCTGCGTGGTTTATTAACAGTGGTGCAGTGCCACAGAAATAATCTGAGAAAGTTGGAGCTGAAAGCTACAGTCTTTTCAACAGGGATCTCTTTATAGCATGATCCAGGGCATATCCTTAGTATGTTTTTTTATGAAAGTTTCTTCTACGTGCCATGAGCACAGATTTCAATAACCAACAAGAAATCACACCTAGATATGTGATTTAACAGATTGTAGATTCTTCCTTCTTCCCTCTGTATCCTGAGAAAGCAGAAACTGACTGGATTTGTGCAATGTTCTTCATATTAAAAAGAAGCCACAGAGAGAAGGGACAAACCCATCATAGTCAGGACCCAAATTACAGGTCCCACCTAAAAGTCTTATGAAAAACGTCACTACCCACTCTAATTTTCTTCAGATAAACATTCAAACTTGCTGTTTTCATTTGGGCTGGTGTGGTCCGAAGTGCTCGTCTTGTTTATGACATTACCAGTTCAGTTGTTTGGACTTCTTTAAGTGACATAATTTTTTTTATCTTACGATTCAAAGTAGACACCATATAAGGAGTTCTGAAAGACACAGTAAAGCCTGTCAGGTCTACATCCCCACAGAAAAGTGCAGAAACTTTTCCATGTAACCGTAGAGGCTCTTCAGTAAAGGAAAATATGTCTCTGTTGTACCCTAAGCAGAGTCTACTGCACTGAAAAAATAAAAGTTAACTTGGCATGTTGTGCCATTTGTATGTCCTCCATGAAACACCAGTACAGGCATCGTGTATATCGAAGAGATGTCACAGCAAAGTATTTTAACCTTGCAGGGGTATCTTGGTTATACAAGGCTCTTAGTAAACTAACAAAACTGCACTGGAGAACTGAGCAATATCTTTCAATAATAAGCACTTTTATCTAATTCAAATTTTTCAATTATTCCCTAGGCTTTGAGTCAAGAGGACAAAAGCGTATTATCTCTTACTCTGTAACTCCTGAATATTTCCATCCCAGTATTTTACCCCTTTGGCAGTCAGTTTAAAGAAAAGTAAGGGAAGAGGTTTAAAAATTAAGTAGAAAATAAAACATTGATCTACCATGGGAAGGAAAAAAAAAAAGAAATAAAACCCCACTCATTTGAATTCTGTCACAAAGCCAAGCTGGGAAGTTACAAAGCATTCATAGGGACAATCAGAGTTAATTTAATTTCAGATACTCAGAAGCATATACAAATGATCCTGCCAATAATACAGTTCACTTTCTGCCTGTAATAATACTTCCCTGGTCCTGTACCCATCTAAAATGAAGAAATTCACTCAGTGGAAGAAAATGAACCCACAGCTGTGATTTCAGCATTCTCATCTGCTGTCATGTTAACTTCAGACTTGATGTCAGAAAGTATTCTTCACTTTGTTAAAGGGAAAAGTAGCAAAAAAAACCCCAAAGGGATCTGGCACTTTCTGCAGAAGGTTATTAAGAGAAGTAGAGCCATCAATCAGAGTGTTTGAAATGAAGACTGCAATGGAATTACTAGTCTCCACAAATGTTTCAATTCATAATCAAATTAGCAGCTCAAGGTTTAGGGAGTGAATTAGAATAGATTGCCTGTGCAGTCTTCATAACTTTTAATTCCTTCCTTTTATTTAGGAGATAATAATTAAATGTGATTTGAAATGGTATGTAATACAGTACTGCTTAGAAGTATTTCATTATTCTTAACAAGAATAATTAGATCCTCTGATATTGTTTGAAACCACTCCACTATAACCTCTACTAAATTTTGGGGGAAAAAAAAAAGGAAAAAGAAAGAAGAAGAGAAAGGTGAATTTGTCTGGTTTATTGGAAATCAGAATGAAATTTTCTTTAAAGAGATACATTCTATTTTTATTGCCTTAGTTGTCTGGGGAAATCTCGTTCCATGCTTCCTCTACTTTTCACTAAAATAAGATTTGCTAAAGAAAATTGCTAAAGCTTCCAATGGCATTTGTTCGGTGACAAAAATGTAATGTGAAAATGAAATCTCAGGGAACTGAAGGAAATTGACAAGGCCCTGAAGTAACACGGAATGGAAATGTAAGATTAGTTAGTAGGACATCTGAATCACTTCTAACGCCAGAGCACAACTGAATAATTAAAACTACTCCAAAACTCTCTTGAGAGCATTGCTACCACTGTACTTCGGATGCTGGAGTTCATTGACACAGAGGAGGGAAGGAGGGAGGACCTGCAGGCAGCAGAGCTCTGTGGCTGCCAGCTGTTACTCCAAAATCAATGCTTGGCCATGGGCACAAGAGCAGCAGATCTGGAGGCTGCCTGATGTTTTATGAAATATAAAAAGGAAGAAAGCAGAAGGGGACACAGAAAACTACACTTGTATATAAATATATGATTTAAAATCAACCCTAACCAGACCTTTTCTCTGAGTTAATTAGGCCTGAAACAAACAATAGCCCATAGCTGCCGTTAAAGTTCTGATTTCCTCATAGACAGATTTGTATGAAGAGGTCTTTTTCTTCTAATTTGTCTGACAACATCATGCTCTTTGATAACTTTACTGAAGGTCTCATATCTATTTATTTTTCTTTAAAAGTAGTTCTTTATTGAATGATAAGAAGGATCACACTGAGAAAGAGACGCTGCTATTAAGATTTTGGAATGAAAAGTAGCATGCCTTGAAAGTGATCCTTTTAATTCATGCTGCTAAATTGAGGATTAGCCTTCATTCTTTTTCCGTTTCTAATTCTTTCTTTCAGCTGCCATATATTTTAAAGAACATAAAAAAAAAGTTAGAGCTGGTCTTTTTGATAAAAAGAAATACTCTTTAACTAAGTTCTTCTATCCTTAGATAAAGAGTGACTCCCAGTATCCCTCTCCATAAGAGAACAGGGCAGAGGGACAGGAAGGTGTGCAATGCATATGTTTTTGTTGTAAAAATAGGGAAGTCTTAAAATATAAACGCTTAAAAGCAACATGAGACTAACATATCTACAGGATGGATTACTTTGTTTCACCCTAGAAAGAAGTGAAACAAAGAACACTGATGTACGCTAGTCTTACACTTCTCCACCAGAAGCAGCCTGTGGATTTTGCTTCCTGTTGCAGAAGCACGTGTGTCCTGCTTTAACTTTGTCAGACAGACTTACTTGCAGTTACAAATGCATTCTAATAGAAATTCTGAGTCTGCATCATTAATTATGTTTTTGTCTTTGCATATTTCCTCTAATAGACTCAGAGAATGCATAGTTCACAATTTTTACCTTCTATTTTTGAGCTCTTCTTCCAATATTTACAAAAGAAGCTGGCTAATTAAGCTTGTGGTTATTAGTTCTCCTCTTTCTCAAAATTGATTAATAAAAATACAATGAAGAAGCCCTTTAATCTGATAGATAAAATCATAATAAGACCCAGTGATAGAAAGATAGATTGTCTATGCAGTTTTCATAATCTTTCATTCCTTTTTTTTATTTAGGAGATGATAATTAAATGTGATTTGAAATGGTATGTCATACACAGCACAACAAGTTAGAAATGTTTAAACTAGAAATAAATATTTCAATTGACAATAATAGCTCCTTAACACTGGGAAGATTCAAAAATTATCAGACCTTAGTAAGTGAAGGGTATTTCTTCGTGATTTGAGGTAGTTTATCAGAGACATGATACATTTCTAAGAGATAGCCTATAGTTTGGCCCCCTGTTGTTGACTTCTGTCCTTTCCACATATTAAATATTGAGTAGCAAAGACTAATGTCCTTTCTCCAAGAATTATCACATAAAATGCTAGGGCTTTCATAATCATAATACTATCAAATATGCCCCTTTCAATTAGCCAGGCTGTGGATTAACAGTGTTAGAGATTCTGAAACATATGAATTGACTGCATGGTAGAGTCAAATTGGATCTGACAAGGTTTAACAGCTCAGCTGTATTTTATGGCAGAATAGCTATGGCTTTTCTAAGGTATGAAGAACAATGAGTCAGTGAATCCTGTTATACCTGTGCTGATTTCCTGCTTGACCAGCTTAGGTATTTCTGTATCATGTTCCTAAGACTTCTGCAAAACTGAGGCAGAGACATGCCTGAACATGGTCTACTGTCAGTGTGGATCCAAGTTCTAGTTGGGATACAGCACAGCTGCAAGTTCTTGCTCAGACTTCTAGTAAAATAGCTAAATTGTAGCAAACAACTGTGAGAAAGCACATGTTCGATCCACACAAGATAAAGAAGTGTGCTGGTTTTGGCTGGGGTATAGTTAATTTTCTTCACAGTGGCTAGTATGGGGCTGTGTGTTTGATTTGTGCTGAAAACTGTTGATAATAGAGATGTTTTGGCTATTGCTGAGCAGATCTTTCATAGAGCCAAGGCCTTTTCTGATTTCTGTACTGCCACGCTGGCGAGGGGTCTGGGTGTGCATGGGAAGGTGGGAAGAGACACGGCCAAGGTAGATGACCCCAACTGACCCAAGGGATATTCCAGACCATACGACATCATGCTCAGTATACAAAGTGTAGGGAAGAAGGAGGAAGAGACGCTTGGAGCTATGGCATTTGTCTTCCCAGATAACCGTGAAGTGTGATGGAGTCCTGCTTTCCTGGGGAAGACTGAATCCTTGCCCATTAAGCGGTGAGTTAATTCTTTTGTTTGCTTGCAAATCCAGCTTTTCCTGTACTTATTAAACTGTCTTTATCTCAACCCATGAGTTTTCCCACTTATTCCTCTCATTCTCTCCCCTCTCTCACTGGTGGGGGAGTGAGCAAGCAGGTGTGACTTGGTTCCTGGCTGGGGTTAAACCATGACAGGTAAACTTGACAAGCAGAGGATTATGAGCAGCTCAACCATTCAGCAGGAAATATGCTATCAGAAAAAGTTACCAAACCATTAAAGGAAAAAATAGGGATTAGGCAGAGAGCAGTCCAGCAATGTCAAGGCTCAACTTGATTCAAGGAACAAAGAAGGCTCACTCTTCTCCACCTGATCAATGAAAACTTGATGAAAGATTCATTACATTTACTACAGGGGTGCTGAACATTTAGTGTCTAGCAGCTTGTTCCTGTAGCTACATGATGTGTTGTATAAACCAGTAGCTGTTTAGTATTTTAAAATTATGTGTATCTTGCACATGGACTTGCAAAAGCCCAAAAGGAGCCTGAAGAGGGATGGTTGCAATCAGTCTTTTGCACATGAAATTTGGTACTGCAAGTTCATTGACAAGCTTTGTAGAAGTTGTCCTCCTTCGTTGTCTCTTTGTGACAGGTTAGTCCCACTTCTAATGGAAAAAACCAGGGGACATGAATAGCCTTTCAGTTCATCGAGGAATGGTTTCAAGCGAAGATTTGATTAACTTGTTTTTCAAAAGGTAATGTGTATTGTGGCTGATCTTTGTTCAACAGAATACTTGCATCTGACTCTAGTTAAGTAGTGAATATTTGCATTTTTCAAAGCTGAGCATGGTATTATGACCAAAGAGATTCCTGTTGAAATTCATCAACAATTTAAGACTAGTCCTGCTTTCAAAACTTGCCCCTATGGGTCTTAAAAATAAGGCAATATGTTCTAAGGACAAAGCCTCTCTCACTTCAGTCAGAGATTTGACATTATTTAGGGGGAGTTTTTTGATAAAGATTCATTTTGTAATCTCCAATGGAAGAATAAATGCAGACATATCAGTAAATGTATTTTTAGGCTGTATTTAAATTACATATTTATTATGTTCCTCAGAGATTGAAATGGCTTGCTTGGAGCTCTTCCACTATGTTATGCAAATTTATTTTTAATGTATTTTATGTAATAGCAGAACAATAGGAGTAAAAGATGGAAAAGACCTATTGGGTCATTGTATCTATTTTTCTGCCCAGACAGGATTGTTTCTATAACTGTTACTGGTCATGGGCAAAGTGAATCAAAGTGTATTCGAATAATTCTTCTTCTGAGCGTACCTGCTTCTGACCATGATCCCTCTGTTTAAGGTCAGGAAATAGTTATCATTCAATCAAGAGAAACATTTTCCAGACTTCCTATTGTTTTTCCTTTTTTATAGTCGGTTATTTATCTGAGTCTATATTTGGATCACATCGATCAAGAAAGAATAAGTTTAGAGCTGACTGTAAATCAGTAAAGAATATAATACGTAAAAGAAGTAGGAGTATAGCGAGGAACAAAATCTATTCATTTCCCAGTTGCTGTATACAACTGAGTTTTAATTGATTTCAAGCTTTGTTCTTTAGTTAAATAAAGTGCTGTTTAGCCTGCTGCACCCTTGCCAGCACTTACTGCACATTACTATCCTCAATCCTCTTCAGTGAAAATAAGCTGTAAGTAAAGGTGTGCTGAGTAAGGATTTTGGACTTTGCCATTGGCAACGTTACTTTTTTAAAGCAAAAGTGGAAGGAAAAGGAATATTGTAATGACTCAGTATGCTCAAATGCAGCATTTTGTCTTAATAGAAAGTTTTCCGGCTGTGCTAAGGCACCACAGAAACCCACAAAACAGTCTGTTAACAACAGGCTGTTTAGCACCCTCAAATTAGCTCTGAATGATCTGTGGATCAGGGAAATTCACGATCTGCAAGTCTGTATATGAAAACTCTGAGTCTCAGAGACTGTATCCACACTACTAAATCAAGCACAGAATTGTCACCAGACCAAGAGCCACAGAACAAACCATTCCTATGCCAGTAAACTGTTAGTCTTGGATGGCTACACACACTTTGCTTACTGCAGTAGTCTCCATAATGCTCTGCCTTTTCCTACCGAAATTCTTTAAACCCGCCTTAGTCTCATTGATATTAATGCCAGAACTCTCCTCCTCTTCCTGCAGCCTTTTTTTTTCCATATCAACATTGAAGCAATCTTCTTCTGTAGTTAAACAGTACAACTAATGAACTGTAATATGAAATACTCGATTCACTTATTATCCATTAAGCTACTTTCACTCATCCACCAAATACATAAAAAAGCTCGGCACAAATACCTACAACATCAAAATATATTTACAATGTCATAATAATGACTGTAAAAAAATAGTACAAAAGCCTACTAAATATGCATGCAGAAGAACCATTGAGAGCACCAGGTGTCAGCACAAGGGCTTTATGGGTCAAATTATGCATTTCTTTAAAGTAAATGAGGGATTTTATTGCACAATTAACTGTTGTGTTGTTCGAGTGGTATTTAAAAGTGTAAGTTTATTTGAAAAAAACTTTAAGATTTTATTACAAAGTGAATATTTAGTAAAGGTGACATAACACTGGTTATTCAAGGGCTACAACAGTTCCTAGCCACTTTGCACGAGTTGTACAAAAAAATAACTTTATTCATACGATTATTTCTAAAATTTATCAACCTGATGAAATATGCTGATGTCTTCTCTATATACCCTTAAAACCTTTCCATGGTACATTGTTCTTGCTTTTGCAAGTTTTCACATCTAAGTTTTACTTCACTTTGGTGTATCACATAAAAACAATGCCACTTCTCACTGATTTGTTAATTATTTCTCTAGAGTATGTTTTGTATTTTGTGAAATTGTAATAGAGTTCAAAGAGTTCTGCTTCAAGTGCTGGTATCTGTAACCTTTTGGGTTTCAGTTTGTTTCCCATTTACTAATATTCTTTTTACAATAAACAAGTAAATTTTACAATAAAGTAAAATTAAGGTAACAGGGGAGCTGCATTGTGTATTATTTTCAGGTTGTGGTCCCCAGAGATAGAACTGTATCTTGATAGCCATAGTTTGAAATACTAGTTGCATGCAATGTCTTTATTAATATCCACTGCTATTTAGGATCCTCTTCCATTTATTCTTGTAAGAATTGAAGCAATTATATGGCTGTTGACACCAGAAAAGAGCAGTATTTGTATAAATTGCCATTTTGTATACTACTATTGCCATAAAAGTTTACATACCTGGCTTTATTCCAAAGTAAGTACTGATTTGTACTTACATTTAAAGCATCCATGTCAACCAATGACACTTTGTTCTCTTACTGCATGGAATTTAAGAGCAGAAACCCTATCACACAAGGTAACTGAGTTGTAAAGACCTGCTTATTTCCAGAGATACAGCTGATTCCCGGCCACTGCAGTGAATGGCAGTGGTTATATTTTTTACTGGGATGTCTTTAACAAATGTTTAAACTGCAAGAGTTGTAATAATATAAAATAGGTATCCTTCATATCTTATAAATAATATTACAGCTTACTTACTACCTGATTGCAAATCACAGAATCTAGAATGTCCTGACTTGGAGGGCGTATACAAGGATCATCAAATTCAACTCCTGATTCTGAACAAAACAACCCCAAGAATCCCACCATGTACCTGAGACCGTTGCCCAAACACTTCCTGAACTCTGTCAGGCTTGGTGCTGTGACCACTCCCCCAGGGAGCTGTTCCAGTGCCCAACCACCCTCTGGGTGAAGAACCTTTTCCAAATATCTAACCTAAACCTCCCCTGACACAACTTTATGCTGTACCATCAGATCCTGCCACTGGTCACCACAGAGAAGAGACAGATACCTGCCTTTCTTCCCCCTGTGGGGAAGTTGTAGAGTGCAAAGAGACACGAGTCTTTGTTAAAACTTCACACAGCTGGTGAGTACCCAGCTCTCTGATTTGTCTGAGTCTCACTACAGGGCCTCTCTGCTTTCAAGGGAGTCAACATCTCCTCCCAAATCAGTACCATCAAAGTTTAAAATTGTGCAAAAAGTTGCAAAAAGGCGAAAATTCTACTAGCACACCAAAAAGGAATCTCATAAACTCCCCTTCTTCACTCCCCCCACTTCTAGTGTTACAGAATGGATTTCCGACACCAAAATTTGAACTTCCTGTGGATACTTTGCATTCTTAGTCCTGCTGCTCATAAAGGAGAGTCATATAATACACAGCAGTTCCACTTAGAGCTTGAGTTAATAATAATCTTAGCAACTATAGAGTTTACATATCATTCCCAATAGTATTTTACACCTTTTAGAATAGTTACTGTTATCATCACTTAGGAGGGATAAAAGTTGGTTAAAGCCTGGTTTTAGTGCACATTTTCCACATATATATGTATTATGCATTAAAGTTATTAAAACATTGCTATCTGACTCAAACAGAATGATTTTATTCCCTCAATTGATGTGCCCAAATGTTTTTTGCAATCCATAGAAAATGGGAAGTACTATACAAAAGCTGCTGAGAAAATGTAAAACATTTAGGAGAAATAGGAAGCAACATGGGAAGCATAGATGGGACCAAATGTTAAGCACAAGAGGTCTATTCCTGTTTCTATTCCTGTCTAGATATTACAATTTCTTTTAAATTCATGACTCAAATCATAACCTCCTCTTCACAAACTGTTTTCTCTTTAAGAGAAAATGAAAAAAATACTGGCACGCCAATTTAATCTCTGTTTCCATCAGAAAAAATTGGAGATCTTGACTTCATTTTTTTCCCCAGAGTGCTTCAAAGCACCATGCACCATTTCCAAAAAATTCTAAGTTGCAGAAGAGTTTAGATAATGGTATCATAGGTGTTCCCCAGTGCAGCTGGGCCATGGAATAAGAGAACTCAAAGCACAGGGATAAGAGAAACAGGCAAAATACATTCTACTTCTATAGTTAAGGTACTGCTGTGGGAAGGGGCATTTTCTCTGTAGAGCTTAAAAAATGTAGAGGTAATTAAAGGCTAGGATGGAAACCCAAATATGAGGAATTTAAATTTTCTTGGAACTCTTTGCTGCATATCTGAATGAAGGACTAGAAATGCCTTGCGCTTTAAAGAACTTCTAAAATAAAACACTTCATCAAGAGGGGAATATATTCTGTGAGAAATCAGTATCTCCAGTTTAGCTGATTGCTAATCTTTCAAAATTAGGTGTTTACATCTGTTTCACAAAGTTTCTCCATTGCACCATCACTGACCTTGGACGTTTCCTTCTCCAGCTTGGCAAGCTTCTGCTGTTGCGTAGGCACGTCTGAAAGTGAATCATTGCTGTTCTTGTATCACTGCTTCAAGGAAAGTACTCAAACTTGAGAATTAGGGGTAGCTTGGGTGAGGATTATATAAGAGGTAGGAATGGGGAATTCATACTGACTAAGGAGAAGCATTTGGCTGTAGTCGCTCAAGCATGTAAGTACTGGTGAGATGGGCTAGAATATCCCATTTGCAGAGACATTATTCACAATTTATTGCCATTCTGACTCAGCAATGTCCTCACCACAAAATGGCAGCAATACATTTCTTAGAGGTATGTAGAGTGAAAGAAAACTGGTGAATAAATCTCAAATCACCAGTGGTCAAATCTGCCACAATTAGGGAAAACTGAACCAACACATTGATATGAACAGATGTTAGAGAATAAAGAACTAGAATATTGGATAAAAAAAGTCTCAAATATCTAAAAGGTCAACACAGAAAAATTCGTAATGTTGCTCTGTATAGCTACCATACAGCATATTTCATACAATTTCCTTTTGTTTTCCTTGCATTAAGACAGGATACAGCTGGATTTTACACACTGAAAAGTTAAAATTTACCTGCTGTGCTGGCTTCTTCAAAGAAAAGTTTTAGACTAAGAACTTTGAAAACAGTATGTCTATCTGGAAGTGAAAATTTTAACTTTTATGTACATCCAAAGTGAAGATAACACCATAATATTTAGAGGAAAATTTCTTTTGTGCACCATCAGAACAGATGCCAAGCAGAACATACTGACTAGATTTGGGGTTTTTTTATTTGCTTAAAAAACACAGTTGTATGGTACATCATTGCATATACAATACAGTATATGGTAATTAGGTTACTCAAAAGAAAGCTTGAGTATATTCAAGAATTGAGGACAGATTTAACACATAATGCATAAAAATACGTAATACACAAATAGATATTAGATTTAGCTTGTTTAAATATCCAAAGTAGAAGCATGACTACATTTAAATGTGCATATTTTTCTTCCTGTTTTATTCTCAAATTAACTGTCGTTGCTTTAATATCTGAATACCTTTGAATAGTGCATTCAATAATATGACTAGCATTTATAGTGCCTTCCTCCTCTGATTCTTTTTCCCAAGGGCAGAATTGTGTATGGTGGTGCTTTATTTCACACAGTTTTGTTTTTTTAGTTATCAGTAAATACATAATCATCTCTTATCTCCATCTTGCCTACAGAGATGCTGTCATGCTTTTCTTCTTAGAGGAGATAATTCTGCTCAGGCTTCCAGAAAACTCCTTTGCAAATTGTACACACGGAATGGCTAAACTAGAATGAAACTCCTAGTGTCAGTTCACATCAATGATAAAAGGACATCACACTGGACAGCACCTCACTTAATGCAGTACAGCCAAGAATAGAGAAAGATATACCAAGGTATTGCTGTCTTAACAGACTTAATAACAACCTAAAATTATGGTAATCTGCTGTTTACCGTGTAGCATCTGTGATTTTTTTCCTGTTTATCAGAGAGAAAAATATGGTCATGGCAGCACTATTAAAGCTGGGGTGGATGTGTGTGTGTGTGTGGATGTGTGTGTGTGTGTGTGTGTGTGTGTGTATTTCTGTGCTTGATATACAAGAGATAACTCAGAAAACAAAAATTCATTAGGGTTTCCTCTTCTGTGCTTATCAGAGTCCAAGAGTGAATTGAACAAAGGCACTACTTTAATTAGAAATATAGCAAAAATGTTTTCTAAAAAGGATGCAAAATTTGCAGCTATAAATGACTGATAGTGGCATGTTATGCAAAAGCTCATTTGGGTATATGGCCCATCAATATGAATCCTTAGTCAAGATAGGAGGCAAGATGACAAAGCAAACATATATTCATAAGAAGAATGGAGGGAAAAAAAACCTAGAGTACAGTTCTGTAACAGAGAAAAGATGTGAGAAATTGGAAGCTGTACATCAACAATTCCTATCTGATGTATATATTAAAACTTGCATATAAAGGTGTACCCAAGTGTGAATTCATTGATTTTATATCTCACGGAGAAACCACAATAAATTCCTTCAGATATCACGATGCCCTAGGCCAATAAAATCTCATATCTATATAAATATCAGTCAAGAGACACAGAAACATGTACTTTAAGCTCCACAGCTTAGCAAACAAACATTTAATATTTGGCAGCTAAAGGTGGAGTGCAAAGTGGAACTCCAGCCCTGCTCTCTACCTCAAGCATGACATTGCATCACAGACATATGGTCACATGAACAATGCATTGCTATCATCTGTTCTTCTGTATAATTAAACTGATAAAGAAAATTATACACCATTTCAGTATATCCTCTCACAACTATTTCCATAGATGCATGAATACTGTATCTGTTTACATTTTCTTCTGAGAGAAATATTAGTAGTGCCTTAGTACCTTGAAATGAACTGGGGATCCTGTAAATAGTCACATCTATATTTGTGATTCCAATACAGTACAAGAGGGCAATTCCCTTCTCATGTATATTGGGAAATCAGCAGGAAACGAACAATTTAATGGCCAAACACATGGACAATTAGAATCTTTTTCCAGGAAGTTACATCTACTCTATGCTTTCCTCAAAGCAGAGAACTATCATGAATAGCTTGGCTGTTCAGTGTTGCCATTATGCAGTATTGCATATGACGATTGAGCACTATTGATTTACCACCAATTCCTTTCTTTTCAGCTCAGCTGAAGCAGAGAAACTACTGACAGATTGTGGGTTTGCCAGAGTGCTTGGTGATGGCCGAGTTCCTTAATCCACTTTGCTGTGTGTCCTAAAATTCTAAAGGATAAATTGACTTTGACACACAAGCTTGCAGTTTCTATCAGTTTACCCCCTCCTCTTGGAATATGCTTCATATGATCACCGCTGGTGATCAGGTTCTCTTTAATATGAAAGACACTGCTAATTTTAATAATGCAGCTGCAGGAAGTCACCAGTTTTGTGAACTTCACTTTTCTTCCCAACATTTATACCTTCCCATAGTTAGGTGAAATGTGGGCAGAATGGAAGGTGAAAGATGGGTGCACAGGATATCTGGGGAAGAAAGGAGGCACAGCAGAGGAAGCTGAAGTAGAGCAAAAGGGAAAGGAAGAGACGAATAACAGCAGAGGTTATTGCTCCTGAAGATCGTAGGGAAGGACACTTTCTTGCTCCTAGCACAACTAGCACATCTGGATCTGGTGGTAATCAAAACCAAATACAAAAACATTAACGGCACCAATGGGATATTTTATAATCAGAATTATCTGGAAAAGTTCATAATCAGGATTCGACAGCTGTTACTTTCATTTAAGTGTGGTCGATCTGAACTTTTTTTTTATATTTACTCTTGTTTTAAAGGCAATGAGTGACATTTTGCTCTCACAAAGTCATAGAGTATTACTACACCAGATTTCAGTATACAAACAACATCATTCATTAGCCACATTTGCTGTTTCCCCTTCAGAGGAAACTTTTATTATCTACCCTAGAAATTACATTTTATCTCCTACACTACCTAAAAGAGAACAAAAATCTAGCAGATTAGTTTCCCTTCTGAAATGGATAAAGACAGTTCATGAGTAGCATTACCCGTTTCTAAGATGTGAATTATTTATAGATGTTATGTTTAAATATGAGCAAGCTATGTCTCATGTATTGAAATGCAGAATATGTTTTGCCTGTTTTCACCTGTCCATTTTGTAAGTAAACTCTGAGAATAGAATTTTATGTAACTGCAATTTTATAGGCAATTTAAAACCTTGAAGTTGAATAAAGAAAATTTGCTAATTCACCTCTAGTCTCAGCATTACTCTGTGAACTTACAAAACCGATGTGATAAAACAAGCCTTATAGTAACTAAAATCTAGCAACCCCAAGATCAGTCCATAAAGTAATGTAAGGCATCATGAATAAACTAGGTTCTAGTCCTTCCTAGGTTTACTCACGTAATTCTCTTTATACCTTGAAAGTAATACTGCTGACTTCAAGGTGAAAACCCAGCCCTAGTTAAGACACTGGCAAAGCTCCCATTGATTATAGTGCAGAAAAAATTTACCTACTATGTAAAAACTAAACACATGAGTAAGCCCTTGTTGGAGCACCTTAAACTCACTGCTGCCGTGGAGTACTGGCATAAGAGCAGGGCACACCCTGTCCCTTCCAGCTGGGTGGCAGCGTGTTCCCACAGACTGATTGTTCAGACAAGAAACTTCAGATACTTTGATTCATTCTCTGGGATGCATACTCACATTTTCCACTCCATTGTTCTCCAGTATTTGTCCACAGAACTCACAGCTGAACTCTGCCTTGTAATCACACAACATGGGTATGTCACAGGCACTGTTGACTATTTAGTGTCAATTAACAATCTATTTACTGATTCCCATATTGAAGCAAAAGAGAGAGCAGATAAAAAAACACTTAGGGAAACACCTCTTCTCCTCCCTTCCTATTTTCAGCCTCTCTTGTTTTCACTGTACATTAAACTCAGACCCGTTCAACTCCATTGGTGAGGCAACATGTGAAGCTGGAGGCTGGACTCAGTGCATAATGACTGGCATAATTTCATTATCACCAGCATGTGACTTCCCCAATGGCCCTCACACGGGCTGTTTTGAAACAAGCCTATTTTAAAACCAGCCTATTTTAAAACAAGCTCATGCAAGGCACCGTACACACCTCCAACTGTCTGAAGTATTTGGCTGGCATTGATTGCTCCCATACCCTCAGGAGCAGCTGGAACCAGCCCAGGTTGTGCCTGCCCAGTGCAGGACAGCCAGCTGTCCCATTACCCAAAGCCCACCACTTAAGACTGGTGAATGACACAAGTGGGGCCACTTCCTCAGGGGAGCAAGGGCTAGGGCTGCAGTAAAAGGTCCCTCTTCTTGGGTCCAACTCCCTCTGCCTCCACAAGTTAGCTCAGGACAAAAACCAGCAGCCTATGCACATCTGAGAGCCTGTTGCTTCTCCTGCAGTGTGGCTTGACCTACACTGTGTCAGGGCTTTTCTGTACCGTATGAGGCTTGCATGCAGCAGCGAAGCATAGCCACTTATTTTTTTAACGTAAACCTAATTTAAATTATAAATAGCAACTTTTTAATCTGTATTTCTAGCACCATAGCCATTCCTAGGTTTTTTGAAGTGCATTTGCTAGGTGTTACAAGTTATTAAATTTTTTACAGTCACTTTGCAATCAAAAGCAGATGGTTTGCGGAACAGCGACTTACACAAAAACATATATTCACATCTCCTGCTGATAAGCTAGGAGGAAAGATATCAGCTAAATGTTTGATCTGAAGTTATTTTTCTTCCATTTTAAACCCCTCAACTGGCTGCCACTCAAGTTTATCTCAGTGCAGGGGAGAAAAAAGGGAAATAGAGAAACTTCTTTCTGCCTCTTTAGGAAGCTGAAAGAAAAATCTTTGGAGCATTACACAGGGCTAAAGAAGAAAAGGGGAAAAAATTAAACCACAGTAGTTTTTGAAGAAGAATCCCAGTGAAGATGCAGTGTCTTTGGAAACAGAGTTCATAGCTTAGAGAGTTGAAAGGAGTTTTGTTATCGAGTGCTGAGAGACCAATGCACATAGGCATTCAATTAAAAAGAATGGAGGTGAATGGCTGGAGAATTTGTGTATCTCTATGTCTCTGTTTTGCTTTTAAACCAAAGATGAGATTGCATTTCACAGATAGGGAAGGCAATGCATCTACGGATCCTCTACACAATTCACAGGGGCAGCTTGGTGGCAACCTGTGTAAGAAGGTGATTACGGAAGACTTTACCTACTTTTCCTCTATTACTATGAGGTATCAAGTGTGCCATAATCTGACAGCTACTGCTTACTCTTTGTAAAAATAAAATCCTGTTTTTCACTAATATTTCACTTGATGTGGTTTGCAAATGTCATGCACATAAAACCATTTTGGTTTTTTTCTGGAACGAGATTCTAGTGTCTTATAAAACATATAGGCATGCAAAGCAAACTTTTTTAGTGAAGTTCTTTTTCCCTTTTTTTGATTGATGTTTACCTCTTCAAAACTTACCCCAAGGATAAAGAAAAGAAAGTAGTATCTCTTCTAAAAGTACCTTCAGTACCATGCACTGAAGAATTGAAAATAATGGACTGACAAAAAATTATACCTTAGTTCTTGGGCATTCTGCTCCTACTATTTTGTCAGGGTGAAGAACAAAAAGGAGCGGTGGGGTATGGATTGGGAGTTTGCTTATTGCCAAAGTAGAAAGGAACTTTTAAAAATTTATTTGTAAGCAAGTCAGTGATTTAAGGCAGTTGATCAAGGGGTTAGGTTTGAGCTGCTATGATTTACTAGGCAACATTTTCTTGTGCATTACCTAGATATTTGGATGAACAAATGCCCCCTGATAAGCTAAAACTGAAAATTCCCTAAGAGGAATATTTTTACGAATGAGTTGATGAATGATTAGGGAAAGAAGAGTCCAAAAATGGGCTGATACTGTCTTTTTAACAGTTGCACCATATTTGCAGTGTATAAAATCATGCCTAGCAGTTGTCTGATAAATTACATTAATAAATTTGCTGTCTAATTCAGCCATATTCTTGGCACTTCCTTTTTCACCCAGCTGTCCTGCACAGTGAAATTTATTCATGTTTCTTGAGAAAGTTCTCATCTTTCTATTACCATAGATACGTGGATATTTAGGCAGGAGCATTCAGTTTAGATCATAGATCTGAAAGATGAGGATAGATTTCCTACCTGAAGGAACTATTTCACTTTCACATTACCAAGGATTCTTTAATGTATGATTCCTTCTTTTGTTCCAGTCAAAAATTGATGCAGTATAGAATTTCAGCTAACAAATTGCTTCCACTTGTTTGCTTTCATGATCTGAATGTCCTCATTTCATTTTGTACTAATGCACTCTTAAAAGTGTTATTTTGGATTAGGAAAATTATGGTGCTCCAGTGACATCCAACATAGTTGGATTTCTTCTGTGTATTTGAAGTTATCCTTGATTAACTTACATAAATCATTCCTATAATCAAACTTTGGCAAAGCTGGTGCACATCAGTATTGTATTATGCATCAATTTTTTTTCTTGGCTTTTATTGTCCAGTATTAGTATTAGTATTAGCATTAGCATTAGTATTACTATTAGTAATGTTCTCATCTCAACCCTTGGGTTTTGCCTTTTTTTTCCAGTTTTCTTCCCCATCCTACTGGACATGGTGGTGAGTGAGCAAGTGGCTGCCCAGTACTTAGCCGTCAGTTGGGGTTAAACCATGGCATTTTGTTTGGTTTTGGAAGAAATACATGTAGAGAAAAGACAGAAGGGAGATGATCACCTCCATTCTTATGCATGTATATATATATAGATATATATATATCTATATAGTACTCTTTTGAGGGCTCTGCCACATGTTCCTGCAATTACCAGGAGAAACTGCCAGGCGAAATTTCCCTGCTGACATCAGCTTCTCCCTTAAAACTCTATGAATCGCTTTCTTCCTACTCTTTCAATACATTTTAAGCAGTGCACAACCCAGGTAATAGCTCTGAAGCCAACTGGAGATTTTGAGACAGTCTCAGCTCACTGAGAGCTGAATGGAAAAATGTCCCTCCCATCACCACTTTTTTTTCATTTGTTTGTTTGAAACAAACGTATCATATTAGTGTTCTGCCTGGAGAAGCCTAATGTACCTTGAAATAAGTTTTATTATGACGAAGTAATGAATTGAAGTTAGACTGCCTCTGCAGGCCAAGGAAGTTTATAGAAGTTAGTACAGCTTGAAGAATAAAATGTAAAATAAAGGCATAAATCTCAGGGGAATATAGATATTTCTCCTGCTGAAACTGCAAGAATTTTTAAAATAAAAAAGCCGCCCAAAATTAAAATAAGTCCTGTGTCTCTGCTTCTAACATCTAGCAAGTACTCCCTCCGTTTCTATGGCAATATTTCCTGTTAAGGATATAGCTAATCTGCTTTTGACTCCCTAGCACAGATTCCAAATTTGATATTGAATCATAAACTAATTTTCCTCTGCTTATTATTTATACACATGGCCCTCCTTTCTAAGAATGGGGACACTATTCTTCCTATGACTCAACAGGGGACAAAAAAAGGGAGTTGTCATACATGCTAGCATTCTAAAAATCGAATAATCCTTCCTGAGGCAACGCACCTAAATTCCTGGTCTCTGAGGCATAGAAAAATATTAAGAGTAGCTATTACTAAACTCACCATTAAATCACCTTGATTCTGACATAATGGGTTTAAGATTTGCTTTCCCTGCAATAATCTGTGGAAGAGTTCAAGTAAATGGTCTTGGTGTCATCCTGTAAAACTGTGGTCATGGACATAAACGCCTGTCAGAATCTTAAATAGTGATGGTCATGTTTGACCTATCCATGTTTTAACAGATATGCTATTATATCTTAGAAAACATAATGCAATTCCAAAAACATCATCCAGGTTTTTTTTATAGCTAACTATTTACAAATCAAAACAATCAGAACTTTTACGTAGCCCTAAAGTAAAAAGCAAGTGGATATACACAACAAAGAATAAAATATTGGAAAGAAAAAAAATCATTAAAACACCAAGAGATATCAAATAATCAAGGCTTATGCTTTGCTACATACAGAGAAAGTATGTTAAGCCACAGAACAGAAGTGCAATTGCACTTCTCATTTTAATAGTTCTTAAGAGAATTCTTATGCATGTATTTGCTTTCTAATTTAAGAAAACGCCTACATTGGGTAACTTCCTAGTGTATTCATCCATGTGACACATAATACATCTTTCCTCTGTTCCTCCTTTCTTGTTTTTTAATTCTTTTTATTTAATACTTGATTAATCCAGGTCATCTCTGTTCAGTCCATATATGGGTGCTGTGGATTTATGTTTACCAATCCAAAGTTTCTCTGTTACTACTACTTTCCATGTTTACATGTGTGACTGGCGAAATATAACCGTCTGTATAAATTCTGAGTAATACCACCTCACAGTTTGTCCTATTTGAAAAACAGAACTGGTGGCCTAAAAAGAGCATCCTCTTGAGAAGTCGACAGTGGACACAGATTCTAAAGTAAATGACACTGAAGACTGAAATATTTATGTGCTTACTAATATGGATGGCAAAAGGACATAAGTTTCATTTTGCTTTGTTTCTTTGATTAGCTTGGAGACCAGCATCCAATTTTCATCAATTTTAATGCAGACAAATGCACTGAATTAAGAGCCCAACAACTGCGCTTGCTGCCACAGAAGCCTTGTGGTTACCAGCATGTTGAAATCCCCAGTGAGGTTCCCTGCCAGGATGGATAGAGCCCAACAAGGTGGTGAGCTGTGCACCTGCCACCTGTGCGTAGACACACTGACACACAACTGCTGCTGGAGGGATCTCCTAATGCCAGTACAGCAAGGTTCACTGCATTCCTTTTCTGACACTGCTTGTGGTATGGGTAGGAGGGAGTAAATCACAGCCCACAGGGGAGCTGGGTACTGGGGTATTAATTAAGAATCAACAGGATTCACGGTTTTATTCTGCTTGATGATATAATGTATTCATTCCCTCCCTCACTCCTCCTCTCTTTACCACTGGGTCTGCTCTTCCCAGCAGGGAGGACCCTGCTGGCACAGATGGTCAGGCAGAGTCCTGTCAGCTCCTGCTGTGCTGCTGCTCACCGTCACCTGTCTTGGGCATCATCAGCTGAGGCCCCTCGGTGGCCCCCAGCAGTTTTGTCCATGCCTAATATTTGTCTCCATGAAATTGTCTGATCTTAAGGATCTTCCTCCACTTCCAGGATCTTTCCTCCAGCTACGATCTTCACTGCCTTCTTTTCAGGTTTCCTTCTTCTTATGGAGACTACTTCATTTAGAGAACTCCTACTTTCCACCATATGCTCTTCTTTTTAGAAACCCAAGCTCTATGCTTTCCCAACCTAAATAATGCAATGCGTGAGCAGCCTGGTGTGTTTCATGTCTCTGCTAACTGGAGGATATGGGGCATGCCACTTTTCTTTAGACCAGGTGTTCTCAAAATTTACAAGCAGTCCATAACAGTTGCAGCTAGCCAGCAGCAGGCTCTGCTTGAAGGTTCAGTGATTCAGTTTCAGACATTTACCCTTACACACAGTTTTTAATGTTTACAGTTAGAGGTGGGTATTTTCTTTTTCCTGTGATAAGTAAAAGCTAGAAAATGGTCTCAGGAAAAGCTCACATGATTCAAAGGCCATTCAAATAAGCATTTTATTTTAGAGGATCTCTGTCTAGTCTTCTTGCACTAAATATCAAATTGCGTAGCTCAGTAGAGATTTAAGCTGCAGTAACTGACCTCAAATGAAGACCTTGTTCCTCCCGAGCATTTAAAACCACAAATCTTGCTTAAATGTGTTTTTCAATAGTTTGTAGTTTTATAGGTGGGTCAAAATCTTGTCTCTGAATAATGTTATGCAATATAAGCATAAGACAAATGAAATATTTCTATTGATTCAAAACCACAAACTTTGGGGAAAAAATGGTTGTTGAATTGAAATTCATGTAAACGTATTATTAGAAGATACTTCTCACAACAACAGAGGCTATGGAGGGGCACTTTTCTGTCTTTTCAGTTCTGGCCCTACTGATACAGTCCAAAATATTAGCCAAATGCCCCAATTCAGCTCTTTTCTATGGAGCTGTCTGCAGCTCAGTCAATACACTAAAAGGAACTGAAGTTTTTTTCTGATTTTGGTTGAACTAGGTGAACTGAACAAATTGATAGGTCCTGTTAACTGACTAAAGGTTTGGTTTACATCAAAGCAGCTAATGGAGTCTTTTCCTTGTGTCTGAACAGAAAACTATGAAAGAATGAATCCTGCTCTGGTTGGGTGAAGTGCCAATTAAGTCAGTGGAAAAGTAGACATTTATGGCAGTTTGGCCACAAGCACAGTGTTTCTAGGCAGCTGCTGGTTCTTCAGAGCTGTAGTTTTGCAGCCTTGTACTCTACCTTTAAAAGGCCTTGGTTTAGCAGTCTTTTTTCAGTGAGAAAAGGTTTCTCTGTGCTATATTTCTGAAGATAACA
Organism: Machaerirhynchus nigripectus; assembly: GCA_013397975.1. Taxonomy (NCBI): domain Eukaryota; kingdom Metazoa; phylum Chordata; class Aves; order Passeriformes; family Dicruridae; genus Machaerirhynchus; species Machaerirhynchus nigripectus. The sequence continues at coordinate 3,130,487 of VZRQ01001982.1, forward strand.
AGCTTTTCTTTTTTGCAGATGAAGGGTGAATGAAGTGTGAAAAGGGGAGACAAACTATGTTGCAGAGGAACAGGGTAATACTCTTAAAGAATTCCCAAAATCACATGAAACAAGATCTAGTAGCCAGCCGTGATATGCAGCACTTCAGCATCTTCTACTTTAGCAGTGTGCTGAAAAAGAAGTATGCTTTAAACTGGAAAGGTGTCGATATCTAAAATAACTGCTTATGCCTTGTCTGGCCAACAAAGAAGGGCATCTCTTGAAATTTTTATATGAATTGCCCACACTTTCTTCAGAGTCAGTTAAATACAAGTAGCAAAGTGCAGTTGACTGCAGCACAGGGAGAGCAGAAGCTCTGTCATTACTTTCCAGACAGTGCTTGCAGTGCTCATCAGCAAAGAGTAGGTATGATTATCAGGGCAGGCGTTTTACTTTCTGCTAATTGGACAGACTGACCTGCTAGGAAAAGCAAGACCTTTTAATCCAGAACTCAGACAAAATACATCGTATAAAATATTCCTAAAATGTACATATCTTTCTCAGAAAGGGAAGGTAAAACCTGACTCCCCTCTTAAAAGAGGAAGTAGCCAATGATAAAACGGCTTGCAGTTATTTCAGGAACTACTGTGAATTACATTTATTAATTCTGTCCGAAGAATTGACGGGTGTCTGAAAGAAAGAGCCATAAATCCTACATATTTATGTCAAAGAAATATAAGGGGTCTGATTTTTACACTAATCTTATGTAAGTACTTCTGGGCTGATTTTGTTGGATTAATTTCTGGTTTGCTTCAACAGTAAGAGAAATCAGAATCAGGTGTAAAAATTTCTACCTATTCCCACTAAGCTACAAAGCGGATGGTCCTGACTGCAAGTCAAATGGTGAAGCATGAATGAATTAACATCAAAACATTTTTCTTTCTTCCTTTCTAGCTGAAATTGCTTTCAGCCTGCTGAATTTCTGATGCATCCTCTGGTGATCACTTCCTCAGTCTCCCATTCCCTCTTTGCTCTCTCGTCTGCTCAGCTCTGATGATAATGCACCATGCAGAGGTATAAGCCGTATTTTTAGATGCAAAGACATTATAATTGATTTTCCCCCTTCAGTTCCTGTGAGGAGTAACTAGATACTTTGTCACTTTTAAGTCTAGAAACTTGCTATTTCTCTAGCTCTACCCATTTCATCATACCTCAGCGAGGATTATGTGAAAGGGATATATGAGTCCCTCCTGCTGAGCCAACAGGATAGCTTTTAATTGGCTTTTATGAATCACTTTCAAGGTGTTTGAAATTGTAGAAACAGTCTAAAATAATTTAAAGGTGATGTTGGTTACTTTTTTGTCTTGTTATTTTTTTTAAAAAGCATCTTACAAATGTGCTTAGCTGCATCTTAAAGAGTTCTACTTTCTCAGATAAAGTCTTTAAATCCTTGAACGAATGTTTCCAGTTAATGAACACAGAGGAATTATTGTCTATTAAAACATTAAAGCACTGTAGACGGAGTAAACCCTTAATATTTTGTTAAAGGCAATATGAAAATGAGACCTAATTGCTATTACATGGTACCAAAATTGATTTTGTAGTACTTTGAATTAACAGTCAAGTCACAAGTCTATCGGCAGTGCTCCTGCACTTAGTAGGAGAAAGTTTTCGTACCATAAAATATAAGTTGCCTGGGAGAACATGCCACATGTCCTATATTCTATCCAGAAGATAATCAGACTTTTTTTTCCTGCAGGACGGTAAAACTGCTAATGGAAACTCTGTGAATAGAATGGCAAAGAGCAGTGCTCTGTCAATGCAACTAGGCTATTTCAGTCTTCCTTTTGTTTCTTTTCTAACATAATAAAAAATTTTCCTTACCACTTCATGCTCTGTAACATGGAACATCTGTGTTGCAGTTCCATTAATGCAACAATGCATAACATTTTTTAAAAATCTGTTTGGTTTTTTGTTTTTAACTTGAACAGTTATCCAATGCCAGCTAGAAAAATCACATATGATACATTAAAAAAAAAATAAGCCTAGGAATTTCTTGATACTTTTTCCAGGGATAAAGTCATATTCTTTCTACTGATTTGATTCTTCCTAATCAGTCATATAAAAGTCCAAGCTCAAGTGACTGTGTAAGTTGAAACAAGTCTTCTAAAAGTAATTGGATTGCAACTCTTGCTTCCAAATGCAACACAGACTACAGGAAGAAATGTAGTCATGCAGTATGAAAGCCACAGCTTACAAACTCTGATTTCTCCTGGTGTGAGTCTTCTGTTATTTGTTTCCCATAAGAATATTCCATGGAAAACAACTGGCATCTGAGAACCTTAAATGCTTCTATTTAATCCACACCAGATTCAAGTCTAAGCCATGGAATGAAGCAATGGAATGAAATTGCCTGTATATAACACAGAACATCTTTATAATATAAATGTCATTTCTGTTCACTTAAAAAGCTCAGTTTCTTCAAACGATGTTTCATGTCTCTGTAGCACCAGGATGTTTTCTACTTGCTTTCTCAGTCTCTCTTAGGCAGAATATGACTCCTTCTGTTTGGAAAAAGTAAATACTCATAAAAATTTAAAGTGCGTTAATAGGAAAATATGGAGAAACATGGAAATGACTGATGGGAACTTTGGGCTCCAAGAATCTTAGCTTGAGAAATTACATTCACCTAATATAACCATAAAATGGACTAAAACTATGGTTTTTTCTGTGGTGGCCAATTAGCTTTCTAAACCATTATTGATATTAGTACTATCAGCTTTGATATCACTTTTTATCAATTAAAAAATAATGTGTTTATCAACTGGGAAAGAAAAGGGGAGAGAACAAGAGAACATCTAGCAGTAAAAGTGGTTTTTTATTTTATTTGAAACAGAAGGGAAGTACTGAGCTTGCTGAAACAATGGCATCACAGGCTGGATAAAAAGGATTTCTTATTTCCCAAAATATTTTGTATACAACAAAAACCATTAATAAATTTTCCTATATCAATAAGGTTTTCATACGAAAAAATACTTAGATGTAATTGTAGGGTCTCTTCTCTTTGATTAGTACCATTAACCAGATTTAGTTTGAAAATGTTTTCTTGACATGAAACTCTTTGTCAAACTATTAACTTTAAAACCCAACCAATCAAAAAAACCCAACCAAAACCTAGTAAACTTAAATAAGAAGAGGGAGAGGTAGTGCTAGAAGGCTAGAAAAGATAATGATTTAGCTGACTAAAGAAAATTCTGAACTTGTGAAATAAGAAGCACAATCCAAAAATCTGTATGTTTCTGTATAATCTCAGAAAGCTAGTCTGAAAACTGCTATACTTAGTCTCCAAATGGGAACAAACTATCAGGAATAAATGTAAAGCCAGCTTTATCCCACACATCCATCTTTTTTTTTTCCTTCCTCTACTTTAAACAGGAAGAAAATTTCACCTTACTATTTTTACTGTTTGAAGTCAACTGTACCCAGACAGTTTGTTTAGGAGAGTACAGCATTCAGCGAGCAAAGACTGAGCCAGCACTTTCAGGACTGTTGCCAATTATGTTGAAAATGCAAGTCTTTCTATAGGTCGCTGAATGATGTAACCATCACAACACACAAAAACACTTCATTTGGACATTTTTCGAAGTATGCTATTGGTCATGGGCCTTGATGAGTACAGAATCCCTGGGCTGGACAGCTTGACAGAAGAAATGGAAAAGAAAATACTAATTGTGCATACAGATACTTTAATTATAGATTGTCTTATTTTTTTTAAATCACTGTGTTCATAGTCTGTGACTTGTTCTTGACCATAGAGTAAGTTATAGAGAATTCAATCATGATACCTCTAACCATAGGTCTTAGCTTACATGGGTTTTTTCCTGTTGTATGCGGTGTGTAACAATATGTTCCTTTACCACAGCATAAAACCACCTTGTTAAAAATACCAGTTTCTACAGAGAAGTCAAGATTCTTGTGATTTTAAAACTACCACCAGCTAAGAGCATCCCTAATGATCACTACTGCTGTAAGACAGCTAACTTTCACTCTGAAATGCACTCTAATCCCTGGGAGACCTAATTCATCTTCATGAGAAAGTTAGACATCTTGACTTGTCTCAGCAGTAAGAACACATGTAAAGGAGTTCCTCCCTCTGGGCTCTGGGGATATATTTTTTTTTTAATCTAGAATTGTCATATCTGTCTCTTGTTCCTCAGAAACAAAGGTGATCAAAAGTACTCACAGACATAAGGAGCTGATAGGGGAAAAGAACACTTAGCTTGAAGAATGCAGCTCCTGACTCAATGAACACACAGAGTTTTTCTTCTGGAATCGGTTTCAATCAGATTATATTTTGAATTAGTGAATAAAATATTTCGGGTTTTTTACAGGTTTTGCTCCTGCCCAGTAACAAACAAACAAGCTAAATCTCACAGTTCCCAAATTCTCCAAGTCTGTACTCCTGTCTATACTCATTGGGTTAAGGCTCCAATCCATTCTGGTGCTTGGTGAGCCTGATAAATCATTGGCTCCATTTGCTGAATAAATTTTTCACATATTGACCTATTCCAAACCACCCTTTCTTGCATTTCCTCTACAGACAGCCTCCTCAGTGCATTTACCCCACTCCGTTCGTTCATGTTTTGATATGAAGTTCCATATATATATGTTCTCCTCTGATACAGATTTCCTGAAGAGATTGACAGTAACTCATGACTGCTCCTGAGTCACTGCAGATCTTGCACCAACAGATGAAGGAAGAACTGTAGTGAATAAAACCAGACTATTATTTACTATCTAGGTGTCCCAGGGTGCCTCAGGACAAGGGAGGGAGTTTTCCCCCTCTGCTCTGCTCTGGGGCAGCCTCACCTCAGGTACTGTGTGAAGTTTTGGACGCCACAGTATAAAAAAGACATAAAACTATTCCAGAGCATCCAAAGGAGTGCCACAAGGATGGTGAAGGGCCTGGAGGGGAAGCCATTTGAGGAGCAGTTGAGTCACTTTGTTCAGCCTGGAGGAGACTGAGGGGAGACCTTGCTGTGGTCCTCAACGTCCTCACAAGCAAAAGCAGAGGGGCAGGTGCTGATCTCTTCTCTCTGGTGACCAGTGACAGGACGCAAGTAAATGGCATGAAACTGAGTCAGGTGAGGTCAAGGCTGGGTATCAGGAAAAGGTTCTTCATCCAGAGGGTGGCTGGGCACTGGAAGAGGCTTCCCATGGAAGTGGTCACAGCACCAAGCCTGACAGAGTTCAAGATTTTGGACAATGCTCTCAGGCACATGGTGTGATTCCTGGGGTGTCCTGTGCAGGACAGGACTTGGATTTGATGTTCCTGATGAGTCCCTTCCAGCTCAGCATGGTCTATGATTCTATGGGGATTCCTGAATTTGGAAGGAAGATTCAGTTGAGTAGCTTCTATCTGCGAAAACAGCCGATGCTTTCTAAAAGGCAGTGGAAGTACTCTGGTCAAACTGGAGATGGTAAGGGACAAAGCAGGCATATGTATGAAGAAAGAAAAAACAAACCCACTACAATTGGATAAAGAGTATTTTTTTCTCTCCTTTTTTTTTTCCCCCCACTAGTACCTGAATAAATTTAATATTTTTTCTGCATTTGCCGGCTAAAAAAATGATAAAAACTTTACAAGCCCTGCAGCAAAAGTATATCAGAGGCAACATCAGTCATGTAACAAGCCAATTTCTCTAAACATTTTTAGCCACATTTTTCAAATTTAACAGCAATCACAGAAGAGTCGTATAAATATCAAGCTCTTGGAAAACTTTCAGAATACATTTCAATTTAGGTATTCCTACATGAGGAGAGTTGCTAAGGGTGCATGTTAAAACAGGTATTTATATTAATATATTCATACTGCTTTGTTATTGCGTGTCAGATGACCTGCATGTCAGAAACATGCACCTGTACAATATATGTTTCAATACAAGGTCACAATCCTCAAGAAAATCATTAAACATTTCCTCCTCTATTTTTTTTTACTACTACTACTACTACTACTACTACTACTACTACTACTACTACTACTACAACAATTTGCATTTCTTTGACATTAAAAAATAAATATTGAAAATTCTTCACACATTTGAGTGTGAGAGAACTGGTAAAGGGCAGTTGTAGAGATTAGTCACTCATTTTCATATCTACATCAGGAGATGCTTTAAAATATATTGTGGAAGAGTAAAACACTCCTTGTAGGGGTAGAATTTATGACTTTATCAGTCTTTGTTTCTTTCTTTACCCCATGAATTTTTAGAAGGGAAAATTTGTGGAAAAACTTGCCTTCCCCTAGTACTCTGAATTATATAGAGCGTTTGAGAGGAGAATTCTTATCATAATTAGTGCTCAAAAACTTTTCTAAAACCACCCGTAGTCATCTATAAATGCACCTGACAAACTATCCTTTGAATGTTATATTCCCCCCCGCCCACTGGTGAAATGAAACATTAAGTTTGTCTTTTTAGAAAACTTATTTCCTTGTCATTTTTCATTTATTTGATGGATAAATCAAACCAAATCTGGAAAAAACTCTCATGCTGTTCTTCTGTTCACCAAAGAAGGTAAATGTGGAAGTCAACATGTATTAAGTAGCATTATATGCTAACATTAAATGACTGCAAAGTATTGATATGCTTTCACTTATTATCTCTCTGGGACATCTGTCAATATTAATACAATAAGTGGCTAAGCAATCATCCCTAGTAAATAAGTATCAGATCCAAATGCATCACCCTTCAAGCAATTAAATGGAAGCTTAGGGATAGAAGATTAACATACTATTAGTTTTAATTACATTATTTATTCCCGTTTTTCCTTTATGAAAATTAATAGCTGATTAGAAAACAAACAGGAGGGGCTAAAATCCTCTGGTACTTTTTAATTTTATTTTTTTTGTTTATTTGTTCATTTAATACTATAATTCCCTCTAAAACAAAAGACGAAGTCTCCAGTTGTTTAACCACAAGCCCTACATTAGGTCAATTCATTTTACTTGGCATGTAGAGTGCTGTTGGACTCCATTTTCCCATTAGCCACAGGTTTACTAAGTGAGTTTGGGAGGACCAGTGAATCTAAATGTCTAAATGTATCTCATGTCTACACAAATGGAAGATAAATATAAGGATCAGTAGTATAGAATATGGTAACACACAGATAATGGACTGCCCGCGTTTCTTCAGCAGAAATGGAGTCTCAGTCTTATATATGACAGACTATGTATGTTTACTCACTTTTGTATCCACTATTATACATAAGAGGAAAAGCTGAGAGACTCTGTACTGTATTATTAAAGAAAATATGGAGGATAATATGGAATTAAAGTAAAAAACAAAAAGAAAAATACAAATTTTAATAGCTAGTAGTAACTTGATCAAAATAAAGATACAATAATGACAACCCCGTTAGAATCTACTGTATTAGAATCAAATTTATTAGTCTGGGAATATACCTTTTGCTGCTGCCTTCTGAAAAAGGTCATCATCTAGTTCTTACAAGCACTTCATCGTCAGCTGGCATTGAAGTGAAATGAATTTCTCTCACAGTTTGGTTCCTCTGTCCCTCAAAGTAAAAGTACAGCATGTGATATCATCACAAACTTCCTACATTCTGTGGGAAGTAGTTAGGCACTTAAGCCAAGGTATATCACATTCTAAAGGACAAATCTATAAGCAGAACATTCTTTGCTGCAGTCTGGTTATATAATGTCAAACTATTAGGGTCATGAATTTGGCCAGAAGGCTGGAGCACCTCTCCTGTGAGGACAGGCTGAAGGACCAGGGGTTGTTCAGCCTAGAGAACAGAAGGCTCTGGGGAAACCTCATTGCCACCTCCCAGTACTTAATGGGGGCTTATGTAAAAGAGGGAGAGAGACCTTTTATACCGGCAGATAGCAAGAGGACAAGGGAGAAGGGTTTTAAACTGAAAGAGGAGAGATTTAAATTAGCCATTAGAAAAAGGTTCTTTACTCAGAGGATAGTGAGACCCTGGAACAGGTTGCTCAAAGAAGCTGTGGATGACTTTGTGCATGTCATTCAACCTAGAATAAGGTGATGGACTCCAGAACTTGCTGCTGCTAGGATGATATTTCATGGAATGAGTAAAACCTGCCATATGCTAGCCACAGGCTATGGTCCCAGTAAGCCTCACTGCTACTTGTTTCATTACAGTGAGAAGCTAGAAAAATATCTGTGAAGTTTGAACAAGTTTGGACAATGTAAAATGCTGGATAATAACTTCAAACAGTCTATTTGATGAATGTGGTTGTGTCAAGCAGTATGTGACTAACTTGAAACTGTGAGAGTGGCAGGGAAATAAGATATCAGGGTCAAAGTCATGGTGAGCTTTCAATCATACTTGGAAATACGACATCCTTTCTCACATGTGATTTCTCATTAAGTCTCTTTTGACATTCCCCAAGCATTAATATACCTGTTGAGAAAATTACAGTTGTCCTGAAGACAAAAAAAAGTGTCAGTTTCAAACAGCAAATGCTGGAAGACTGCTTAGTATCAGGAGAAATTGTTGTAAATTTTGGAAAAATATATACCTTCATTGAATAAGTAGAATTACAGAACGATCACAAAAACTTACTTTTCAATTTCATCTGATCAAAATCAGGAGTCATTATGAGTGGCACCATTTTATAGAATTAAAGATGCAAGAGGTATATTAAATCCTACTGTTCACATCACAAAAGCATGTTCGGGTGGATTCTGCTTTGTGTCCCCATTTCTGCTAGAATAAAGAAATAAATTAATTACTATGTAAATCTTCAGAATCTCAAGGGAGGTTTTTTGTTGGTTTTGTTGAGTTTTTTTGTTGTGTGGTTTGTTGTTTTGTTGTTTTGGGTTTTTTTAGGAAGACATCAAATCTTTAAAATATCTGGTAAGTTATACTACTGCAAAAGTTTATTTACTCCTGTTTCAGAATAAGGAATGAGCTAGCAAAATAGTAATGCAGCAACATAAGGAAGAAATAAGTCAGTAAGATGTTTTACATATATTGCATTTGTATCTGAAAGTATATAAGAATACGTATTTGCATAGTAATAATTTCCCTTTAAAAAAGTTTGTTGATGTCAATTTGTCACTCTTCAAATAGTTCTGGTTACCTTGTTCATGGAAAGTTTTAGCAAATTTGAAGAGGCAAATAAAATGCCATGATACAAAAGGAAGGAAGTAACAGTCGTGACTGGAGAAAACTCTTGCTAAAGCTCTTTGATCCATTGAGTATCCTGATATTAACATTCAAAATACCAACGGGTTCAGTATAAATCTAACAGATACCCAGAAGGAACACTAAAGTGGGGAATTATTACTGCTGACAGTTTGTAATAGAAAAGTGCAGAAATTAATATGTGCTGGTCTCTTCTAGGGATTGTAAGTCAATTTTAAAAGTTAAATTAATTTGAACAACATCTCGTCTACTTAGAATATTTGAGAATAGAATATGCAAAGACTTTTTAATTTAGAATTACAGTTCTTATATTATTTTTAGGGGTTTACTAATTGCATAAGAATATTTAGCATTTAGAATACAGAATCACAGAACTGTTAGGGTTGGAAGGGACCTCTGGAGATCCTCTAGTCCAACCCCACTGCCATGATAAGTGTTGCAACACACATTACTACAGCACTTCCTACTGCAAGCAAGAGTACGCAAGCACTGCTCATTATGTAAGCCTGTGGATCATTTAGTATGCCATTAATAATAATTTATTTAATATTTAAGAGCTGAGAATTTTGCCTAACCATTATTCTTCTATTTTTTAACGCACAGGAAATGTAATGATGTCAACCTAAGTTGCAGTACATTGTTTTTGAAGATAATTCAAGGTTCAAAATTCTAGCCTCAGCTAAGAGCTTTACAATCCCAGCTGAAATAACTTCCTGTTTCATTTTCATGGGTCACTTATAAAGAAAAGGGAGGGCTGCTAATGCAGATAGCAACTTTCCTAAAACCAAGGCAGAACAAAAGCTAAAATAATGTAAACCCAAAGCCAAGGCTAAACAGACTGCTGTCAAACCTACCTACACTTACATTTGTTTCCAGATATCCACAGGTTTGAAGGGGCAATCAGCACAAAAAATTTAGAGGCTGAGTGCACAGATATGATTGTTCTGCAAACAGTGATTGCTATTGTCATAGTGAAAAATGTCTGCTAAATAATGAAATGGTCCATTTCAGAAAAATGTTTTTGTCTCAGTGGCTCATCTTGGTTTACTGTAAACTGTAAACTCCTGTAATTTTCCACTTTTTTATGGTGCAAATTTAACTTCTTCCCTTCCCAGGTAGCTTGTTATTCAATAATATATATGTATCATATTTTTCTATTTGCAATTAAGAATAATTCTCATTGGAGATGTTTCAACTCCTAACATATGCATGCAATAGAATGTACTTATACAGCAAAACTACACTGAAATAATGCAAAAGCTTCAATTTTTTTAGTGCATGAATTACAATTACAGTGACAGAGACAGAGTAAGAGAATTAATTTTTGCCCTGAGTATTCTCAAACCTGAGTAGCACTGCAGATGCTGGAGGAAGGCATTTCCTTAGTGCTAGATCTACAGACCTCAAAGTTTTGAACATTCAGAGATGATTCTGCTATAACTCAGATTAGGAATTCAGCTGCGTCTGATGCAAAGCCAGCCTTTCTTAAAACACAGCTTTCTGACCTTGGCCCTTTAAGCTGTAAGAGGAAAGAAAAGTTAGTTCTATGCAAGATAAGAAAGAGAAGAGCAGAGATGAAAATGTCTAACTTAGTGACTTGAGAGGAAACATCAGTATGAGACTGTATAAAAACCGAGGAGAAAAGAATTTAGATGCAGCAGTGCAGCAACACTTGGGGGAACAGAGAACACACCTTCACCTTCTGTATAACTGCTACACCAGCAGAGACTTACGACATCCCTGCACCATGAGCATGCAAATGCTTAACCTGGAAAGCATGTTATTAGTAACTGTTTCCCATGAGTATTAATCAGTAAATAATTGCTGTATGCTCCTAAACTATGTAGTATGTTAGCAGAATTTCTTCATGCACAATAGAAGGTACCCAGAGAACCCCTGTGGAAAGACTTACCTCTGCATTGTAGGATTTTCATGCATTCTCATCAATTCAGCTCCCTGTTTCTATTACAGATTAATTAACATTGGAAATCTGATATTCCTATGTTGCTTTAAAAAAAGATCAGGATGTGTTCTTAATTTTAACAGTTTTTTTTTTTTTTAATTATCCTAAGAGTTGCAAATGCTCATTCAACTTAAGTGGCACATCCATTTTACAGATGAAGGAACTGCTCTCAGAACAAGATTAGAGTTTCAACTGGGTTTAGCATTTCTGAGAATAAGTCCTCTAGAGACTTGGAAAAAGTCTCTAGAGTCATTTGCTGAACTATCACAATCAAACAGGAAATCTTTCGCCAGATCCAGTCATCTTCAGTCACAAGTGAGCCTTTCATAAACTATTACATTCTTTTTAAAAATTACTTGGTCTCTGCCTTTACTATTTCTAATGGATATCTGTTCAAGAAAGCCATGCTTATGATGTCTAAAAATCCCTCTAATTTCCATCCTAAATTTATTCATAATTTGCTCCTATGCCAATATTAAATCTCTTTAAATTCAATAGTTCTTTTATTCTCTCTGTTTATTCTCCTGATGAAAAGATAGAGAGCAATCAGTTCCTTCTCATATTTCCTTTTTTCTAGACTAAGCAAGCCAGGTTCTGCTAGTTTTCTGGGAATTAAGCTTTACCTTCTCAGTCAGTTTAGGTATCTCTCCTAACACTCATCCAAGTTAGACTTTCCCTTTAACCTGCATAAGCATAATTTTGCAGAGGTGTACAACAGTGTGGAGCTTTACCCATGAGAAAATTTATTTTGCTCTCTGACTGTCAACATTTCTCTTTTAAGCTCTTCCAAAGGATTTTGAACAAACAGTCCCAGGAATGTTCAGGCGGATGGAGATTCATTTCATGTAGTTTAAATAGTTCATACATTACACCCCATTACTGTTTAACCTGTGTTTTGGGAAGTTGATAAGGACATGCATGCAAACTCCATATCCTCCAGGGCATTAAAAAAATGCATTGTATGTCAGCCAGCTCATTTGGCACATGTGTGTTTTATCTGACTTTTGTCTCAAAATGATATGTGAGTTCGGTTATAAGAATGTCCAATTGTCAGTGCACACTCTGGTCCTGGGCAGGTTCTTGTCCAATAAGTTCAGGGGAAAAAAAATAGTAATTTCATCTATCCAAAAGAGATCCACTGTGGGTTCCGATTGGAAAAAAAAACTTTCTTCATAAGGACATTTGAACAGGTTGCCCAGGGAAGTTGCAAATCCTGGAGGTTTTGAAGACCAGACTGAGCAAAGCCCTGAACAACTTGGTCTGATCTCAGAGATGATCTTGCTTTGAGCACTAGACAGGACTACAGACCTCCTGAAGTTCCCTCCAACCTGAGTTATTCTACAGTCCTAAGTATTTGGTTAGTCAATGAATATCAGACTTGTATTAGTACATTTCACAATACAATGAGTATGCATATATTAAAATAATTACATTGAATCATTAAGTATGAAAAGATTAAGAGTTAACACAGATGGATTTTAACTCTGTGTCTTGATTCCTTTCTCAGGAATCATTATTGATTGTATTTCAATTCTATTTCTCTTTAATTACATCCCTTTCTTCCAAGAATAATTTAAAAATAATTAATTTTATAACAAATAAAAATAAAAATTTACTGTGTTCAGAAATTAACAAAGCCTATTTAGTCATATTGATTATTATGGATGTGGCCTGACTTCCAGAGAATGAATGGATCAACTAGATAGGATTTTGCAGTTTGGAAAAGAGAAGATACTAAAGACCTATGTAGCACAAAAGGCATGGGAAGAAGAGAGTAGAATGAAATTAGAATCATCTTTTGCAGTGCAAGAGCTGGAAGGTATCAGTTGAGGCTACTGGGGGACAATTCCAAGAGAGGCAATGAAAGTGACCATTATGCAGCTGAAGGCTGAACTTTACAGCTCTATGCCAACGCATGCTGAGGTAGCTTAGCATGGATTCAGGGGAACAAGAGACTATGTAATGGAATAAATGCAGGTGTTTACTGAATACACACAGTGTACACCCAGCTTCCATGCTTGCCCAGTTCTCACAATTTTCTGTAGGCGTGCCTTTATTTTTGCCAGAGAAAATTGAGGGCTTGACAGATAAAACCCTTTTTGATTGGTGGCCATGTGCTTTATTCAGTATTCCAATCCTTGGTCTACAACAGGCTTTTGCAAAAAAATGGTAAATGCCAACCATAAAATGTGAACATTTCTTATGTTTACTATGATAGCATGTAATTAAACTAGGCAATTCTGATGGTGGAACTGTCAGCCAACGAGTTGAGCAGTCATTAGAACATTCAAATACACCTTAGATAAACCAGGAAAAGTTGAGTACAAACCGTTTTTGGTAGAGCTAGAGCAAAATTAAATAATTTTTGTATCTGCATTTCTGATCTTAAGATGACCAGAGATCTGAACCTACTTATGAACTTTCAGGTCTTAGAAAGCACCCATGTAATCCTCATTTCAGTCATCAGGCATATAAACTATACTCAGGTATTTGAAAATCAGACAATTCGACCACTTTAATTTGCAAGAAGTTTATTCCTAGCCCACTTGAAGGAGCAAATGACATGTCTGTGTGTTCCGCAGAGGAAGTAATTGTTGAGGTCTTCAAATAGTTGATATACTGGTGTTAAAACAAATGGACAGGTATAATGAGAATTAGTAGGAAATAGGTCCACGGTTTTCTAACTTTGTTTCACAGAACATGGAAAAGTTTTACATTTAAAACCAGACTGTATTCACTTTCAACTTTAGGCATTTTATGGCTCTCCCAGTTATGTGTAGGTGTTGGGAGTTCTGTGTGTTGGCTTTTGTGAGAACAAAATATTTATAATTCATAAATGTATGAATCATAACATTTTTATGGCACTTCTGGAACAGATGCCACCAAAATCTTAATTAAATATAAAAGCCTACAATTAAAAGGCAAAGCCAAATGAATAAACTTTAAAAAATGATTTAAAATCCTGCGACTGCGAACCTTGGAAATAAAAATGGAATGTGACATGAATATCACACAAATAAGTTACATGAAAATACAGTCCAATGATAGGCAGAGGAATTTATTATAAGAGCAATTATTATGCAACGTCTTATATTTTAAAGCACTCTACAGCACTTTACAATTTCTCTCTAAGTAGATAGGAACATTTCAAATTCTATTGAAATGCATGTCATAATATATGTTTTTTATTTGCCAACTCCTTTAGTGGCAATTATTTATGATGATACTCTGTAGCATACTAGTGAATGTAATCTACCATATTTCTGAAAAATGAGACATCAAGGCACCCTCTGCTATTGAATGCCTGCTATAGAGTGGGGAGATACATCCAATTATCCTCACAATTATAACTCAGGCAGTTTAGCATAAGGTAGAATATCAAGGTCTTCTAATTAATTTGTTTCAAAAACCTAATAAAGTATCTGAGGAGCTAATGTGGGCTGATTCAGCCTAACAGCTTCAAATGAGCAGATTCTTAACCCCTAAAACCAACATGAATAAAGGGATTAAAGAACAGCTTCTCCTCTCTAATAATATCTACCCCTACATTTGTCCCAAATAGCAATGAGATATTTTTTGAGCTTTCAGTGTGGACCTGCATATGTGTATTAGATACCCACTGGGGATTAACGGACTCATTCAGACTGATTATGTTCTCCCTTCAAATCTTTTCAACAACAGCTTAGATAACTTTCACAAGCTTTCTGCAAGCTTCCTTATTTCCATTTATCTGCTATTTCTGTGCAAATTAACTTCCCTTTTCCAGTGCTGGTGAGGAAGCAATTAACAAAAAATCTATTTGAAGAGCTCTTGATAGAAAGTTTCCACATTAGTAATGATTATCTCAATTCTCATTGATCAAGAGGCCTATTTTTCTGAAGTTTCCAGGTCATTTAAGAAGATCAAGTCTAAAATAGCAGAGGTAGATTATACACACTTGGGTTCATATCTGTTCTATAAATTGATAGTGACCTTGTTTTACAATGTAAAATTTATAAATTGAAACCAGAGCAATTTTGACATATGAGGTACCAAGAAGTAACAAAAGTTGGAGTAGAAGTAAACGTTAACAGTGTGCCTTTCATCTCCTTCTATTTCTAAGCAGATGATTGTTGCAATATTTTTGACTCAGGAAAAAGCTGTGATGTTTTAAATTACAGCTGCAGCAAGGCTGTCTGTTAGAAATACAACAGAGGAAGACAAAGACATGTATTTCCTTGCTGAAAAGGATACAGTATGTGTCAATTTTAAAAATGAAGGGTATTTTTAAGACATTTTCCTGTGGTTTTATGTCACTGTAAGTACTATCTGTGTTTCAAGTGACATTTATTACTCTTCAGAGATCTGAAAACATAGAACATTTTTGTTTCCTGACTAGCAGTTACACATGCTATATGTCATTCTCCCTGTTTTCTTGATAGTTGTTTTGAGACCAATTTGGATTTAATGAAAGATCACAGCAATCCATAAAGGATTACATATTGGTGCAATAGAAATGGAGACAAGAGGAGTCATGAGGCTACATGAGTGGGGACACAAATACTTCTGGCCCATAATTTCAGTCTTGTCCAAGATAGTATAAAATGTCCCTTGACACGTGTGGGGCTGCACTGTATTTGTACTACTTCTTCTAAGTGAAGCCCAGAGCCATGCTGAAGCTTAGCCCTGTCCTCTGTGAAGCTTAGCAGGAAAGAACACCTATGAAGTTACCCCTGGACTAGTTTCCATAAATGAGTAACTTGATGTTTGTGTTAATTTTCACATGCTTCCCGACATGTTCAGAATTCAGGCACACAGCAAGCATTCCATTATCATCTTCTCTCCTTCTATGCAAATAGGATTTACTGTTACCATAATCTACTATCAATAGAAATCAAGATGATATACTCATACATAAATAGCAATGGATGTCTTATGTATGAAAATAAATTCTCTTATCCTTAATGATACATTGTCTCAGTGCACAACAATAAGAGCTAAAACAGGGGAAAATTAAAAATCTGTCTGATACACTTGTCCCCTTTATAAGTCATATCCTGAATGATGTCTTTAATGATTCTGTAGGTTGTCCAATGATAAAAATAGCTTCTACACTCACTGCATTAACAGAGACACAAACAATGAAGAGATTAATTACACAATAGTTCTGTTTATGAACTGAACAATATATTTTAGGGACACAAGTAATGGTAGCCAAACATTTTAAACCAAATTTTATACATTAACTAGTGTATTGATAAGCATGATTCCATGTTTGCAGAGAAAATAATGAATCTATGATTTGAGCACTAGTGCTCAAACTGCAGCTCAAAACACTATGTAAGCTTAGAGCTGGAACTTTGTACAAAAGAAACATCAAAAAATAGTGCAGACCTTGCTCAGAATTCTGTGACTTTTGATCAAAGACCTGGGCCTGTGTACAGATTCAAATCTGTATTTGAGGTAGGAGCACATGGACCTTTGGGTCACAACTGAACATGCACCGGTGTGCAAGGGGGCTCTTTTTGGTGCAGATTTCTGCACTAATTACAGTTGAGGTCTCACAGTATGCACTTGAGTGCAACATGGATAGGTCTCACAAAACGTCTCCCTTGGTATAACCCAGCAGAAGCTGCATAGTAGGACATTATGTGGACTTGCTATGTAAAACTACAGGATCACTGAGGCTGAAAGTACCTTGTGAACCCATCCAGTTCAAGCTTTAGGAACCTGTCCTTTATAAATTTTATTTAGATGAAATTAGTTGCTGTCTAGATCCAAATTTACTAGTTATTTTATGACAACTTTAACCACTCTTTCAAAGGAACATACTGTACCAGAGATAAAATAAAACTGCTCAGCTCTAACGATGTATTATCCTGTGTGTCCAGTCAAGATATTATAATACAATTTTATTGGACTTTCAGCACAACATCCTAGCTTTTTACTTAAGGTTGTTGAAATCAAGACTATTAATTAGCCCCTATCACTGTTGTAATGGCTCATAGATGGCAAAGCAGAGTACAGGCACAAAATACTGTGCCAGTTTTCTCAAAATAATTTGTGAACTTTAACAAAACTCTCATCAGGTGTCAGAAGAAAAAAGGTATTCCTTTCAAGTGTCTTAAAGGACTGTGGACATCTGTACTCCTTTAGAGGCAGACTTAGAAACTCAAGAAAATTAAATTATTCCTTTTAAGTGAGAGAAAAAGTGTGTAAAGGATTCTCTCTCTCGTTTTTAGTCACCACACTACTCTTCTAACATATTTTGTTATAGTACATAAAGCAAAGGCAACATAGCCTATACAAATTCCATTCTAAAGAACTGTCTAAGCATTTTGATTCATATGAAAATGTAATGCTGTCCCAAAGATTGAGGTCAGCTCAAGCATCCTCCCAGCATCTGTGAAGCTGCACTTCTAATAAACAAAAATAAGCTTTCTGTTAAATCTCTAATACTCAACAGAAAATGCATGCTAAGCTATTCAAGGGAAAAGGTTTATTCTCTCACCTATATTCTGTTTTCACTGCTGACCTTTTCACCTTCTTTCTCTGCTTCCCCCTTTCTCCTCCCTTTCTGACTTGCAGCAGAGAATCTGATTGCATTACTAACTGTATGTAAATATTTGATTGTTTTACATTACATGGAACAATCACCAACCTGTCCAAGCATTAAAAGTGTGATTAACCCATTAGCTTCTGGTAGAAGATAGGCATAAGCGACATGAGGGTGGTCCCTGATATGGTATGAAACACCGCTTACAGTTACATGGCTATATTCCGTCGCAGGCAGTTCATTATTCCAAACAGTTTAAAACTGCACCTATTTCAACAGCTTAGTGCTGCTAAATCCTGAACAAGCTTTAAGCCAACACCTCTATCAAAAACATATGTTGGTTGTAAATATTTATTCTATATCACAAACACAGGCAATATACTTTAAATAGTGTCCTAATCTCATTAGGCACTATGAAAAACTATGCATTGATGAAAAGGGCACCTATAAAACCCCAGTGTGGTATTTGATGAGTGCAAGGGGAGCAGATCATATTTGATCATTGCCCTGACTTCTCAGAGGTACCAATGCTGCCAAGCCACATGTCGTCTATACCAGGCCCAGCTAGCACAATCTAGTTTTAACCATCTGAGGTTCAGAAATAACTGTAGGGATTATGACAGCAAGACCTTACTTAAATTAAATAAAATTAAATTAATATATCTCTAAATTATGTCATTACATCACTTACAGTACAGAATCAAGGATTTTCTGAGCTTCTGGGGTTGTTTGTCAGAACAAAAAGAAAGAGAAGCAAACTGGTATTTTTCTCAATAGAAATTATGTAGGAATAACAGAAAAGACTTCACCTGCAGTAGACACATTAGGACATATTACATTAACCTTTTATATACATATAAAAAGAAATAGGAAGACTCTGGAATTTGAACTGTTACTGCTTTTCAGTGTTTCTATTGCAGACGATCCTAAAACCAAGAGAAAATATGATGGCACAAAATAACATTAAGAGTTTGCCAGTTTTAGTACCTCCTTTTATTATGCAGTGCATCCAAAAGAGGATGAAATTTGCCATGAGAAATAATAGCAGCCTAGTTACAGGAATAAAATAAAATTAGTTCAGTGAGCAATAGCTCTTTCTCTCCTAAGAATATTCATGAACAAAACTAATTTATCTGTTCCATCCTGTTCTGAGCAGGTGGAGATCAGACAAAGAAGCAAATGTATTATGATACAATCACAAAGTACTTGACTTACCACAGCTTATGATAAGCAAATTGATGGTTAATTACACATGCTCTGATCCCACCTGTTGCAGAGAAAGGAGCTTTCTAGATACATAGCTTGCTAAAACAGCCTCTTACTGCAAAAGATATGGCTGACCCACTGCAATACATTTCTGCCACCTGCATTATCCCTTTCCTATTTGGAATTTTCTTTTAGGTTGGACAAAGAGTAGGCAACATTTGTTACACCCTCCTGGTGCAAAGCAATTATGTATGTGCTTTAAAGATGTGAGAAATTTTAGCCCCTGGAGCATGACCATGAAACAGATTTTTTTAGGTTCTCTTAATATGAATCTATAGCTCTGTAATGCCAGTCTAGGTTATTTTGTGAATATATAGCTCAATTAAAATGCAGAAGTTATAAGCTGAAAACATGAAGGTAGAATTTCACTGAGGTGTAACTCCAGTTAAATTATTTTCCCCAAAGATTTTGGATCTAAAAGAACTCCCCATTTTTAGTAAGCAGTGTTGAAAACCCTGCAGAAGTACCCAGACATTACAACAGAATTGATAGCCATCTTAAGCCACAGGTTACTCTACAACAGGTGAGAGCTGGATCGAAATGAGAATGAAAAAGTTATACCTCTGAAAATGTCCTTATCTTTGTCAGAAACCACTTAGTGAAGGTCATATAGACATATAGATGTTCTCAGATATATTTCAATGACGAAAATAAGGCATGAAAATAAATATAGTACTTTTAGTTACCCTCTTTCTATCTCACAATTAATCTTTCACTTTTTCTTTTTTGCCTTAATATATACCAGAAAAAACTGGAAATTAGGGTATAGCAAAAGTTTTTAAACAAATTTACAAGAATTAAATTGATAATGGTTTTGTGCTTTATCTCTGTAGATTGCTGACTAAAATTTTTACTGGTAAAAAGGAATACCACTTGTGACAATGGAATTTTATATTCAGTCACATCCATTCCTAACAGCAATATCTCTGTCCACAGGTACCTAACGAAGGAAAACAATGAAATTAAAAAGCTTTATAACTCTGGACAGTAATTCTTATTCTCTTTCTTACAGAAACTAACAAGGTTTTTCTCATGTTTTACAAAATTTGGAAGTAGAGAGTGAGTTGGCAGGGGCTAGGGGCTCTGGCTGAAGTCTTTAAACGTTTTTTCTATTTGAGGGCATAGACAGTCCCCAGAATCCATTCAAGAGAAAATAAAGAGTACAGATTCACTGAAGTTCACTAAAGCTGAGGGCTTAGTGCATCATTTTCAGTGAAAGGAGAACTCTCATCTATAAGAAAGGTTGTAACTTCAATTAACTGGGGACATAAGTGCTCAGTAGTCAGATTGATGATGTATTTGAAGGAAAAACTTTGGTAAAAACTATGTTTGCCTTGCTTCAAAGGGATGAAAGGCAAAGCGATGCAGATATTTATTTTACAAAGCAAAATTGGCAATAAACAATGTGCAAAGTTTAATTCTAAACTTAATTAGAATTAAGTTTAATTAACTAAATTCATTTAATTAACTAATGAAATTTAATTAATTAAATTAAAGCCTAATTCTGCTGAGAATTTCACTGGTTCTTTCAAAGCAAAAACAGATGACCAGCACATTTATTATTCTGTTATATGACAAGATTTCTGTTCTAAATTTGCATGTTGCACACATCATACAACTTTTCCAAAATTTATAATATTTGCAAATTCTAGTAAATGTCTGTTCCATGAGTTGCTGTTTTTTTGTTTTGTTTTGTTTTGTTTTGTTTTGTTACAGCTTTCGTTGTTTATTACTTTTGAAGGATAGGACATATTTGAATTACTGCTGTAGTACTCACAGGAACACTGAAGGAACAAATAGAAAAAGGGAAAATTAATCTAGAGTGGCTGGAAATGTTGCAAGTTCGTTATTCTACATATGCCCCCAGAATGGGAATAAGTAGTAACTAAAATGCTCCCCTAGACAGTAACTAGGAATGAGAATTAGAGTGAGCAAAGGATTGAGGTGGCACAACTAAGAATGCGTTTAACAGTTATGAATTCAACAATTCTGGTCTCCATCCCAAAAGCGTTACATGTTCCTTCAGAAAACCACATTGCAATAGTGCGGTCTGACATTATGTTATAATACACTCCTAAAAGGCAGCTTTTGAAACTGCTACTAGGCTTTCTCTCAGACATTCTTCTCTTCAGCCTCAGTGAAGGTTCTGCTTCCCTCAGTAGAGTGGTTTTGTTTGGACCAAACTACATTTATTACCTGACAGGCTTTAGATGTCATCTCTTCACAGAATACTGATGTCCCCATTGCAAGTCAGGCAGTGTGAAGGGACTTTTGCTTTTTATTCCTTTTTTCTTTTTGCAAAATCACATTATCACATTTAAAGTGTATTTCCAACAACAGTTTAGAAGTCTGTTTTCAAATGAGATGAACCATGCCTCAGATGTGCCTATTATTTTCTTCTCTAAGGGACAGAAAAAGCACAAATGGAGACACTAAAAATACAGTTAGATTAGATAAACCACTCTTGAAAAATGTTGCAGACTATTCTGGCGTGACAGCACATGTAGTGTAGATATTTCATGCAAGGGACAAAAAACATGGATTAAAAGGGAATTATGTCTTTATCGTGTAGATATGTATAATTTTATTATTATTATTTTTAAATCCGTTTAGATTTACTTTCCTTGATACATGAATTTTCTACCCCAATGCTCATGCACTGTCACAATGGTGTGCATCCTGAGGCTAGGCTCTAAATAACAGATCACGTGTTTTCTTCCAAATAAGCTGATAGAAGAAAGGAACAATAACCTGGGTGTCTGTACATAATTCAAATTCTGTAATGGAAAGATAACCATTCCAAAGTAATCTTGGAAAGTGACCTACTACTGTATATTTTAAGTTCTGAGGAAACTGTAGTTGCCATAATACTCTATTGTGTAATCCTTGCCGCGAACATTGTTGAATTTTCAGTTAAAATTGACAGAGATTACTGTGGTCAGATAGAGTCCATTGAGTATTGAGATAACAAAACTATATATAGTCTTCAAATGGAAAACTCAATAGAATATATTAGGGTTAAGAATCTGAGAAAAGGGAGGAAATAATATTTTTCTATTACAAATAGAGGAATGAAAAAATGCATTAAATACACTGCATGTCTGATATCTTATTGAAAATGTCATTGCCAACATAGCTTTTTTGGGGGAAAAGAGAACAATCAAGTACATTTTGCAAGATAAGAAATTGACTTGGGTAATTTTATGCTTTCACTGCAGGCCTACTGCACTGCACATCTTAACAGTCCCTTACTGATTGAGAACATGAGATCTACTTTCCATGGGCCACAAGCATATTTGACTTCTGTCTGACATGGTTATAGCTGAAGATCAGCTGAGCAAAAAAAGCTGGACCCGACTATAACATATCAGTGTGAGAACTAGAAGTTTTAGCAGAGATGAGGGGTGCATTTTTTATACTGCAATGGAAATGTACAAACTTGCATAGAAACATCACAGCTTTTTAAAATACTAGTCTTTGAGAAGATGTTTCTCATAGGCTTCTAGTGGCAACTATAATGGAATAGTTTGATTTACCAATGTGTGCAGTCAGGTAGTGCTGCGTAGAGAGAAACTTCGTGGTACCACAGTGAGAAATAGCCACGTGTGGAACCATAAATATTGGGAGGTGTGCTCCTTCAGTGTGTAACACTAACAAACTCTTACTTCTAAGAATATTTTCTTTCCTTTCTAGTGGGTACATGATTTTTAAGGGCAAATCAGATGGGATGCACAAATTCTGCCATCTACCTTTTGGTTTTAAAGTGCGTTCTTACAGTGCTTAAAACAATAAGAATGGTTGAATGGGCTAGACTTATCTATGAAAAGCATCTCAGTGACTTTACTATCAACATTCATGTTGTAAGCTTCACAATCATTAACCACATTTTCAGTCTGGAAATTCCAACTGATACTAGGCTAAGAAAAACCAGCACTGTTAAAAATAAGTTCATGCTGTGCAGCTTTTCCCCTTCCAAAATTTTTACAGTGCCCACCTAACTTAAATTTCAAGTGTTTGAATGCAGAGGTCACCCAGAACCTTGGCAAATAAAAGGACTCAAAAATGAGACATCATATAATTTCATGTTGTTCTAGGAATTGCTAGCTACTTGCAGAATAAAATAATGCCTTTGAGTGGAAGCATCTATAATTGATAAGAACCCCATTATTTTTTGTGACTACACTAGACAACATCAATTTCATTTGTTCTCTTAAAATGGTCCTTGATTTTTAGTGAATATTAGCAGTAACATGATATATGCTTACAGCTTTTCAAAGTAGAACTTAATGATTAAATGTCTTTAAAGATTAAAGAAACCTTGATATATGTGTAGCACATTAACTTGAATAACCACTTTAATTTTTTTAAATCACCCTAAATATCTGAAAAAAAATATTTTAGTCTGTACAGCCTAGCACTATAATCAGAGTAATTTATCTTCATCCATTAGATGTCAGCTGTTCCTGTATATTCACTGAGGCCTAATAACTGTCATTCACCACCATCAGACTTGCTATTAGGAAAACCATATGATGAATATGCCAAACTATTCAACAGTTTTAAACACATAAATATTGTATTGGAATTTGTTGTTTGGGTTTTTTTTTGTTAGGAACTAGCTAATAATGTTTATACACGCAGTATTAATTTCTCTATTGCCATGTACAATAACCCATAGGAAAACAGCATGTGGTAACGAAACTTGTGATAAAGTGTTTCAAGCTATCTTTGGATCATTGTGGTTAATGAATCTTGCAGGAGAACCCGGAGACTGGAGCCCTATCATTCAACTGGTTTATCTGCAAGAAAGATGAAGACCTCTGTGTTTCAATCCTGGTACACGTAAACACTTGACAATTTCCTAGGAGACCTGTTGGCTGAATGCTGCCTCTGACAAAGCAGTGCACATTGAGACCAAAAAGGGATATGCCACTACAGAAGCACTGACAGCTTAAGGGAAAAAACCACAGTCTTGACTCTCTAGAAATCAGATAATTCCTGTAAGTGCATGTTCAATTTTAACTTTAAACAGTGGAACAGTAACTAATGATCATAGGAAACTTTGGCTCAGACCACTTTTCTTTTAAGAGGAAAAAAAACCCCTTTCATGCCTTTTCTTCTTACCTATCAAGGATCTGGTTAACCTCTGTATTGTACAGAGTGATAATTTTCAGAAGCCCCATGCTTTCTAGCTGAAAATAACTTTATACAAAGGCAAGAGTCATTGTGTGCTCACTGACACACAGTGAAGCACACAAGGACGTATGAACTAAAAGTAATCCTGGGTCCATATTTATGAACTGAGCAATAGGCAGAACTAATTATGAAAGTTATACTTTACTGAAATGTAACACAGCACTAACACTGAAAGATAGGACTTTTTAGCTCAAGTCTCAAACCATTACTTCCCTGGAAGCTTTGTTGGTCAGAGTACAGAGGGAAATGGTATGTTTCCAAAATATGCCACCAAATATGTATCTTACCAAACACTGAGGCTGCAAGGAAGGAACCACAAGATGTGTATGTTTGTATACACATGCTATACATAAGCAGTCAGGACATTCCTATGAGTTAGCTTGTTTTAGAGCCTTCTACATCTGCTGGATCTGGAAACTGATCATTTTATTCTCTGAAGCTCATAAATATCACAAAAAAGCGTACACATAGGAATCTCCCTTCCTGTACACTCAGCTGACAAAACTAAATGACGATGAAGCAAATGAACTTATGGCTAACATGGTGGAAGAAAGAAGCATTGGTGGATACAGATGTGAAAAGATGGTCCCTAGAAGTCAGCAAATTTTATGAACACAGTTGACTTTAAGGAGTATTAAAGTTTTAAATGAAAAATTTGACTAGTCCTTAATCTAACAGCACAATCCAATTTATCTGCAATAATTCTACCTTACCTGCAAGGTCAGTGTGTACCTAAATGAAATGCAACCCTGTGACTTTCTAGAACAAAGCCAGCTGTTATTACAAATAAATCATGAGAACACTTGCTGGTAAGCTTATGTATTAGGAAAAATATGATATATATACTTCTGTTAAGTGTTCTGTAGACTAAACATCTTCATAATTCAGTCAAATCATTCAAATAAAAATTTTATATAACAAGTTAATCAGCCTCTGACTAAACTGTTGTATTATTTCAGTTGTTGCTTTTTCTCTACGGACAGTTAAGAGTAACCACTGGAAGAACCATGGAGGTGAGGTCCCACTAAAGACTGAGTTTGGTACATTCCCAGAATTATAACTCAGATACAACCAGTAATGCAAAATTTGGGCTTAGAATTTTCTGTACCGAGACAATTTGACATTGACATGGTTCTCCAATTTGTATATCCAGAAAATATATTACATTCAGGAATTAGATTGAATCAATATTTAATTCATGAGGCTACTCAGATTACAAATACCTATCCATATATACAAAAGCTTTGCTCCTGTTTCTAGGACTCTACTATTAAATAACTTTAATCACACATAGTTAAGAATAAATACTCATGCATATTTAATGATTAGAACAAAAATTCTGGTTTTGAGTAAATGCAGAGAGAAGGGGTTTTTTCACTGAAAGTCCAAAGTTTAAGTTACTCATATTTGTATGGTAATCCCATCCAAAAAGTGCAATCAAAATTTGACCTTCTATATCAGTATCTGACGAAAACTTCTTCAGTGACTTCTACATGGCATAAAGAATTATAACACTTAAAAATGAGGTAAAAAAATTAAAGGATTTATCACTTTTTATATAAAAGGCATGTTTCCTTTAACTTAAAACTCCTGATTGCTGGTGTCTGCAAGCCAATAATTAAGTGCAATTTAAAAAAGTAGTCTCTCTGTGCAACCCTGACTGCAAGTCTGGGTTGATCTTTCATATAATTTTGCTCTTTAGGACTTAATGCAAGAACTTATCTCCCTCCAGCAGTCTCAGCTAATCTTGAGGAATAAGGCCCTTACATCATATTTGGTTTAAAAAAAATATAGAGTACTAGAAAAGAATCCTTTAAATATGTAGGGTACCTATCTGCTGTTCCTTTGTCCCCTTATAAAATTTCCCTGAACTAAGTAAGTGCTGCTGTAGTCTTCTAAATGCTGGTGTAGTCATATTAGCATAATTCCAAAGGTATACAGGAATAAACTAACACAAGGCAAATATGTTGGTCAAGATATTTCTAATAGGTGAAAAATTTTGGTGTTAGGCTTTACCTAGACCGCTATTAAGTCATTCCAGTCCTCCTTCTAAATTCAGTTGTTTCTCATTTATGTTGGTACCACAATGTACTTGGACCCTGTGTGCAAGGAAATAAAACTTTCCTTTTCCAAAGCTAATTGGTCTGATTCTGATCTAATTTGAGGTATATGAAGCCAGTACAATTCCAACAAACAACTGACATCTGAATTAGGCCTTAAAGGAAAAAAAAAAAATCAACGTTAGAACTTAGTTGCCTAAAGTAGATTCCCTAAAGAGATTAATTTAAACTCATATTTTCATATTCATAGAGTTGAACTGTTTCTGTTGTTTTCAGGCTTAAAGAACCTGGTCACACTAACAGAAAGGGTAAGTGGTGCTGACTAAAGACGAAAAGCAACAACATTCAAATTATAGTTATCCAAGCTTCAAGAAAATTTCAGCGTGGTTTAGTGAAAAATAGTAATGGAAAGATAAAGATCTAAATGGCATTTAGGTAAGCCATTTCATCTTTTTGCACTTTGCAATGCTTTTGAACCATTTAGGAGAGAATCCACTGTCAGTGTAAATTCCTTTTGACTAGAATGCTGCAATACCGAAAGGTCAGGTTTTTAAATTATTCTCATAATAAATCAGTGCAGGATTAGTCTTTATTGTACTAAATGAAGTGAACATTCCAACATTCTTATCAGATTTGAATAAGGCAGATGTTGATGGGATTGAGGGCTTAAAATCCTTTAAGTGAATTACTTTTCAAGGATAGCCAGTTTATTTCATCAGTTTGCTGGACATTAACCTTGGATTCTAAATTTAAGCTGCTTATACACTTTTACAGACACATCAGACTTAGATCATTTCTGCTTTGCCTCTGAAGGTTAACAGATTAATTACAGTCTACATATTAAAGTGAGTAAGCTACAACCTTACCAGTCTTCTGATGAATCAGAAACAGAAGGCAAAAGGTGAAGGTCCACTGCCTGCAAAACTCCAGAATGCAGCACAGCCTTTGCAGGCTGAACTGAAAAGAACTGCAAAGGGATCAGACAACAAGCTTTGTGTTAGTAAAGTGGGCTATTTAACACCAAACCTGGCTCACTACACTCTCTAACTCGAACTGTGCACTCCACAGTGGAAGGATTTTATTCTTCCTGTACTACCACTGACAATATGCAGAAAGCTAACTTGGTAGTTTTCTGGATATCTGGAGTTTTCTCTGGCTTGTTTTACAGCCATATCTACATTGCATAGGTACAGATACAGGAAGTTACCTAGGCTAGTAAATACTTCTGACCTTACATCAGCTTATTTTAAAGCTTGATTTTTTTATCAAAACTTCTGTATCTACAGCAACAAAAAGGAGACTGGTCTTCAGATTAGGATATTTGTTTGTTTTGTTCTTTTCAAAGTGTTCTTACCTGCTTTCTTTTTCCCATCTTGGCAGTAATACAGTTGACATGATGCACTGCTCATATGAGAATGATACTTTGCTTTCTATATCATACTTGCAGTCCTCTGGGTCTCCTATTTCAGCTAGTACTTTATCAGGTCTTACAGCTGTTTGATTTCTTTGTTTTATATTTGACTTTTGTACTTGAGAAGAGTGCTAGGTTGGTAGCCCGGGAGAATTGAGTCCTTTGTTCATCCACAGAGCAATTTATTTCAAGCTCAGTTGGAGACATAACCTGAGAGACTGAAAGGCAATGTTAACTCTTGCCCACCATTTATTTGAAAGCTAGGACTATCCAGCATAAGAATACTGCAGGCTTTGCATGGCTTGCAAAGAAGTCACACTGAATAGCACTTTCTAAAATTCACCATAACTTTTAGTGATGGACAGGATCCTCCTTCCTTCTGTCCTTCAGAAAGAGATGAAGAGGAGAAATGGATTGCTGCACTTGGAGTCTGCCCTTGTACAAACTCACAGCTGATTTGGTTTATGGAACTACAACACCCTTGTTATGTTTGAATTGGCTTCCTTGACTTGTCATTGTGAGAAATTAAAACAATTTTCCTCTTTCATCAGGAGCTTGGTTCAGTTCACATAACTTCTTTACCCACTCCAGTCCACAAGAAAAGAAGGACACAGAACAAAACCCATTTCCTGAAGTGTCACTGAAAATTACCCAGCATAATATTAGCTGCTTCATCTAACATCCCCAATGACTAATTAACTTATTTTGCTGGTCCATACTTATTTTCATAGAGCCTTTATAACCATATTCCCCTTTATAACCATAGAATTGTTTGGGTTGAAAGGGTCCTTCAGGATGATCTTGTTCCAACCCCCCTGCCAGAAGAAGGGGCACCTTTCACTAGACCAGGATGCTCAAATCCCCATTCAACCTGGCCTTGAACACTTCATAGAATCATAGAATCAGTAAGGCTGGAAAAGACATCCAAGATCACCAAGTCTGATTTTTGAACTAATACCACCATGCCCACTAAAACATATTGTGAAATGCCATGTCTACTTGTTTTTGGAACTCTTCCAGGGATGGAGTAGACAGACCTGAGAAGAGTTTTAAACTTGTCACAATTGCTCTGTGCTGACTTTAATACTTTGGGCTATACACAATGAGTTTAATCTCTCCTGAAATTATAGTCTTTCTGAAAAGTAAAATGTCTGGTTCCCTGTAAAGCTGTTTCAAAATAATTACTCAGCTTTAATCATTTATAAGGCAAATCATATACATGTCACATTTCACCACTAGTTTTTAAACCTGACTGCTTGGATTTTCAGGGTTATGATTAGACAGTTCTTCATTTTACACCTTTCTCCTATTTACCACATAGCCCTTAGTTTTATAATGCTGCAGTTGTTTCCATGTGCAATATGTTACCAACTTTTAAAATTATAATTTTTGTCTAGGGAAAGTATTCCATGCTCTAAGGCTTCAACTCTTTGCTCCAAAGATTGACTAAATCTCAGTATTTTTAACATCATCAATACAGCATAATGACTTTTTCTCCAGTTCTTAAGCACTGAGCATTATTATCAGCCCCAGGAATTTAATATCCTCAGTACCACAGACCAAAGTTAGAACTCAGGAAAAAAATTTGAATATAGTAAAAAAACCTGTACATCATCATAATCAGTTTATTTTTCCTAATAGAAATAGCTTCATAGCTTAACCACAGCTTTGGAAAAGTTACCCAAAAATTGTATGTCAAGATGATAAATCTTTCAATTTTTAAAGCTGCTTATTGTTGTGGGCATGACACCAACAGTAAAATAAGGAAAACATCATCCTGGATACAAGAAAGATAGCCCACCTGACCTTCAATTACTTTATTGTGTGACTGACTGCGTGTATTCATAATATCCTCCTGACCATAAAGTAAGAGAAAGGAAAATAATACATGCACAATTTCCTGCATGAAAAGTTGTTTGTCTGTATAATAGGCAAGACAACACAACCTGCAGAGCCAGCACTAAGTATATAAATAATATTCTAGCAGTCAAGCCCTTGCTGTCTGTGTAAAAGCATAGAAGGCGTGAAGAAATCTCAGTCTTCGGCTAAATAAAATTGTGATTGGGGAAACTGATTTCAGTGATTCTGAAAAAAGGTTGCTGAGTGGTTAATAGAGGGATGTCTTTAAAAGTACTGTTATATTATCTGCAGCTGCAAACTAGACTGACAATAGATCACAAGGAAAGGAGATTTGGTCCTGGTGCATTGTTTCAAGGTCTGGTTCCAGGTGACCTATTCCAGAACTCCAGATATCAAACTGCAGGTTTAGAAGGAGCTTGACAGTCGTATTTTTCCTTTATTTTTATCTGACAAGAAAAGTCCAGTTAGAAAGAGGGAATTTTAGTTTACCAAAGGCCAATTTGTTCTACATTATTTACTGGCTCAAAGAGATTAAAAAATAATTTAACCTCAGAGAGGAAATCTTATTTATATTAAGACTAGTGACAACATTTGAAACTTTTTCGGTTGGTGGAAATCCCCTAAATATTACACCTATTTTTTTTCAAAGCATTACAAATCTTCTTTCATACCTGTTCTAAACACATCATCCCTTTTTGATTCATCACTCTTTCAAACATAATATTTGTACCTCCACACTCACCCATTTGTAGCTTACTTGCTACTAGAGATCATCACAAAGTCATTAAACACTTAAAAAACTCAAGACCAAGTCATGTAAATAATGTATAAGAAATTCGTCTACAGAGAACAATTTCAAACATCTGATGTGTTCAGTGAACATAAATCCTAATCTTTAAAAAAAATAAAGACAACACTAGAACAGCCATAACTGGTGAAGGACAGATTATTGTCCCTTCAAAATGTAAATCATCCTCATCACTCCTCTTTTACATTAGCACTTGAATCATCCTACAAGATTTTATGCATATGGTTGACTTGGGTTGCTTGAATGGATATTTCCTCTGAATTAAATAGAATTTGCAACCACTGAAGTCAGCAGTCAAAAAAAAAACACTAAGAAAAAACAATGCTTAGAATAGGTAAAATGTAATGGAAAAAAACCCCAAAAAACATTTCCAGACATAAAAAATGTTTTGAAAACTGCCAAATCACTTATAGAAATTGAGTAACAAACTGTGGTGGTTTGAACCTGAGTTGATGGACAGTTGTTTAGACCAATAACGCTTCTCAAAATCTACATATTTAAACAGTGTGGAAGCCCGGGAAGCTCTCTCTTCCTTCTGGCCCTTGGACAGGTAACTGGGCCTGGCTGCTCGGGCCTGACTAGGCCTCACCGCTCAGCCCCGGCGGGGACTGGGGCCACGGCCTGCAGCTCTGTGCAGGCCGGGATGGTCCTCCTTCCCTCTCTGCTGCGGCCGAAATGAACTTTTACAGCGAGACCAGCTCCTGGCCGCTGCCCAGCAGAGATCATGTGACCAACAGAGAGATAAAGTACCAGCTGCAAAACTCTGGGTAAGAATAACCCCTTCTGAACTGTAAGTTCTCCGGAAGAGATGGGACCTACAAACATCAGTCCTCTCCCAGAGAGACAAAAGGGAAAGGCAAAGGCACGTGAATAGACACCATCACAGTGACACCAGAGTCAGTGAAGAAGAAAGAGCTGAAGCCCAGAGAGAGGAGATAGAGGAGATGCTTTAAAGCTAAAAGCTGAAATTCTTTTGTAAAGCTATGGTGATGGACTAGAATACATCAGAGAACCCCTTGTAATTTCGTGATAAGCATGGGGGTAGACTGTTCAAACTGTAGCCACAAGCAAAGATGCCTGTGCTGGAATCAGTAAACGTTGAAGTAGATGTGATTCAGTGAGAAGCCTGAACAGAGAGAAATGGTGATGAAGTGAAAACCCTGCTCCCAGGGAAGAAGAAGAAGATCTCTGTTCCTGAGATGAAGATGATCCCAGAGGCAGATGATGAGAACCTTTGCTCTTGAACAGTTCATCCTTAAAACAGTACCCCATTAGCTAAGATTGAACCCTCGAAAACAGCTGTGGGGAAAGCTGTAAGTCGAGGGAAGGGACTTTTCACATGCCAGCAGGAAACCACCCCGGGCAGCTGTTGTGCTGTGATGTGGAAGCCATGAGAAGATTCTTTTCTGTGGAGAAGCCCCATAGCATGGGCAAAACAGACTCCTCTCCCTAAGTGAACTGATGAAAGACTATTACAGAGATGGTAAACTGACTGAAATAATTCCAAATTTGTGTCTTTATGTTGTTACTGGGAGGAGGGAGGAGGATGGGGAGAAGAGAATTGTTATGAAGGTTTGTTTTGACCATTATTATTTCTCTTATGTTTTAGTTCTGTTAATAAACTTCTTTATATTCTTTTAGTTTGGAGCCTGCTTTGCATTCCTCCTAATTCTTATCTCACAGAAGGTAAAAAATGTGAACAAACCCACTACACAAACCAAATGAGAATTTTATAATATTCCCAGACTTTACTAGGGAACTGGTACAGAACTGGTACTGTTACCTGGACAGAACTTGATCTTTGTGGTTCATCAGCCTCACCCACTCCTGCCTCCAAAGAACTCCGTGTGCTTTTATGTTTATATACTTTTATGTATAAATCCTTTTATGTTCTATTACAACTGGTAAGGTTTTTCTAAGCCACTAAAACCAATCTCAATGGAATTTTTGTTTATCATAGAATAATGGAACAAGTTGTGTTGAATAGGAGCTTTAAAGATCATCTAGTTCAACCCCTCTGCAATGAACAGGGACATCTTCAACTAGATCAGGTTGTTGAGAGCCCCGTCCAACCTGACCTTGAATGTTTCCAGAGATGGGATTTCTGCTGCCTCTTTGGGCAACCCGTGACAGTGTTTCACCTCCCTCATTGTAAAAAAGTTCTTCAGTGGCCACTTAAATTGTAATTCCCAAGGAATTAAAGGAAAACCTAAGGCATATAATAGGAGCTTTAAAAAAGTTTAAGAATTATTTTATCTGCTAAACACTAGTTAGACAAAGACCACCTTTGCAATTCTTCCTTTCTCAAATTCCTAACATCCCTGTGGCAAAATCTAGAGAACACTGATGTGGAAAAGAGATTGAAAAAATTTTTATGGCATCTTTGACTATGAGGTATTTTCCAGATAGAAAGACGTAAATGAATCCAGAACAAACTGAAGAGTTAATACCAAGCAGAATATTTTTTGCATAAAATAAATAGGATTTGCAGATCACTGTTTGAAAAGCATTAATTATAAGTCTTAATCAGGACTTCATTTTAGATTTCATGAAGGTAATGAGTGCACCTCTCTTGCTACTAATTATATATTCTGATTATCCCCTTTCATTCTGTTTGCGGGTGGCAGGGAAGTACGGCTAGCTTTTTTTCCTTGAAATTTTATTTCTTATTATTTTACTGACTGACATATGTTAAAACTGTTTTAATTATATTTTTATACTTAATCATTTTTGAAGCATGATTCAGACTTTTCTTAATTATTAAGTAATAAATCTTTCATTTCAGGAAACAATCTCAGTTTTGGCTCTGGCTCAGATGTCACTGCAATACCACACACAATTCAAGGAAATCTACTGGTCCTTTGATTCCTTTGAACAGCCACAGAAACTCTATATTCATATGAACCTAATTTCAGAATCCTGAATATTTACAAATACAGATTAAAAAATATTAAGTTAGTACTTGTGGTGAAGATATCACAGTAAAAAAGCATTTTGAATCATGCTATATTTTGAGTGTAAACATGTGTTTAGCTTAAAAATTTGGATCAAATAATGAAGATTCATGCCAATTTCTCATGGTTTTTGTAATGGCACAGCAAGCTTTTCAGATGGGAGATAGTCCCAGAAATCCCACTAAATCCACTACAAATGCTGCAGATGAGATGCATTGAGCCTGTTACTTTAGTTAGGAAAAGGATATTTTAAATAATTTGCAAAGATACACACAGACTTCTCAGCAAGATTATTTCAATAAGAACTTGGTAGGGAAATTCTTGATGTTGGATCGTTAATTTCATCTTCCCATAAATGCAGACATGCTTTCAATGTTTTGTCTAGCGTTATTTTAGTGAATCATTTGATGCAATATGCATCAATTACTTTAGTAATATTTTACATTTCACTATCAACATTAAGACATCTTTTCCTTGCATTGCATATAGCTCTTCCTCACTGTTATCTTTAGTTCAACACCAGTAGAACCCAAACATTTGCTTTTTTTTGGAATGTAGATCTTTAACAATTTGTAGATTTTGGTTTAGAAGCACTCTGCATCCTGACAGATCGAGGTACCTGCCTCTTACTTCCTCCTTCAGCCTCTTGTGATCCACGACTATTTTCATGGCTGCTGTGAGAGTCTGATTCCAGGTGACTCATCAGCTGCCCAGATACAAAAATAACACTTCTTCAGAGGTAGCAGAACAGGTACACAGTAAAGAAATTATCTGCCACAGGCATCAACTCAAATGCCTGTTCTGAGAGCCTTTCTTTCCTTCAGAGATGTCTTTATTCCCAGGTGAGACCCAGGCCCTCCAGAGGCTTTTCCAGAGCTCTCCACTCCCATCTGAACAGACATGGTGGTGGGACAGGTTATCCTTCTGACTTGTTAAGCTGTATCAGTAATCTCTACTTATCTCAAGAGAAGGCCTTAACATGGCAACCCTCACCTCCTGGCCAGGAGTCCTGTGCCGACACAGAAATCCACTAGCTCCTGAACTCCAAAGCAGCCTTACCTTTTCCATGTCCTCCATCCTGTTCGCATGTGCCACCCTGAACTTTCTGGAGAGTTTTTTCTTCAACACCTTTCTTAGAGCTTCATTCTCTTTCCTAATACAGTCCCAGAGTTCAGAGTTGGGTCAAATCTTTCAGGATCTCTCAGGACTATATCTCTGATTCTGAGAATCCTCTCTGAACTCCCAGAATGAAGGGGAGTTGTAGATTAGAAAACTTTAGAAGGGACAAATAGCCCTACTAGGGATACATTTCTTCACAACTTCTTTTGGACAAGTTAAAAAACCTTTTTGTATGCTTTGATTCCTCCTGATGTGTGATCATTCATAACTGCTCTTTCCTAAGTTTCTTCTCTGCTAATGTTTCTCAAAATGTCCAAAACAAAAAGGAACATTCCAGATGCTGTCTATGTTTCATAGTGATTGCATTTTAAGTAGCATCCAAGAGACATCACCATTTCATAATGTGTTTTAGAAATCTTTGTGTTGCCATCTGAATATGGCAAAGGAGGTAGTGTGCAAAGGTAATCATATCTACCACTGAATATCAACTGTGTAAAGACAGGAGTGGAATATTTTGAATTACTTGCTGAAATGAAGCATAGAAATATAGAACTGCTTTTGAGAAATGTTTGACTAGTTCGATCTATAGAAAACTTTTCCTTTTTTATTGCTAACGGGAGTCAGAATTTGAAGTCAACAACATCAGCTACATACAGCTTCATCTAAAAGGTGCAAGTGGACTCCAGTGGAACCCACAGAATCACAGGATAGATTGAGTTGGAAGGTCATCTGGTCCATCCCTTCTGGAATGAGCAGAGACATTTTCAGCTAGATCAGGTTGTTCAGAACCTTGTCCAACCTGACCATGAATGTTTCCAGTGATGGGGCATCTGCCAGCTCTCTGGGCAGCCTGTGCCAGTGTCTCACCACCCTCGTTGTAAAAAAGATTTTCCTTGCATCTTGTCTGAATCTACCCTCTTTCAGTTTAAAACAATTACCCCTTGTTCTATCTGAACAGGTTCTACTAAAAAATCTGTTCCCATCTTTCTTCTAAGTCCCCTTAAAGTATTGAAAGGCCATAATTAGGTCTCCTCAGAGCCTTCTCTTCTTCTCTGTCTGAACAGCATCAACTCTTTCAGCCTGTCTTCATAGGAGGGGTGCTCCAGTCCTTTAACCTTTTTTGTGGCTACCCTCCGTATCTACTTCAATACCTCCATGTCTTTCCTTTAATGAAGACTCCAGAGCTGAACGCAGAGCTCCAGGTGGAGTCTCACAAGAGTGGAGGGAGAGAATCACCTCCATCGACCTGCTGGCCACACTGCTTTTGATGCTGATCAGGATAGAGCTCACGTTCAGCTTTTTACCTGCCAGGACACTCAAGTCTTTCTCAGCAGGGCTTCTCTCAATCCCTTCATAACTGTACTGATACCAGATCTTGCTCCTATTCAGGTGCAGGACCTTGCATGTGGCTTTGTTGAACTTCGAGTCTCACATGGACCCACTTCTCAAGCTTGTCCAGGTCCCTCTGAATGACATCCCACCCCTCCAGCATGTCAACCACATCACAGAGCTTGGGGTCACCTGCAAACTTGCTGATAGTGCACTGGATCCCAGTGTTCAGAGTCTAGGAATTCTGTCGGTGGACACAAGACTGCTCTTAGGTCTGCAGTCATGATCCTCACACAAGGCACCATTTGACAGTAAACAAAAAACCCTACTCTCAGTCCAGAGCTACAAAGGCGGCTGATATCACCTAAAGCTACTTCAGTCCTGCTTGCTTTCTTGGTAGTGCTCATCTAGTCTCTCTCTTCTATGCTGCTTGTTTGTTTGTTTGTTTGTTTGCTTGCTTGCTTGCTTGCTTGCTTGCTTAGTAGTACTGCTCATCTGGGCTCCTCTCCTCTCTCTGATTTACCTGCCAGAGGGTTAGTTGGTCTCTGGTCTTTAGTAGAAACACCTGGTTCAACACAGCTGTAACTCATCAACGTCAAGACTGCCTACTGCCCATTCTTGTACTCCTACAGAATTCTTCAAAAGAAAGTGGCTTATCAAGGATTTAACGTCATGAACAGTGCTAAAATAGAGGGAGCAGAATCTGAACATCTATGCATGCACTTGAACTAATCTATACCTACTTCTTTGGCTGACTGTGCTTTTAGAATAGCTCTAATTTTGATTACAATGATTATAATGATATAAAAAGAAATCTCATTGTAATCAAGTGAACACATACACAGTTCCTGCTTTTGGCAGGCTTAAGCACATATTCTGAAGAAGCTGTTAAAGAACTTACTTTGTAAAAACTTCTTTGTAAAGAAATTACAGTGTGGAAAATTCTTTTGCATTTGGCAAAAGACATAACAGACTTGCTCCCAAAACCCTTATGTGTACCCAAACGAGCCACCCAAATATACTAGTTTTTTTCCAAATATACCAGCTGTTCTAGTACATTTATATGCTTTTCCTGAATCCTTACTTCTTTAACCACTTCTTTTAACACACCTTCTCTCTAAAACAAGCTCAAATCAATATTTGAGTTATGCCACTTTCAGACGTTCTGAATTCAAAAAGAATATTTTTGATTACATTAATTTTGCAAATTCTGTAGCCCAGCATAAAATTCTTGCCCCTCTCTCCTGGGAATCTTTTCTACAAACAAACAATTACACAGACAGGGGACATACAAGATTTTCAACAACGTTTAGGGCTAACAGAGGCAATCAGATAATCTGCTATTGTGCATTTAATGGGTCATCAAAATCCAAGAGTTCTTCTAATCTGAATCTAGCTACTTTACTTCAGTCCTGTGTCCAGCATACCTCTGAATGCCACACCCAGAGAACATAATAGGGAAGGGTATCAGTGTTTTGAAGTGACAGGTATTCAGGGGTAAGGAGAAACATTTTTCTTACTTCCAGATTACTGAATCTATTACTACTCAGTGGTGACTTAGAACATGATTGGGATGCCCACCATCATATATAGAGCCTACTTGCATCAGCTTCTCATTTTAATTACTTTTAGGAGAGGTGAAGTGAAGCAAAGAGGTAAGTCACAAAGTGCATCGTGTTCCTTAATTTAAGAGAAAGCAGAAAAGATTATTGCTTTATTAGGTAATTATTATTACTTTACATTACTCTTATCTGTACTCCATAAAATCAATCTTTTTCCTCTGAAAACTCCTTTTCAATTAGTGTTTGAGTAGTTAGCAGCTTTTTCTTAAGCTGTTTTTCAGCACCTGGGAAGCTAGTGGGAGACAAACCTCTTTGCCAGGAAGCTTTCTTTTCTTCTGAGGATTTCTTATTTACTGCATCTTGATTTGAAATCTGCAAACCAACCCCCAGGTGAGTAATTTTAGAGGAGTAACTGCTATTTCACTCTAATTGGTGTGGCAATAAAATACCAGTCATGACACAAGCAGTTTAGGCTTCTGTGGCAAAATAGGACTTCTGTTTGTTCATCTGAACAGGCTACATTATTTATGCTGAGGGGAACAGATTGTATGGGATTGCTGTAGATTCTTCTGTTTTCATCCATGTCATTAAAGGATGGCAGGGAGCAGAAAGAGGTAAAGTCAGTCATGCTTTGTCTGCACACAATGTATGTCAGTCACTGCAGCTGCATCATATGCTGGGAACACATGCGGTGTGAGTTTTAGACAGTACAGAAATCAATCTTTTGTCCAGGCAAAAAATATATATATACAGTGTAGATCTATTGTGGGTGGAATTACTGATAAATCCAGTTATAAATGCTGTTTCGAGGACATTGAGATGTTGAGATTTTTTAGTTATAATTTAGATCAAACACAGGTGGGGTCTGGTGCATCAAACTTGTATAATGAGGATATCTTTGCAACCGTGTAGCCATACATAGCACAAAGACCTATTTGTTAGTATCTCTGAGCGTAGTGTGTCCACCCTTCCCCACCAAAAAAAAAAAAAGTTGGTTCTGGGAATTCAGTAGTAAAGGGCTTCAGAAATGAAGCAGGAGTTGATGGTTAACCTTGCAATTAAGAGACCTGGAAATAAGGACTAACACTGGTGCTGTAGAAACGATCCAACTGATGAGACATCTGTTCTAAAAATATGAAAGACTAACATTCTTCTGGAGAACTGAGATTTATCCTGTAGAGCATAAGCTCCCTAAAGGAAATTACTCTGACTATACTTCTTCAGCATGATTGATTTCTGCAGGCAAAGCACAGTGGAAGGTACAGGAACAATTTTTTTAAGTGAGGCACACTGGTTGTTCAAGCATGGGAAAGCAATTGATGGTAATGAAGGCTCTAGAACACGTAAAAAAACTCCAAACCAGTATAGCTAAGAGGAAAAAGAAATCTACAGGATCATAAACAAGAATCAGTACTCAAAGGCACATGATAAATTAACGCCTTTTATTCAGAGTGTTTAGAAGGAAAGAAGTTCTTCCAGCCTCACTTGTGTGCAAGAGAATTATTTGTTAGTTTCTAAACCATGCAAAGATTAATTAGTCTGGAATGGTGACCTCAGTATCTTTATGATGAACCAATGGAATCACAGAGGCTTTGTGGACAAAAATACCTTGAAGACTCCATATAATACAATAAAAATTTCTCCATGGGCTTGGGAAAGAAGTGGGGTTTATACTGAGAGTAATTAGTGGCACAGCCTGGACCATGACTGAGAGAAACAGCTGCAGGTCCCACCAGCTTCAGCAGAAAACTGATCACATCTGGAGAGATGCTTCGTGAGGAAAAAGCTCTGTCGGCACAGGTGTGAGGAGGTAAGCTATCACTGTACATCAGAAAGCTCTTGGACAATAAATATAAACATCTGTAAAGCTTGTAACTGAGTGTCTGAAGAAGGGAACTTACCATGTGTTTCAAAGATTTCTCCAAGTTAGCAGGACTACAAGGAAGAGTGCTTATCCAGAAGAAGCAAATCTTCTGTCACTGCACCTGTTTTCTGGGAGGTGTGTAATCTATTCACCTAATGCTCTGCACTTAGAACAGTTTGACATGGAGTGCCAAGTGTCAGAAAACACCTGTGTGTGTCCCATGTCAGCTTCAAGTATCCTGCAGAGCTTACTGGGATAATAGATATAGTTAAAGCAGAGTCCCAAGCAAGGAATAAGCTGGCACTCTGTTAATGTCAAGTTCCCTTTTTATTTTATAAGAAACAATCCTCAATTAAAAAAAAAAAAAACGATGATTTTTTACTGTGACGATTTTGTTCTGTCTCCAGATCCTTACTCTCCTCAGATCTTTTTAAATGTGCTTTAAAGTACAGTTTCATTTGCACTAGCATCTGAATAAATGTTCCTAAAGAAAGTATTCCTACCTAAGTATATTGGGAAAATTACATACATGCAAAATGTAATCCATGGACATATTGGAGGCTTTTTATCTATTAATTTAATCACTCTATATATATAGTCAAAACTGTTACAAACACTATTTTCTGGGAAGGACATGCACCATCACCACCAAAAAAACCAACTTCAAAAAAGATGAATCAGATGCATCATTTATCCAACAGTACCTCAAAAGTATTCACAAATATTGCCTCCTTTGTCAGGAAAACTTACCAGCAATTTGACTGGAATGAAGCAATTTTATATGCAAACAAGCTATATTAAAAGAGAATCTAAGTGACTTTTGTCACATTCACCACTGAATTTCAGAGAACTTGTAACCAAACTTCATCACCTTATCCTTAGATACAGGTCTGAGGATGCACTTTAGATGCATTGGGTGCAGTGTTTAAACAAGTAGCATAAGCTTTTTGCTGTTGCAGTATATTACACAGACAGGTTCATTCTATCCTGCTCAAATCACCATTTCTTTACCTTTGATCATGAGATAAACCAATGGGAAGTAATCAGTGTCGTTGACCTGTTTGACTTAATTCTATTCTTCTGTGGTCTCTGAGGTTAATGCTAGTCTTATTACCTTTTTACCAAATAACTTTATTGAATATCATGGTACAGCACTATAAGCCATTGAAAGAAACAACACTGGAAATAGTCTATATAGAGACAGAACACCCGAAGATTTGCAGAAACCTGCCTACGTTTCTTCAGACCAATTTTAGAACATCCTGTCACCCAGTGCAGGTAGTTTTATCAGATTTAAACAGAATGAGCTAACAGTAGCTGCTCAGGAATTATTAACATAAAAACATACCCTACTGTTAATGTGTTACAGTCCTCATACCTGTGTTTATTTCTAATGCAGATTGATAAAAAGTCTTTCCTGGCACATTAAAACTTAGTAAACTTCAATACTGGCAGAGGTCAAAGGAGAACACTGGTATGATTCTGCCATCACTTGGTTTTGAAGCACTGAGATTTCCAGGAAATTACAGAAATAATTCATTATCGGTGCCCTCCCAAAGTAATTTTGCAGCCAAAAATCAAAACCCTTGAATTCCTACCTACCATTAAAGCACGACATTAGCCATAAACCATATGGAAGCAACTTGTTAAAATCAGATTTTTTAACGAAACCCACATAATTACAGGCTTTTGCCGAAAACAAAGCACACAAACCCGGAAGAATGCACACTGAATTGCAAACATAAAGGATCACAGTCTAATTATGCATGTTAATGAAATAGTCTCAAGGGTTGCTGGAAACTAAAGCAAGTACGGAAAATGGATATCTAAGGATTGTACAAGACAGCAGGTTAAGGAATAGTATCAGAAGAAGGCTCTGATATGTCAATATTATTCTCCTTTGCCCTGTGAAATGCATTTCTTCAGTTTATCAAAGTTGCACCGGAGTTGTAATGGAGATTATCATACAAGAACATATGGTTATTTACCAAATATGCTGTTCTGATCTCTGTAATATGAGGGACAGAAGAACAGAGAAAGCAAGGAAAATCACCAACTAACAGTTATGTCCTTCCTAGACAGGGGTATAAAATGGAACTCCTTTTAGTGTGAGCAAGCACACAAAGAGCCATTCACTTGCTTTTTCAAGTCTTCACTCTCAAAAGTGCTGGACAACAACACAATGGACAGGCAGCTCCATTCAGTTTGACAGAAGCTCATCATGCTTTGCTAAATTACACGTCTTCTCTTAGCAGCAGTGGAATTAGCCAGAAGCCTGCACACCTGACATACCTAGCACGGTATGATCACCATGATTCTGTGAGTGGAAAAAGCATACTTGAAAGTGTATTAAAAGTGCTCAAGACTAGTGCCCGAACACCTGCTCCTTGTATTGACTTTTATATCTTTACCGCTGTTTGCTGGCTAAGAACAGGTAATTATGATGCCCTATTATGGATTTAGAAGTCTGAGCTTCACTTTCAATGATTTTTTTCCTACCCACTCCGTATACTATAACTACGATAAAGTGACAACATATTCCAGAATGATTACTGCATATTACAGATGTGTACATTGCTCACATGCGTATTGACACATACTTATAACACTTTATCATTCTGCCTTCCTGTACATGACCCTAAGGTGCGATTTAAACTAATTCTGGGCCCTTCAGCTTGAGACTGTTCTGGGGTTTTGGTTCTGTTTTTATTTGTTCCCCCTCCGTAGTATCCCACTTTATGGGTGGTCTTACTTTTAAGGTAACAGATTTTTTTTTTACTTAACTAAATCTTTTGAAATTAGTTGAGAGGGGAGGAAGTATGTTACTGCAAAATGGAGGAAAATACACAGTTGTTCTCTACCTGTGAAGCTCAGTTATATTTGAATTTGCTGTTATGTGCCTGAGTCAAAATAGGTATTTTTCACTGCATGACTTTAACAATATGATTTTGGGGCCTAGTCTTCTGCCTTCCCCCTGAGAAGGGAATGGACAGGTTCCTGTGGAGAGATCTAGCAGGTACTTGGGTGATCTTCAAAAGCTGGTTGTTCTCCAGCACCCCTTAGCCACACCACTCTGCCATTGTAATTGTAAATTGATGCTGGTGGGGTGAGGAAGATTTTTCTCCACTGTCACATGAAGTAACCTTTATTTTAGTTCTGTGTTTAGAACGGGAATATATCAACAGAGGTAAATTATTTATTTTTTTGTCTTTAAATTTAGTGGGTCAAATTTTGGACTAATGCATCCATGATGAAACAGGATGAAGTTTTAGGAAGAATCAGAAAAGATTGTGCAGTCAGTGACCGAGAATTTCTGGTGTTCTCTCACAGAGGTACTTTGAGTAGGAGCTGGGGTATGGGTGAAGGCTAATTTACTGCACCAGCATTTCCCAGTGATGTGCAGATAGACTGTGTTTGATTGTCTTTGGATCTTGGCTGGTTGTCTGTGTAAATTGATACGTTAATGCAGCTGCATGACCTTATGGTTAGCGTGATCGTGTGATCAGAAGAGGCTTGTTAAAGTGGGGTCAGAATAGGTTTTAGTGTCTCTGATGAAAGCAGGGGAGCTACTGATTCGGCTGAGATTGGAATTCAAGGTGTGGAAGGGGTTTAAAGAGATATAACTAAACTTTTGTTGTATTTTTGAAAGCAGGGTTATAACTGCTCAGTGCTTTTAAGTGGTGATAGCATAGTGTAGTTTGTATTTCGCTCCCTATTTTGGAAAATGGGTGCATTTCATCCCACTGTAATTATTACTGAGTTTTAGAAATCCTGCAGCTTGTGATATTGGTACGGCCAGGTAAGGGAGCTGCTGGCAGCCACCACTGCTTTTGCCAGCTCCCCACCAAACACAAACCTGGCAGCCTGGGTAGATCAGGTCTAGAATAAACAAGCTTTCATCGTCTTCCCTTGGCTTAGTTTTTAACTTGGCTCAAGCCTTGTGCTCTCTGCTAGTCTGGTGGTCTGTAGGGTGCAATCAAGGGTGAGAGCTTACTGGAGGGGAGAATGTAAGTCCAGAGATGTTTCCAGACTGTCACTTAATGCCTGTGTCCTTCAGGAGCTACCAAAGCTCTAAATCCATTTGCAT
This sequence comes from Machaerirhynchus nigripectus, assembly GCA_013397975.1. NCBI lineage: Eukaryota > Metazoa > Chordata > Aves > Passeriformes > Dicruridae > Machaerirhynchus > Machaerirhynchus nigripectus. Next base: position 3,173,669 of record VZRQ01001982.1, read on the forward strand.
TCTTGTCCCCTACTGGCTGTCGCTTTCCTGACAATTCAACCATTATACGAGTTTCTTTGTGAGGCAAGAAAGTCTTTTGTCTACAATGCACTTTACACCTGAAACTCCTTACATAATACTTCAAATGTCAAGAAGAATATTAGTTTCACTGAAGTGCTGGACCTTAAAAGTGTTTTTCAGCTGATCTTGACAAGTTGAAAGTTTATTAAAGCAAGTTTGTATATGACAAAAAACTTAATTTAAGCTATGCACTGCCTAATGTTTTTCTCCAGTGATGCCTCTCAAATGTCATCTTCCTGTTTATTGCGTCTCTCAGAAAATGGAGAGCTGTTAACCTGGATTAGCAGTTAAAATGCTGGACTAGCATAGCTGAGAGTTCTAATGAATGATTTTAAATCTGTACATGGTGCCTGAGGTAAATTTGTTTCACCACTTTGGAGGAGAACACACTTCAGGTCAGCCACTTGTACAAGTGGAGATTATCCCTTTGCCCTACTGCTGGCACAGGGAAATAGGGGAAGATTCCAGAGTCAGAGAAGGTTAGCCTTCAGGTAGGCTGCTAGCCAGGATGGCCAGGAAGCAAAGCTTTGACTCTGAATCCAACCCAGACAGTGACTTCATGAGAGTATGGGCCAAAAGTATACTATTAAGAAGATATGTAGGGAAAGACATAATCAAACCCCTGACTTAGTTTCTTGGAGAAGTGGAGGAAATGCATATGTGTAAAATATTACTCTAAACATGCTTCATAACAGTTCTCTGTGTGCAAAATAACTGAGGTAAATGAAAAGTCTTGCTCATTTATTGCACTCATGTTACAGTGGCAGTAATCACCTACATTAATTTTGTTTGTAGCAGAAATTGTGGGAGAGAAAGTCAGCCAGATATTTCTATTTCAACCCATTATACCTTAAAAATGCTTCCAAATGAAGATAAATCAACTGCACATTTTAAAAATAAACTTTAAAAACTAAATATTCCCACTTTCAAGAAATAAAGATGTTTACTCAAAATTTTGGAACAAGGATATTTAAAAGACAAATCATAACCTTCAAGAAGAGTGCTATTCCTTATTCATAATTCAGTGGTTTTAGATGTTGAAATCCTTTATTCAAAATGAGAGCTACACTAGCTAATAATTATTCAAATGCACAGTAAGATTAATTTTTGCAAGATATTGTTTTGGCACTGCTCACATTAAACATTCCATCAGATAAAATGCAGTGAAAAAGAGTGCCTTGTAAATATTTGGAAATACATATATTAATAAAATAATCTTTATAGAATGAGTGATTTGTAAGCAGAAAGCAATTATAAATATTGCTCTGCAACTCCTGCTTCAAAGTAAAGTAATTTAAAAGACACATCTGAACTTCTCAAAAGAGCAATAGTTTTGCCAAAATGTGATGTTGTTCCTTCAGTTACACTCCCTTTTTTAGCTGAGAATGCCTCCTTTTATGTATTAATTTATAAAACATTTTGATAATATTGAATATGAAAAACTGTACATAACTACAAAATGTCATTATTACTCTACATTCACCTTTTGGCTTCAGCACTACACCATCTCAGACTATGTTTTGTTAATGACTCTTCTCAGGGTTGTTGAGTGTTGTGTTAAAGCTTTCAATTTAGAAACTGTGCTGGTGGGCAGGGAGGCAGCAAGAACTTCTGTGTTTAATCAGATAATCTAAGCCACATAGTTTTTGGTACTATAAAGCAGCCAAGTATTTTCTTGGCACAATAAGAAACATTCAGCTGAATAATAGCTTGTTTGACAGAGGAATGAGGAATGCTCATTTTCTTCTACATGAAGGTTGTGATGTGAAAATATATTCCTGTTCATATATTTGGCAGAAATGTGTTAATACTCTGTGCCCAAGGGAGGAGACAAATGAAATAGAAGTGATGTTCTGGGATGTTATAGCAGTGAGGCATATCATGGGAGGTCAGATCTCTTCCTGGCTGTTATAGCAGTAATCTGGAGGGGGTCCTGAAATTAAAAGTGAAAGGCAATGTGACTGTGCACCCTGTGTAGCTGGCATACAAGTTAATGTAGGCCCTTGTCAATTTATATAATGCTGAACCTTTTTCATTTGGTCCTGCGACAGGTGTTTTGCAATGACAACTCACGTGATGTTACCTGCTTTACCAAACCCACAAAGTAATATCAATCATATCCATTTTGTGCACAAACAGTGTCAAGTAGGTGCGAGCAACTTTTCCATTATTCTGTCCTAAATTTAAATTACAGCAGTCCTGGGAGCAAAACTCGGGAAAGTGAAGTGCACTAACTGCTAGGCTGTGGACCTGGTCACTGTTGCTACTAGGTTTTTTTTTAATTTCATTTTTTCTCAAACAATCTTAGTGCAGATGAAAAGGGTCTCTTGCCTTTCGTTCCTGGCCCTACCTTCCTTCCTCCTATATATCCCTGAAACTGTAGGAAATAGTACCTGGAACATTAGGATTGATGTGCAAGGGAACAACCAGGACTGACTGGGTGTGGAAATAACAGATCAAAAGAGACAAAAAGGTGTAGCATTTTTGTGTGCTGATGACATTGTTCACGTCCTTAGGACATCCAGTGCAGCAGACTGGACAATGGGTAATTCCTAAAGACTCACCCATGTGGGGTACAATGGCAGATTAAAATCCCTGTGAACTCCACAGTGGTGTAAACTGTATACAAATTCAGCATGCTGTTAACCTCTGAAAGAATCCGTAACCTGAACTGGAGAGCTGGTGTCCTCTGTCACCCAGTCCATTACATAAGATGATGGCAAAATCCCCTGGAGACGCCTCTTGGCTGGAGGCCAGGCATCATCTGAAATACACATTCTGTATTCCCATGAGAAGGCAAGTATGACATAAGTGTGTGAGTGAAACTGCCTTGGTTTTACGATCAACCCTCCACCTCTCCCTGTAGCTTTGCTACAAGTGTGCTAAAGTGTAAGAACATTATTTCCTGAATAAAAATGAACGAACAAAGAATGGACTGGGCTTTTTTCAGATAACTGGGTGTGGAAGTGAAGAAAATGAGTGTAAATTACAATATGCAGAGACAGAAAACCCCAACAAACCAACCTGTTTTCCACTTTCACTATTGTGGTCAAACAATAAACTTTTAATAAAGAGGAAATATCTGACCGTCTACCTTCATGAGTATTTGGGGACTGAATTTTCTTTCTTGTTCCAATGGGTGGAGGAAATGAATCCCAAGAGGAAGCAATCCAATTTTTTCCTATTGCTGAATAAATCTAGGATTTAAGGCTTGGCATTTCCCAGTGAGCTGGCAGTAGGAAGCTAATATGTACGGGACTGATTGAAGGCATCTTGCAGCTCCTTGTGCTGCTCTGAATGCCATGTGAATGTGTTGAACACTCTATGCAGTGCAGAAAAGTTTAACAGAGTTTTCTGTTCTCCATTTTTGCTGCATCTGCCTTAAAAGAGGGTACTAGGTTCCCAAGTTCTTTGATCTGGCCTTGAGTACTCTCGAGCAGCCTATTCCTAGCGCTTCCAGGTGAAAACCTTCCAGAGATATATCTGTCTGGACAGTGGCCAAGCCATTTAATCGAAATTCGTGCATTGCAGCTGTCTTCCACTTTAAGTACATCACACTGATTTCAGATGATAGTTCCTCTGTAACTATTTGGTAAGAATTCTCTGAAACAGCTTCTGCATGTTGGGAATTCAACAGAAATGAGTTATGACCCACTAGAGATATCAGTCCTGCTAAAATGAATCAACACATTAATAAATGGCAAGGACCTGAGAAAACAGTTTCCTAAAAAAGCCCAGTCAAGGATAAAACTTTAGAGATTTTCTCCTTGAATAATGAAAAGAATAACCTATATGGGCTTAATTATTTCCACTCCCTGTCTTTATCGGTTGCCAGAAAAATTTAATTAAATCAGAATAAGACTTCCTCCTGATATGACAACTACATAACAGCTTACAATGTTATTTTTAATGGCTTGAATATAGATGACATAACAGAGGCAAAGCTTATTCAGCTGTACCCAGCACTGTCCTAATGATGCCTGCTAATGCTGGAGCTTCTAGGATCCTTTGCCTTGTAGAAAGGGCATGTATTTTTCCTGTTAAAGCAATGATTATGCGTGCCATGGGAAAATATAGTTTGAGCAGCATTTATAAAATTTGGATTCAGTCACTCAAAATGTGCAATAAAAGAGACGGACAGATGCATTTGGGGTGTCATGAACCCCTTTTTTTTCATGTTGCCATCCCTGATAATATCGAAATAAAATAAAAACTCAAATTCACAATGTAAGTAAAAGTAAATATTTTTAATGTTTGACAAACTGTACTGCTGTGAATTGATGGTATTACAGTTTTAAAAACCAGATTAGTCATAACAGTTAGAAGACAAAGTAGAGAATCACTTTTATATTTTAAAAAAGTATGTCTCCCCACTGTCTAGAAAAAGAGCTGCAGTATTTCAGACATTTGACATGTATTCAATCATACTACTTATTTTTATTGCTTTAATATTCTTTTCATTTGTATTAGTGTTCTTTACATGTACCTTAATATTGCCGTGCCTGTCATAACACTTGGTTGTGTAATAAATTCTAGCAAATTATTTTGCTGATAGCAAAACTGTTGAAAAAGAAACTTCTAAGCAGTGGAACACGACAGTAGAAGAAAACTAGTTTGAAGTCAACCATCACATATTCATAATGAAATAAAATACCTTCGACACATATCCAGATATCTATTGGAAAAAACAGCAAGCAGGCAAACCCCTAAAGATCCATTCCAAAACAGCAGGCAAATCAGAAAAGCATCACTGAACTGATGTTTGTAAAAATAAACAAATTATTTGTTGGGCTGTAACCAAATAAATTTCAAGAATGGATTATCATGTAAGAGTTCATAATCCTTTTGGTAGCTACAATCTTCCTTACAAATCTGCAGGATATCTCAGGTCAAGACTGTGAGATGTTTTTGTTGGAAGTAATTTTACTACTCCAGTGAATTCCAAGCTACTATGAATTGTGTTTTCTAAGCATGTTTTTAATTAGCTAGGAATGAGGGGAGAACTTTAGAATCTAAACCATCAACTTGTCAAATATTTTCAGAGCTATATAAGAATCCTTAACACTTTATAACTAATGCCAAGGGAAATTTAATCTGTGTCTGCTGTGGTGGTTTAAGACATCCTTACAATGTTTAAGTAGGCACTGAAACTGTATAGGATGCCCACATCAAAATGTATCTGATAGAGAAAAATTTTAGTAGTTAAAGCAGGCAAACGGAGAAGGGAGTGTTAGCTTGATTTTATTACTGAGTTCCCTGCTGAAGATAATTTTCCCCTAAAATGTTAAAAGCCATGGGTTTTTTTTTGCTTTTTCTATGCTTGAGGTCCTAGTCATGGCATAGTTTTATTATTATGACTTTGTTTTCTTTAGTTCATGTAAATAGAGACAATTATAGATACTATTATATAGGTGTTAGACAATGTCTTCAGTCATTATTATGACAAATTCAGATGTTGCAGGGCTGTGGGCAAGAGGAAAACAAATCTATCTCCCAGGAGTCAGAAGGCTAAAGAGCTTTGCTAAGTTGTGTAAAGAAGCTCAATATTCTGCAGTAAAGCAACATTTATGCCCTAAAAGCAAATTTTTGTTAAAAGCTTTGACTGTCATATAAACAGGGCAGGTGCAGTAGCTCTGATAGAGATATTCCTTGCATTGTTTTGGGTTACATAAAACTCAAATTTAGGTTTTTTTTAACTTGGTGTCTAAGTAGCATGGCTGCTCTTTCATGCACTGTGATGGCATATTAAATACCATGTGGAGTTATTCTTAGAAACTTAAGGAGTCATGCCCAGAGTAACTGACAGGAGAATCGTTATCCTGATGGACCAACACTCCTCATTAGCTGCATCTCCCCTTGTCTCCACTTCATCTTGAATTACTGAAATTGTACTAAGTAGGCTTAATGTTCATTTGCCAAGAAAATGAAATTATGGTTGCTTGTTGCATGTAGACTTCGTATTCAACAGCCCTGTGTTTCTGAGTCACTGATACTCACTAGACCGTAAGCAATGGTGTGAAACCAGGTTTCTGCAAATGATGAAATGGCTTTGAAGGTTAAGAGCTTTTCTCTGGACTTGAGCAAAGTGATTCATATGCTAATTTATGTTTCTCTGGGTGCTAATTTTAAAGCATACTTTTTGGTTAAAAAATGTGTTTTCAACTGAGACGCCGAAAAATGTAAAGCCATGATTGTACAATATGCAAGTTTCCTCTGTGGAGAGAACCTCCACAAGGTCTAAGCACTGACTGGTGTCTCATCGAAACACTTTGAAATGAGTTTTGAAGCAGGACATGATAAGATTTGTGTGGGGCTCTCTTCAGTGAGACTTATTTCAATACCTTCTCTGTACAACTCCAGGCTACAATGAAAGGTCTAACTCCATAGATGAAAGAATAGCTCCCTACTCAAACTACAGGAAGACAACTATTGAGGCCAGTTGTGATTCTGACGATGTACATTCACATCCTGTCTTCTGAGACAAAGTTATTTTCTTCTTTTGTCCCTCCACCCCACTCCCCACCCAATTAACATGTCACTGGGTTGCATGTCTTGTCAGCCTGCATCAGTCACACTGCATTACATGAGCAGTCCAATGCTGCTGATGTGACCTGACATAACTTACCAAGCGATTCCTCAGCAGAAAAGGTAAAGATTTTTATTTTAAATTGCAATTGTTTTCATTAATAGATTTCTCTTTTCAAAAATTTTGAGAAAGTACTCTGTAACAAACCCACAGGAACTATTTTCTAAAACATTAGTGAAGAAAGTACACAATGACTTGTCTTTTAAAACCATCACCTAATATTGTGTCTACTTTCCTTCTTCCATAAATTTTCAAATCAAGTGTATAAATATTAGGAATGCATTGGCTTTTTTATTACCAAGAAAACGTATGTAGAAAATATATGGGCACTTCTCTTACTGAATATAGACTGTACACATATACTTTTGTAAAAGAATTACGAACCCCCTTTCAGTGTATAATTTTAGATTTTTACCTATTTATTTTTTGTGGTGTGTTGATTTTTGTTGTTGTTGTTTTTTTCTTTTTTTTTAACTTTGCAGTGAAATTATGTAACATGGTTAAAATTTCCTCAATTTACATCTGACAAGGTTTTAAATCCAGCCAACTTTACTGACATCCTAAAATACAGTCACAGATCTGAAGACTGTTTAAGAAGAGTAAATTTACCACACTAGCTTCTAGGTGTTATACCATTTTAATAGCTTAGGAATTTAAACTTCTCTATGAAAGATGTGAGTATTCTTACCCTCAATAGCTTGATATTAGATCCTGATCCCAGCAGGCAAACAGAGACAGTATATTTAGCACACAGGACTCTTTTACATCTTTCCTGGTGTAAAGTTATGTGATGTGCTGTAGTAGAGCTCAGGTCTGAGTTTGGGTCTTGATGGCTCCATTGGTGGTACGCCTTTCTTTCCCCACTGCTTCTCCATAGCAGACTATATTCATCTATTGCTTTTTTTTGGGCTCAGCTTACTTTTTACAGCAGAAAGGGGAAATAGGGGATAAATCACTGATTCAATATGCAAGCAGAAAATTAGGAACCATAGGCAAACACGTAAAAGGAAATTTGTTCAGGACAGAACTATTTAATTAGCAATATATGCTACAGAAGTGAGAAGATCTACTACGAGCTGTATTGTATCAAATACTGAGAGATTAGTGTTGTGCATTGAAACTCCATAGCATATGTGGAAATCATTCAAAGAAATTAATCCTCAGTCTTCTCCATGAGCGTCAATATTTATTACTTCTAAGTCTACTCTTTCTGCAACATAAGCTACAATAAAAGAAAATCTTACTGCTTTTATAGAAACTGTCAGGAACTTTTCAATGATTAAGCATTCTTGGAACTTCTTATTCAAAAGTAACGCTAAGAGGGTACTAAAAATAAAATAAAACTAAGATCTAAGTAGGGAGGAATTTAAATAAATCAGCTAACCCCAAAGTGTCAGGTTCTGTTTCTTTTTGTGCTGGGATAGCAGGTAGAATAAATGAATAAATGAACTAACAAGTTTAACACTGTTCCTGTATCATTGCTCCAACATGCTAGGGGGCATAAATGTCCTGAGATTCATTAACAGGATACATCCTAGGAACAGTGGAAGTGGGATTGTTTCATCCCACTGTGCTCTGCACAATGCTTTTTTTTTTTTGTAGGGGTCTGTCTTTAATTTTACTATTACCTATTCCCATTCACAGAACCGTTCCAAATCCTTCCTCATGAGGGTTTAGCAACTATTTGCTTACAGTACCTACTCTGCTTTTCAACTCCTTCTAAGTCCCAGTGCTATGAATCCTAAATAAGTTTATAAAAAGGGTTTTTTTTCTTTTTGCCAAGAAAGTAAAAGCATAGTAGTTGGTTATGCTAAAGATTTACACAGTGTTTATAAACACTTTCAGCTTGAGCAGGGAGCTTACAAATTAAGGGAGACCAAATCAGCAGTAAAGTAACTTTTGGTTAGGTAAAGTTTATCATGAGAATGGGAAGTAAAACTAGTAAGTAACAGTCTAGTTAAAAGAAAGACATGATAATCCAAATAATACATAAATGTGTTTGATGCAGAATAAAGGTCCAGGGAAATTAAACAAAAGGTGCCAGTGTTCTATAATTAAGTTAACTTCAAAATATTTAATCTTTCACATGAACAGGGGAAAAGGAGCTTTTTTTGAATTCTTTCTCTCAGGATACACTTACCAAATATATCTTCAGAGATGAGAAATACCAGTAGTATTAACTCTGGGGGTCAGGCTCATTTCTGAAATCTCAATATGGGCAACTGGTAGGAAGATTTGCAAAGGAGTTTGTGCAGGCAATTTTTGCCACATTAACTCTGCTGCTGGTAATTTCATATGTGTATTTACAAACATAGGTGTATCAACTGTTCTGGTTGACACAAGCAGTTTGGACTGTTAGCAGTGTGCTTAGCATTGAATAGGATACAATAACAAAACCATGATTGTGTTTCCCCAGCCTGTTTCACTTATCCAATGAAGTGGTAGTCACAACACTCATATTGTGATGCTGAAGTGTTTTGGTTTTTTTAATAGTTACAGGACTAGAGAGAGGCACTACAATCAGGGGACATGGTGATACAAAATAGTTAAATATTGTAAAACAATCAGGAATTTAAGATGAATTACGGAACAAGGACACAAGCTCAACATTTCGCTTCCGTTTCTCTCTGTTTTCCCTCAAAATAATGTTTCCACAAAAGCAGGTATGTAAATCCTTAGATTAAATATACTTTATGTATTGTATCTCAGTAATCTGAGGCAATTTTTTGTCATTCTTTGGTGCTTGAAAATCAAAAGGTAATCTGATATTTTAATTAGCTCAGATTTCTTCATATTGACTCAGTGGATATTCTGCTCCATTTCTTAAAACAATTTGTTTTATTTACCATGGAGAAATACCATAAATGCAATGATTCAGAACACTAATGATTTCAGAGAAATTGCACTGTGCAATTTGTTCTGAAGAATCTGTTCAAACCAGATGAAGTCAAAAGTGGGTAGAATAGAAAGAGGTAGAAGTTCCCAGTGTAATTTCCCTTGTTTTTCTGAAAATCGTGGGGATTGTTTATTGCCCTCAGCAGTCCAGTCCTGGGTAGTGCTTACATTGTACTGGAGTCGCACAGGCTCTGCATCATACTGGGCTGTTGGTGTCTTAGAAGGAAAATCTCTTACAGAATAACCACAGCACTTCTGGCACAACTTAACAATGCTTCACTTTGTACACATAAAAGAGATTTAATATGTTTGGGTTTTTTTTTCTTAAAAAACCTGCAAAGATTCACAGAGTACTCATAGATTTGAATAACTGCAGTAATTGCCTTGCTGCATAAATTGGGATATTATGCTAATAAAACACTGGATATATTTGCCCACATCTGGGAATTAACACTGTCAAACTAATCTTCAGTAAGATTTTAACCTTTTCTTTATGTTAAATTATTGCTTTCACTAGATGGCACTTTGTCTCTCTTCATCGCACTGCTAACGTAAGAACTCCTTAGTTCAAACAAACAACCTCTTCAGATCTTAGTATTTTTGTTTACAGACATTTAATGATGTAGTAAAATCTGAAAAATAAAGTTTTTTCAAATGAAAATGCTCATAGTGGGAGAGCTTTGCAATGTAGCCTACATATCCCCTGTAAAGAAATGGAGGACCCCTCAAACAGGATTATATAGGAAAAATAATCGTGGCATAGGATTTTTTTGTGCTTCATTTGAAAGATTCAGGGAAGTGAGTGCATTGTCTCTAAAGGTATTTGCAGACTGATGGTATCTCTAACAAGGGTGTAAGACAAATATTAGAGTGCAGCTAACACAGTCTAACACTGTCACAATTTAACCCCAGCTGGCAACTAAGTAGTACACAGCTGTTTACTCACTCCTACACAGTGAGATGGGGGTGGGAAGAAGAAAGGTTAAAAAGAAAACTTGTGGGTTGAGATAAAAAGAGTTTAATATAACCATAATAATTAGAAATAATAGCAGCAATAATAATAATGTAAATAGTAATGAAAAGGAAAATAACAAAGAGAAAGTCAAAACTCAAGAAAAACAAGTGATGCAAATGAAAACCAAGTGCTCACCATCAAGTAAGTGATTCCCAGCCTATTGCTGAGCATTAGCCCCCTAGTTTAGATGCTGAGCATGATGTCATACAGTGTAAAATACCCCTTTGGCTGTGCGGCCTTCCAGCTTCTTGTGTAATCCCAGCCTCCTCGCTGTCAGGGCAGCATGAAAAGCTGAAAACTCTTTGACTTAGTGTAAACACTGCTTAGTAACAACTAAAATATCAGTGTGTTCTCATAGTTATTCTTGTCCATAAATCCAAAACTCAGTACTATGCCAGCTAAGAGGAAGAAAATTAAACTCTATTGCTTCAAAACTCAGGACAATATTCGGTCCTTACTTTATGCCATTTACATCATGCCCTGCTCCCACACTTTCCAAAAGATCCCAGTTAATCACCACCACCTTTCCTGTCTTTAATTTATACCCACAGATATCACTCCTATAGTCTACAGGCCAGCCCTCTAAAATGTCTGTTGAATTACTCCATAACTTACAATCATATTTTCTTTCTGGGCAGCCTATGCAGCAGCTCAGAAGGCTTTGCCTCTGCACTGCCAATTCCTCTGCTGTCATTGCTGCAGCCACCCCTGCCAGGTATTTGCCACCACTCCTGAGTCAGTACAGACCTGGAGCACTGGCCACTGTTCTTCATCAGCAATGTCTAAAGGCAGTTGGAGAGCATTCACTTCTGCAAAATGAATGCAATGTTTGCCAGGAAAAAAAAAAGGCAATTAAATCCAGCAAAAATAAAAATAAATTAAGAACATATTCAGTCAGAGCTGTTCTTATTCTTACTTATCCTCCAGGTATTGGCAGCTACATAACTATTTTGTCCTTCATCATTTTAGTTTTCATCATGATGCTGTAAACAACTTTCACAGAGCTTGTGGTGTCAGCAGGGAGAACCTCGCTAGCATTTGCAATAAAATGAAGTTACAAGATCTGTGTTGGGAAAAAAAAATCATTTATGTTCATAAACCATCCATTCCTCCATTTGAGGGCATTTTCTAAGAAACGGAATAATTTTTTACTATATATGGTGTATATTGCTTTCTCAAGGAAAACTGATTCCTTGGGACTTCTTGTAGGTTGGCATATAAGCACAAACAAACATTTCATCTTATTTTACTTCTTCGTATGGCAGGGCAGGCAAAATTTTGCCTGCTGAGCATTGCAAAACATCACAGGTAAATATTTTAGCCAATTCTATTCAGTTGTATTCCTTTTCATAACAACTATTTAAAATATCTGTGTTCTTTAAGAGCTTCTTCAGGAACAACAGGAAGGACCTGGAATTAGTATCTGTATTTACCATTTAAAAAATATACTTCCTCTACTGCCAAATAAATAATCAGTATAAGATAACCACCACAAGAATATTTGTGTTCATATGACATAAAATATGATTTTATAATAATCAGTGTTCTGTAAAAATTAACATGATAACCTAAAACAAACCAATGTGTCTTCATTTTTTTTTCTGTCACATCAATTTCCTACTGGCTTCCATATAAAGAACAGTAACTGTATTTCAAAATATTATGCTGTTGTATAACTGCTGTATGTTGGAATCTGTCAAGTCAATGAGTAAACTGTTTACCTTCTGGTTTTTTAGTCATTACTGGCTGTATACATTTGCATATATTACTACATAAAATTAGTACAGTCATCCAAAATTTTTATTCGTGGAACACTGCCAAGTTTTACATGCTAAGGATGAAATTTTCTATGATGAATGTAAATTTGTGTTGGAAAAACAGCAGTCTTTCCAGTCTTAAAATTTGAAATGTAGTTCTGACCAAATCAGTATTTCAAGTGGCAGATGAAATTTAGCTTGGAGACATCTCTGTGTCAGGGATATGTCTTAGGCTATTTCATAATGGTTTACTCCAAAGTTTTTATTTTGAAAGCCAGGCTTCAACAGCTGCTTCTTAGTGTTCAGGAGCTGAAATGATTTCCCTGCAATTATAATTCCATATTAAATTTCCCTGAGACAATACTGACAATAAGAATGGGCACCAGGGCAGCATTTAGTTTAAGTCCCAAGTGTTTGGCTGGGAAGAGCAGGAATTTGAAGACAGCAGTGTTAGTGACTTATCCTGAAAACACCACATTATGACATCTGTTGTCAATACACTGGGGTTTTTAAATTGTTTTATGTTTTTCAAGCCTAAAGAATTTCATATCATATCACAGTCCTTGCAGCAGAGTTCTGTGGAAAAATGCAACTGTGTAATCAAGGTTTCATTATGATGTGTGGGACCAGTGAATGCAATGAGCACTCGTTCTGGCAACTTTTAAATCATCAACATTGCAACCTTAGTCTCTTTAATGTAGGGCAAGTGTTTGTATGCATAATTTGGTATAAAATGAATGAAAACTACGCATGACACTTCAACGGTACCAGGCTGACATCCACTGAGAAGCCAATTAACATTCACAACATTCTGAAGTGAAGGAACAGCAGATGAGTCTTTCTTAAGGGCTTTAGGACCCATTAAAAGTAAGATTTAAACTTAGCCTGAAGAGACTGCTTTTGTGCGTTTGTTTTCTGCAAGAGAAACTTTTTAAAATTTATGCATGAAATCGATTTCTCAAAGCAGTGAATACAGTCTTTGACAGATTTGTGACACAGAGTGAACATTTCAGTGGAGACTATAATCTCCTTTGGGCAAAAACTAGGCTGAGCACTTCTGAGGATGTGACTGTGGAAGAATGCAACCTGGAAAACAACAAAGGAGTAGTTGCTGGATCTGTGCTTCATGAGTTTGGCTAGTTGTGTGGGTTTTTTTAAACTATTATTTTTGACACATTGTTCTACAGTGTAGCTCAGTGATGGGGGACAAAAATCCCTTTCTTTTTTGCTTATTTTAAATTAAATACCTGGTAATTTAATGAGGTGCCTGCCAGTTTTAATCTTAAAGGAAACTGAATAGTTATTCCATCTTCACCTTCTCCGTATCATTCATATCTCTCTTCATGCTTTTTCCAGAGTGAAGAATCCTAATATATGTCATTTTCCCTAAATCAGTATAATTTTCTCCTTTGGCTATCCTTGTTACTTTCTTTCTATATTTTTCCTAGTTCAAATTAATTTTTTAAAATGAAATTTAAGAGCTACTAAACTTTCAAAGGGTTTATAATTAGCAGTATGTAAAGGATTTAAGGAGTGACTTTTTTTTGTCAATTTTTTGCCTAGTAAGTCTCAACATCCGTCTCTTTTGACTACAAATGCATATTGATTGACATTTTCAGAGAACTATCCACAAGTTCCAAATCACTTTCCTGTGCATCAATACATTAATCAGAGCCATAAGTGTATACATTTCATTAGAGATATTTTCTCCACATGCAGTCAACTTACACTTGATTTTATCTGCCATTTTATCACTGATTCATTAAGTGCTTTGAAATCTTCCTGCTTCACTTCATGGTCCCCTCTGGGTTTGACTGTTTTGAAGTTGAGGTTCCAATGAAGATTTCTATGGCCGATCTAATGGCTTAATTTGTTTCTGTCCTTTATTTGTTTTTCATCAGATATTAACTGATGGGGAAAACCATCTCTCTTATGCCATAGCAGCATAGCCTGTTTAATCTTAAATTTAAAAAAAAAACTTTGGAAATCAAATGTAATGTACCAACCTATTTTTGCAAATATTTTGACAAGTTATGGAAAACAGGGTCAGGCAGTTGGGCTATTAACAAGGCTTAAATTGTGGATCAAAGCTTCTACAGTCACATAACAGAATCAAAAACTCAGAGCATCTAAGAGTTTTTTGGCAAACTGTTACAAATGCAAATTTCTTAGAAGTTATTAATAAACAATTATTATATAATTGAAATCTAGGAATAAGCAAAACAAAATAGACTTTGGAAAAAAAAAATCACATCCAAATTGTGGACCAGCACAGTTTCTTGTATTTCTGATGACAGCCACAGGCAAGATCCTCAGGCAGGCAAGAAAACAGGAGGGTCAGAATCTGTGCATGTCTGTAGCTATATATCCTATTGATTGGAGTTTTTATATGAGCAGAAAATTAATCCAAAATAAAAAAGTGCTAGGATTGAATCTAACAGCTTAAGGATCCCTGTATGTGTGCTGTCTATTTGGTAGCAAAGGAGTGTGTCTGTTTACTTCGGGAAGGGTGGACTTGGATTCTGGATCACTACCAAGAGGGCTAACAGCTGAAAACTGGAGCAAAAGTAGGTGATCAGGACTGAGGTTCATATCACATTACTTGAGATGTGAAACTTTATCAGTTACTTTTGTTCAGCCAAAGTCATGTAACAAATACTTCATGGATGCTGCTGTGTTCCTCTTTGAAGTTTGCTGCTGTGTTATTTCTCTTGTTCAGTGCTGCATCAGTATGACAACTCACACACATAGTAAATGGTTTCCAGGGAACAAGCCTGTTTAATGTACTTAACCTCAAACCTGTTAATAAAGCCACACTAATAACATGATTCTCTTTAAAATGAATATAGGAGCAATAGGAGTCCTTTTAAAGGACAGACAAATACGACTCAATTAAATAGTAATAAACAAAAGAGATAATGAATAGCAAAATAATGCTACAAGATTTTGAGGGGAGGAATTATATTTGCACTAGTCCTATGAAAATACATTTGTCAGTTGTATTTCAATGCTTGAGACTAATTTTCAGCCTTTCTAGTGTTCAGGTATTTTCCTTTTTATTTTTTTAATTTCAGCTCTTTTTCAACAGCATATTATATTAGTAAACATGATCTTAGCAGGGAGACTACAGAAAAGAGGTCAATTCCAACTTTTGCTCTCAGTTATACAAATTCAGCTTCAATTGGTAGAGCTCAATAGAGTTATTTCTGACATATGAGAGATGTGAATAGGGTATCTGGAATTCTGAATATTTGTATGTACTTATTTTTGAGTTCTTGTGGAACATAAAGAGTACTCTGTATAGATGAATTTATGTAAAAGTATGTTTTATAATATAGAATGTATGTAAAATTATATGTATTACTATTATTAGAACTCAAAAAGCTATAAGCAAGAGACCCCAAATCGTAAAATGAAACATGATGCTCATACAGGCAGACAGATGTGCAGACCAAATACCGCCAGCACTCCCTGCATATGTCCTGTAACACAGTACCTGGGTAAGAGACAAACCCCAGTTCTTCATGGAGACTTGTTCATACCTTTCATTTATGAAGATGCCAGTGGAAAATCCCACTGAAGCTTAGGTCACAATAACATGCATCTGTTTCCCCTTGCTAAACCTGAGCGAATGTGTTCATGGGAACTTTGTGGTGCCCCAGCTTTCAGAGGCCATTGTTCCAACCCATATTGCTCACCCATGCCAATCCCTTAGGCAGTGTGAGTAGTTGAACATAATTTGAGGAAACATTATTACCCACAGTATTCCCTCAACATTAGCGAATTTTCCTGTGGGAGACATCTATGATCAGGTGTTTTCAGAATTCCCATTTGAAGAATCCCGTAAGATCTCGGAAATAACTTTTCTAGTCCCTGTTAACACAGGCTAGAAGACAACAGCAAGGTCAAGATCCACCTCATGACCCTTAATCACAAACAGGTGTGTGACTTAGGAAAAGGGACTTCCACAGTTGCAAGCAATCAGAGAGGTCCAAGTAAAATTTCACAGTACTATAAACTTACCCATCAGAAATAAATCACAGAGAAATTTGGGCTAGGAAAAAAAAGATAGAAACAGGATAAAAAAACAAATAAAATGAGATATATTTTTAAAAACAATCAAGTATTAAATATGATTTCTAACTAGAATGATCTCTCCTAAATGACGAACTTACAGAATAAAGGTGTTTAACAACACTTCAGTTAGTTAACTTTGCAGAACAATAGTGTAAGCTGTACTTTTTAGACTGCATAATTCCAATATTATTTTGTATTTATAATGAAGATACAAATCTATTAAATAAACAGAAATAGAAGGAAATCAGCAGTTTTAAAAGGGGAACAGCATAATCAAATGCCTGAGTAAGAAAATGAGGCACTTTATATTTTGTTGTGTTTTCCAATTTGTACAGTCAGTCAACTGCTCTCCTTTTTTCCCCCTGCCTCATCAGGACGTTGAAAATAGGCAGCTGCCTGCTCGATGGAGTTAATGAATTCCAGCACAGGTGTTCTTGATTGTATTGCATAATGGAAATCCTTTTCTTTGTCCTATCCCTCTCTTTGTAAAAGGCTAATTAGGTTATTGTAGAGTGATGAGTTTAAAGCAGGTAAAAGTTGGAGCAAACAGATTCAGAGCAGAAACAGTTTTGCAGACATGTTACTGCTATTGTTTGCAACTCGAGATTTTCTAGCATGTCTGTATTTTTTGGATAAACTTCTTGTTTAAACTTTTGTTTTGTTTAAACTTAGAAATACCTTGAAAATATGACATGCTAAGTAAAAAAGACAGACAAGGGAATACTGAAGGTTAAAACACTGAGATCTATCATTAAAAATAAATGCTGGCCCTACTGAAGTTGTCACAAATTTCCCAGCAAGTTATCTACAGCCAGGAGACCGTAAAATTGTTTTCAATGGAGGTAGAATTTAGTTTTTTGTCCAGCTTTGCAGGACTCAGAATTGCCATTAAATATATTTGGGATAAAATTAATCTTTTATTGTTTGAACAAAGCAGATTCTGGTTCAGGCTGCTTTATCAGAGAAATGAAATCTTAGATGTTCTCTTCAAGTAATATTGTGGTATTAGAGACCCTCTGAATTTCTGGGACATATGAACAGAACAAAAGAAATCTTAACTGTATAGTAAGTCTGTACAAGGACATCTAGAAAGCTTGTTTGTGAGAGCAGAGCACGGGTGGTAAATGTCAGCAGACAAACACTTTTTCTGAGATATGAAAAATGCATTAGAACTGACTAAGCCCTGTGCATTTGGTTGGCATCAGATTAAAGGAAAAAAGCCAACAAATTAGAGATTGTTTTGATTTACTGTCAAGAAATGTCATTTATGTGAATGAAGATTCACAGCAGAGAGAGTCATGCAGAAGCTCCCCACTGTCAACACATTAACTAACAAAATGCAGCATGGAACAGCAATAAAATTGTTTAGTACCGCCCAGTTAAAAAACCCCAACCAAACAAAGAACCAACTACAAACAAACAACACACAATTTTTGAAAAACAAATAGAAAAGCTGCAGTCAAGAAGATCTAAAGTACATTGTCCTGTACTTTCCAATCACAAACTGAAAACACAGAAAAATTACCTATATTGAGAAAGATGTGAAATTTCAGAAATGCTACATTAGGATTTGTTCTGAAATGCTAACTTAATAAGACCTACCAAAAGGAGAGACTAGAACTAAAATTGTTGTTTAAGAGTTTGGTAAAGCATCACAATGCTAACAACTCATTCTATTATGTGCTTCAACAGATCAAAAAGGTCGGTTAAAAATATAAAAAAGGAGAGGCGATAAAGACAGTTTAGCTAATAATTACTAATTCAGAAGGAAGTTTTTCTAAATACAATTTTCCCATAGCAGGAGTTCCAGACTGCAACTCTAATGAGATTAATATATACAAAAGAAACAAGGTGAATAAATCCTGTTCTCAGCTAATAGCTGAATGAACAATGCTCTCTCTTCAAGCTTTCATTTTCAGGTCATATTTTTAGACCACCTGTGCTGTCTATATAAAATTGCAGAAGCTCAAGAATCAACCAACCTCAGGTGGGTGGCATGTAGAAAAATGCCTAGGCAGTGGGGAACATAGGTGACATGGGAACTGATTTAACTATTGTAATATATTTCCAGCTTATTATTGGCATGAGAGGAATCTAAGAGCTGAATTAGACAAAAGACTTGATGCATTTAATATTCCAGAGGAAGGGCGTACTGAATAAACTGAAAATTGAGGCAGAGGCACTGAGGCATCTTGTCTTGTTAGTTAGCCTTGTACTATTTCAGAGACACCATTATTCCAATCCATAATGCGTAATTTCTTTTGTTGCTTCACAGCATGCCAACAAGTAAAACATATACTGTCTAATGAGTGTAATACAATAGTGCCCAGCCTTTCATATATCTCTCCATGTATCAGCACACTCTCCTACACAGTTCAAGAAGAAAAATCTGTAGGGAAAGAAAAATCTGGTTTTGCTTAATTTATTATTATTCATAAATAAAGGTACCAGTTTTCCCAAAGCTCAGGAATAACCATATTTAAGGCACAGAGTTTATAGACAAGTCCTGTTCTGAGCACTGACAAGTTCAGTTTACTTTTCTTAGTGTCTTATTTCCTATAAAAGGAGTCACAAGAAAACAACATGGTTTTCCTTTGGTAAACAACTGTTGCAGTCCCCCTAATGCCTGTTCCTTTCCAACCCTTCCTTTTATCTTTTTAAGAGAGACTGTCTCACGCAGCTCTTTGTTTGCTTATTTGTTGCTATTTGTTTGCTGCTGTCCATTAGGGGATCACCAGGCTTGCCGGAAGAGCCCAGGGCAGTGTTATTGTTCTGTAAGTAATTGCAATGTCCTCAAGGCTATGCAAAAGAGGATGAAAATTATCTTTTTGCCCCATGACTCCTAATCATAGAAGGCAGTTAAGCAGTTATTTTCTCACAAGAGCTCCTGATGCCCTCATACTGCAACTGCAAATTGAGACCTGTTCAAGAGCAGTGTTAAAATGCTTTATTGCACAGGAGAGGTAAAATAGAGCTATTATCTTCATTCTTCAAGTAAGAAGAGAATGGAAATAAAACTTAAATAACTTAGATTCCCAGATCTGATGATGCTGTTATGTTATCTGGATGTGAGTTAGTCTTACCTGAATTAATTAGATCATCTGATCTCAGAGAGACTTTTAATACATAGAGTGGCAATTTGGGAGAGTGCTAGCTGTTCAGTCTATTTTCAAATTGAGACTAAGAGGAACTACCTGCCAAATTTCATGTTTATGTCCCTATCAAAAGCGATTTTAATGTTTCAAATCAAAGATAAGTACCCTAGGACTGAATGAAATGAGAACTCTGGATCCATACTGTGATCATTAAGCTTAGCCACTGGCTAATCAAAGCTGTGCATTTCTGTAAATACACAGACATACCAATGTTCAAGTGGAGGAGCAGCTCAGAAATTAATGTCCACCTAAGCTTATCAGGAACAAGAGAAATCTCAGTGTCTGGAGGGAGTTCATAGTTTTATAGCAAGCCTCATATGCACAAGTTCTTTTGACTTCCTGTGAAATGCAGTGACAGATTTCTGCTCCATTCTAAAAATGTGAGTGGAAATTAAGTTACTGAGTAGTACAGACAAGTTACATCTGTATTTCCAGGCAAATGCTTATTTTGCACAAACTCTGAGGCAGGCTTTCAAGGAAAGCATACTGAAAAGGGAACATACTAAGGTGAATGGAGCATACGATGTCAGTAACCTTGGAAAGTAAAGATCTTGCAGTTTTCTCCAGGCTAACAGTTATAAATTCAAGAAAATCAGAGTCAAATAAATGTGTAAAAGAAGGGAGGAAAAGAAAAGAGCTAATATGCAATGAATGTTAATACAAATGCTTATTCAGAGTAACAAAAGATTTAACTAGAACCCAACAAGTATTTAGTTCCACCCATTACATTTTCTGATTTACATTTCTGCTGGTGGAAGTGGGGAAAGTGATGAAACTTAGGAGCAGAATTCTACAGCAGTAACAGGTAAGCATTCTCTTTACTCAAACAGTGTACTTCCTTTTAGAAACCATTTCCCTCTGCCCCCCTACTAATAGCTCATTTCTTGTAACCGGAATATTCTTCATCTCTTTATAAAATGATTTGTGTAGATACACAAATGAATCAACACAGGGTATAAATTAATTGAGATGCTTGGAGGGATCACATAACAGACGTTTTCAGAGAACCATAGATATTTATTTATGATATATAGTTATTTCGGAAACTGAAGCTATGTTCTAAAGGCACTCTTTTTTATATAGATATTTGTATATACCACCACTGCAACATCTTTGGAGAGGAAAGAACCCCACAATGGTCCACCAAAATGAACGACTAAGAAAGAGTGGCTACTTCTGTATGTCCATAACTGTAGCTGCCTTTTTAAACAGCTGTAACAGAACTTGCTTGTGTTTATAGCTTGCTTTAAATGCTATCACACTCTCATTAATAAAAATGTCTCTTTGAAACAGCCAAAAAAGCATGTGTAAACTTAATTTACTGGAAATATATTTTTCCTACTGTATTTGATTTTTCCCAATAAGATTTTTAGTTTTTACTGAAATTTTTAAAAATAGATAATTTCAGTGATTAGGACACGATATTACATATATTTAAAACCAACCTTGTATGCCTTGAGTAATTTTTTTTGGTGGGAGTAAAATGGGAATGGCAGGAAGGAGAAAGAAATGAACTATGATCTCTTTGAACTTTTCTTTCTGCTCATGCTAGTAATGCAATGCCATGAAGTTTGTAAGGCGTCTTTCCATAACGCATTTCTCACAGACATTAAAGGCAGTCGATTGTGGCTGTCCCACACCAAAACTTCTCTGTCTGTCTGGGGGGTATGAATAAGCAGTGTTTCATTCACAGAGTAGCTTGCTTAAATCATTCTTCTCTGGATTTCAGTGACTGCGAAAGAGATTTCCAGATTTGAGGCTGAATGTGATTATATGAATAGTCTTATCACATCAATTTCCTCTTTTGGATAAAATCATAATGGAAGGAACTGCTAAGAAGGCGTAAATTAGAAAGATAATGATTAAGCTACTGTAATACAAATCAATAAATGAAAGGTTGGCTAAAAATTTGACTGTTAAATGCTTACATTTTAATAGCATTGAAGAACATCCATTTAAAAATAAAAAAAGAGAAAATCTGCTTTTTGTGCTACTTTTTATGTGCAGCATTTTATTTGTAGCAATATGCAAATTAATTTCTCTTAACCTTTCACTTAAGGTTTCTTTGTGGTGGCATAGCTTTTTATTTGATTCAGAGATTACTTGGCATTACCTGGCATTTCTCCAACAGGTATATTCCATAAGTGACGGGGGGCCAAATTCCTTTCTGATTCTCTTGTTGTCACCCGTCTTTCATTTTACCTGTCAGACAGAGAGCAAACCCAAGTAAGTGCAGTTATTTCATAATAACTGGAGCTAAGAAACTTTATGATTTCCTAAATAACCTTAATTTTGTTTCCTAAAAATAATGGAGATTCTCTTCTTGAGCCTTCTTTTTTCAACACATTTTTATTTGGCTGGGGGACAGAAAAAAAAGGTGGGGTAAAAGGTTGTATCTTTGTTTTAAGTAGGTTTTTAGTGTTAATTCTAACTGTCTGCATAATTTATTTTCTTCCCCAAGTCAATGAATCCTGATCAATATACCAGCCTTCAACAAAATTAATATAGTTTAACAGACTGAATTTTCAGATGTTGACTGATGTCTTATTTTCCTTGAGGTGATGTGGAAAGTTTTCATGAAAAATAAAAGTCTCTAAAACTCCCTTGATGGAGAGAACCACAAAATTAGAAGAGGTGGCAGTCCTAGCTTTACCTGTTAATGAGATTTCATGGGTGTGTGTGAGAGAAAACCTTTGGCCTGAAGGCTTGCATGAGCTGTAGGAAAACATCTTTTGTTCCACTCTTCAGTAATATAGGTGAACCTGCATAATTTGAAAAAAATCAATTATAATTATATTCAGAATACACAACCAATACTTATTATTGCTATGAGAAGGAATATAAGTAATTGCAAAATTTAATGTCAAAAGACTGTAATTATAGGAAGAAAACATCAGAAGGGGAATCAAGCAATTAGGGACACAAACTGATGGCTGTCAGGAATTTCTGGGGTTTAGACAACTGTTTAAAAAATGCAGAGATAATAGGTAGTTTGGGAATTAAAAAAAAAAAAAGAAATTATTTTATAGCTAAAAAAATAATCAAACCCTCTTCTCCTCACTGCTTTCAGCCACAGGAAGAGGCTGAGCAATCATGCCAGTAGATTAGATTGCTGCAAAGCAACAAACAATTTAAAACCCTCACTCTCCTACGTCTCAGGCATCTGTTTCTCTATTAAGAAAGCTGGACATAGTGGTTCTTGAACGATTGAGTGAGAACCTTCTCTTTTCCTCTTCCATTTATCTGTGTGGGTGGATGGAATAACTCCAGCTCAAATGTGTTACAGACAGAGATAGAACAGGCTGCCAACTGGCTAGAAAAGGAAGATACATTTGCCAGGCTAATGGAAGAAACCTCCAGGTTGTTGAGAGGCATCCAAGGAATGGGCTGCACATGCTCCACAGGGAGTGGAAGCAGTGCAACACATCAACTTAGTTCACCATTGGATTTGTTTAATTATTTAATTCCTGGGTAGGAAAGATACTTCTATTGACTTCCCTCCCTCTCTTAAATTTCTCCATATTTCTTTAAGCCCGTGCTGGAGTAGACTGGGAGAAGCTTCCCAGATTGTCATAGCAACCCCCAGATATTATGCTCTGGGCCCCAGCTCAAGCAAGGTCAGAAGCAGAGAAGCCAAACTATCCCAGCCAAACTATCCCGGCCAAACTATCCCAGCATAAGGATTACTTGCCTGATTGAAAGTAATGATAATTAAATATTATAGCTTTTGAAACGAAGTGGAAAACCGTAAATCAGTGACATCACAGTATTTCAAGCTCTGGTCTGTGTCTGCAGAAGGCATAGAAACAATGATGGTGAAGACCAGAATCTGGAGAGATGCTTCAGTTTTCTGAAGTCTGATTTTTTTGTTTTGTTTTGGTGTAGTTTTTTGTTAGTTTGTTTTGTTTTTTCCTGTTATGTTTTTAACAGATGAGCATTCCTTTTACTCATTTCTGCAAGAGACAGTAACAATCACATCAAGATACTATTCTCTCCACTGGATATGGACACATCAACTGAAGCACAACACTCCACCTTTAGTCCTTTTTATACAAAAAACTTCTGGGGAAATTCCATGGAGAATCCCCTACATTAAAGAAAAGCTGAAGTCATCACAGAGATGCTCATTGTCCGATATCAAATACAATTACCAAGATGCTTTATAAAACAGGGTGAAGCTTCTCATCTGTTTTTATGGGAACAGGTTGCTTTTCCCAATCCTTGGCAACTCAGTCTGCTGGCCTGCACTAAAATTTTTACTGTGTGTATCCAGATAAATTGCGTATGTGACGAAGAAATAACACTGTTGTCAGACGTTAATCTGCACATGAGTGGAATGTGCTCACTGCTGCAGACATGATGAGTTTTATGTGTTGTAGCTGCTTTCTGTGACTGCGTGTATGATTTATCTAGAATTGTGCCAGTGTTCAATATTTAAAAATTGTCATCTGTAATGCCAGGATGGAAGAAAGATGAAAGAGGCTCTGCTACAATCGATTTGCTGCTGGCACAGCATATGTTGGTGACGTTATGTGAGCATTATATATTAAAATTGCCTTTCTACACATAACTTGAAGGCGTGTTCATGTCAGTGAGAGCAGAATCTGGATGCTTCAAGCTGTTCTTTTCCCCCCTTGCCTATTGACTGCAATGAGTGTCAGTGCACAAGCAGGATTGCTACCACCTTCTAATCATGAGTTAAAATTGCACAATTCAGATACGAAGTCCTGTTTTAGAAAAGAGTCACCCCTTCTTATTATGGATCAGCACGTAGGTAGTCAGAAGAGGTTCCAAGTGAAAATTCTAAGAAATTTCATACACAAGAAATTATTTAAGAATGAATATTATCTGGGTAAATGTCCTGAGCGAAATGATACTGTAAAATCCCAGATTTAAGAGATAAAATTCAAATGCAGGATCTGTAGTTAAATAGCTAAGTAATACCTTTACATGTGACTTCTTCATGTGAAAGGTGGTCAGGCTGAGCAGAATGAGGCTGAACAACCTTAATCAGCTAAGACCTGATAAGGATACCACCACATTAGAGTGATGAGAGGTATAAGGGGGAATTTTGTTGTGTAAGGTTTGAGAGTGCGTTCTGTAACATGGAATGATGCACACAGAAACATGAGCAACAAAAGTATTCCAATAAGACACTTATTTTCTGTCCTCCCATATTTGTCAGGTGGCTTTAAGAAGAAGGGGAATGCTTTCAGATGATGGACAATTCAGTTATTCAGCATCACACCATTTCTCCCAAACAAATTAATGGAAGAAAGTAAGTTAAGCACAAAATTGCTAAATTTCCATTCATGTTAATATTTGTGTTGAGTCAGGGCTAGATTAAAAACTCAGTTAATTTTTCACTTCAGTTACAGGTGATAAATTCAGGACATTTGCACCACTGTAACCTGAAAGATATCCAAACCAATTCCTGCACAAACCTTTCTGTGGGTTTTCTTTTGGTTTCTTTTTTAAGCAAAATGGAAGGGTATTGTATATCAGAGACCTGGTTTTTACACTGCAAAATAAGTTAGAAAAGTGAAGCAGAAGAAAATGTTTCACAGCTTGCAGTCACATTGTGTTAAGAATCACTGAGCAGAAGGATTAAGCTGAAAGCTTCAAATTGGATAAACCAGTGTGACTCACCTGTGAAGATTTCCTAAGTTGTCATGGCACCTGGTTATTCTACCTAGAAACTTTCTACTTCTGTTTAAATTTGCAGAAGTAAGGAAAAAAACTATTTCCCCATTACTCTTCTGCAAGTCTGGCCTTCTTTTGCATAAAAATGATAGTCTACTTCTGCTTCTTTGCAAAGGCTAAAGTTGGTGATTAAACTACCTAAGGTGAAATAAAAAATAAGAATAGGTCTACTAGTGAGTCCATGACAACTATAATTCTTTCTTTACCCTCACCTTTGCAGCGAATCCAACCCCTTCTCTAGTCTCCAACTGGTGCACAGCACGAGTATGCACATCTGTTCCAAGGGGATTGATTAATCTTGTAGAACAGACATTAGAACAGGCACTTTGATGAGGAGGAATAAACATGAGGATGTCTAAGCCACATAGTCAGTGTGACTGACTATAGCTGGAAGTCAGTTAGCAGCATTCAAGATCAGGAAACAACCTAGTGAGCCTTAAGGTTTCTGTGAAAGGGAAGGCTTATGAATATATATAGATTTAGAGCTGTGTCTTGCAGCTGTTTATGTGTTCTTATGTTTTCACAAGAATCTGGTGATGCACATGGAAAGACTTACCAATTTGAAATTTGTACTGGATTTCCATCCATGCTTTCTTGACTATTTCTTCTGAAATAAAATTAGGATTTTATTCTGTCTTACTTAAAAAAGCATGCAAAAGTGCAAGCAAGGTTGTGGTGTCTTGTCATTTTTGGCAACATTGCTAATTTTCTTCAATTTTTTAAAAACAAACAGGCCTTTATCTAATATTCCTCTTATACTAAGATCTGGAATATACAAGAATTCAGTTTCCTGCTCTTGTTTTTAGTTATGAAAAGAACTTACTGATTTGTTTTGCAGTGGTGTTTGTTACCATCTTCCTGCTGCCTTAGTGAAGGTTAGCAATTTTCCTCTTTCTGCAGTATGATAAATTGTGCCACTAGTATAACTATCAACACATCACTGTTTTGTGATAGTTGAACCTCAGCTCTGAAATCTAGCACAATAGCAAACAGCACAAACACATCTGCTTCAAAAAGAAATGAAAAGTAATCACTACTAGTGTCAATGTAAATAATAGTATGGACTACTCAGAGTAGCAAATTTGAAAAAAAGTCAGCTTGAAAGCACTTTGAAAAAGCAAAACAGAAATCTAATCTGCCTCAAGTTTCTAAAGAAAAGTTGAATTAACTACTACATATTTGCTGTTTAGAGTTGTATCACCAAATGTTGCACATTTCCATCTTTTGAAGCAGAAGCCCAGTTGTCTAGAAGCCCGGAATTCTGTGCATCCTAGAACTTAACCCTGAATCCTTGCATCTAATCCATGTTGTTAACATAATACACAAGATATAAAAATACTTTAGTAATAAGCAACCAGCATTAACAGCGTTTCTCACTTGCAAACTCTGGCCTCAAGCAGATCTCACTGATTCCTTTGCTGCTGATCTATCCCAAGAAAACCTCAAGTTATTCTTAGCTAAACACGGAGAAATTGTCCAGGGACGATAGCTTGATCTGAAATCAATGGACACTGAATAAGCAATGTGAAAAAATGAAATAAAATAATTAGAATTACATTTTGGCTAGAAAACTGTGGTGGGATTTTGTCTTTATTTAGACATTTATAGGGTGATTAAAAAGATTTATGGTAAGTCATATTACAAGTTAAAAAGCTAGCTTCAAATAAGTGCAATTGACTTTAGAATCTCACATTTCAGGGTACTTTCCCTCCTAATAGAAGAAAAAACAAATATCAAAAACCTTGTTATGATTTCCAGACAAAGAAGTAACACATGGTTTTTTTATAATACCCGTGTGTACTGAAAACAGTAGGAATAACACATTTAGCAGAAACAACTCCGTTGTATTTTCTAATGACAACATGGTAAATATCCCATGACAATTTTTGCTAATTTCTTCTTCATTAGGCAACACAATTTTATCATTTTCAACTACCTCTCCAGAGACACAGGTGTTTTGAGAAAGATGGATTTTATTTTTAAGTATCTGTTTCTGAACAGCATGTAAAGAGTAATTTTGCCTCACTTTGAAGTGTTCTGGCAAATTCTGGCAGGGTACATTTTCAGAAATTTACTTCAAACCTTTGTTATTCATGGGTCTATTTGTCCATGAAAAAGAAGCTTTCTTATATTCACAGGAATTTACTTAATTTTTTGAAGGGAAAACAAGGGAGGGAAAGTAAAATGCAATTGAAGCACACCAAAATGCAGTATTAACAGAAGACAGGTTACATTCACTGGCTTTGCACTTCTAAGCTCTTTGGAGCAGAATGCAGAGTGTTACAAAGAGTACCTAAACTCCCCAGTGTTTAAATTGCATGCCTGCTGAGAACTGCAGACAGGGTGGCAGCTTCCCCCTACCAGCTTGCTCAGCAGGGATTATACATTTAGGGACTATCTTCAGCACAGAAAGCCTTTATACATATAAGTCCTATTGAAACAGCCAGCCTAGGATAAAAGTTCTGTTTATGAAATCCTTTGGTTTAAAAAAGAGTGCTTGGACCTTCTCCGAATTCTTTATAAAGCTGAGTTTGCACTGTGTATCTCAGTGAAGCCAAAAAAAATTGGAAGTCATTTGAGGAGACCAGGATTAGCCCCTGTATATGCAGGACTTTTGGCTTGCTTCAAAGTCTGGCTGAGTTTATTTTCCTGACCAATTGTAAAGACTGTTTCTTCACCTTGCACTTCCACTTTCTGGGAAATTAACCTAAGAGATTTGCTTAAAGCATTGACTGAAACCAAGGGCTAAGGGAGCCAGCTCCAGAGAAAAAATTTTTTCTAATTTACCCTAAAAAGATAAAGACTTGCTTATGAAAACTCTTTTCTACTTTACTTTATGTATTCTAAAGTCTGCCATGAAAAAAGCCCCAGGCTTTCTCTGTCTAAAAATGACTGAGCCATCTCTTGTTGCCACACACTTGAAAACTTTATTTAAATTAGTCTTTTGGTAACAAATTACAGGCATATCAACATATAAAATGTTTATAGAATAATATCGATGAACAGATGTGACTGTTTTGAATTTTCCAACAAAACGTCTTTTCACTGGACACTTCAAAGTTCCTCAGAATGAAAAGCTCATCAATCCTTTCGATTTTGCTAAATAGTTTTAAGCCTGCTCTATACTTTTAGACTAAAGGTTATTCCAAAGCAGCTAGTATAGAAAATGTGCTATATTTGTTTGTGTTCAAATATCTGTGTGATCTAATATACTTCTGAGATCTTTCCTACTATTATTGATTGATACATCTCACACTTTAGAAACCCATACCTTCAGTAATGAACATTGCCAAATAACCAAGTTCTTGTTTTGAGTGAGCCCTAAATTACAAGTACAGTTATATATAGAACTCAGTAGTTAGGACCATAATAAACAAAACCAATCTTATAATTTAATTTTCTTTTAGCATAATTTGCAAAAACAAACCAAACCCTTTGTAGTTTAAATCTTATATTTTGGTTTATTTGAAAAGAACAAATGAGTTAATTGAATAATTATGTTTGAATAGTTAAAACATTAGAAAAGTTGAGACATTTCAAAACTAAATGACTTTTAGTATCAAAAACATACCCTTCTTTTAAATAGTTTTGTTTTTGAAACAGTATTGTGTTTGAAAGTGTGGAAAGGACAATAGAAAACATGTTGATAAGACAAAGATTTCATATCACATCAGAGAAAACATTTCTGAACCACAGGCATTGAAATTCATGCAGTCATTCTAATTAAATTTTGTAGGTCAAAATTATTCTCATTCCATTTTTCTATTGCCAGACCTAGTTCTCTGGTGTTTATTGCTCCCTCCAAGGTTTATTCCTCCCCCCTTTATAATACAGGCCTCAAACTATGTAATTTTTCTGATTACTGTGTAGTATGAAGATACCAGAGTAGACTTAAATTACCTTTCTCTAATACTAGTTATATTCTAAATGGAACAGCACTACAAGTTGATTAGAACTAGATTTTAATACATTAATTAAAATAATAGTGAAGTCTAGAAGCAATAGCGCCACAAATAATTCTAATAATTCTAACTCCGCTAGACTATCTCGGAAGGAAGTGGCAAGAACTGCCAATTCAAAGCAAACATTGACGTGTGAATGCAGGAAGACTTAGGTTTACTTGGTTTAAGGTATCACCAGTACTCATTCATCATCATGGGGGTTACTGTGAGGCCAGATACATCACACTAACAGTAATAACACCAAGTGAAATCTGTGCTGCTTAGAGGTAATATACCAGAAGGCTGTGCTGCCATTCAGGAGGATCAGAACAGGTTGGAGAATGGGACAAAGAGGAAATGTAAGTTCAAGAAAGGCGAATGTAGGGTCTTGCATCTGGAGAGGAATAACCCCATGCACTAGGACAGGCTGGGGGCTGAGCTGCTGGAAATTAGCCCTGCAGAGAATGGTCCTGGTGGACATCAGGAAGACCAGTTTTATCCTGGGACACACTATGAAGATCATTGCCAGCTGGTCAAGGGAGGTGATCCTGAACCTCTACTCAGCCCTGGTGAGTGCTGTGTCCAGTTCTGGGCTCCTCAGTACAAGAGAAACATGGAGCTCCTGGAGAGGCTCCAGTGGAGGGCTACAAGGATGATTAAGGGGCTGGAGCAACTCTCTTCCAAGGAACTAGGCCTGCTCAGCCTCAAGAAAAGATGTCTGGGCAGGAGTCTTGTCAATGTACACAAATATCTGAAGGGCAGGCGTCAAGAGGACGGAGCAGGTCTCTTTTCAGTGGTGCCCAGCTACAGAATAAGGGGCAATGCGTAAAAAAAATGGGCAGCATAGGATGTTTCATCTAAATATGAGGAGAAAAGTCTTTACTCTGAGGGTGACAGAGCACTGGAACAGGCTGCCCAGGGAAGTTGTGGAGTCTCCTTCTCTGGAAACATTCAATCCCACCTGGAAACAATCCTGTACAACCTGCTCTAGATGCACCTGCTTTAACAATGGGGTTGGACTAGATGATCTCCAGAGGTACCTTCCAACCCTAGCCGTTCTGTGGTTCTGTGGTAACCAAAGCTGTAAAAGCTGCATGCTTCTAAGAGAAACAGGGACAAGAAACTGACAGACTGTAATCCACCAGACAGAATCTTTCTAGTTCCTTTGTTTTCTTTCTTTCTGTACTGTCTCCTAGGTTTTTTTTTTTCTCAGTATGTATCTCTTTGTCCCAATAAATACTTGAAATGATGCTTAACTACAGGAATAAAGGAGAGTTTAATCTAACTAAATTGCAAATGATTTACAAAAAAACATTTTCCCGTCTTCTTTACAGTGGGAGAGAATTGCTGCTTTAACATTTAGCACATGGCATTTAGGAGTACATTAAAACCAACTACAAACCTATGTTTCAGCTGGGAAAATGGGAATAATTAGCATGCCCATAGACTGATATATCTTAACTGTCTCAGGGCATTTAAAGATGCTGTTATCTTTTTTTTTTTTTTTTTTTTACTTTTATAGAGAAAATTAAAAAAAAAAAGGGAAAAATATGACTGAGAAAGTTAGTAAAATTCTTATTTAATTATGTCTTTGGGTAGCTAGCAGCAAATTAGTTACAGAGATAAATGGCAGGTGTGTTGTGTTTTCCCATTTACACACTCATAAAAATAAGGATTTAGTTGAGTAGCATGCAGTTCCCTAACTGGAAAATGTGCCTTTATGTATGTGAAAAAAGGACAAAGGGGGGGGGGAAGGGTATAATAATTTTTTAATTTCCTGATTTTAATAATTTTAATTTGCAGTCATTGCTTTTTTAAGGGCATTGTTTTGTATGAATAGCAAATATCTTACCCAGTTCTCTTGATTTATTACAAAGATAACACTTCTAATTAAACCCTATAACAGAAATCCCTTTTCTAGACATGCCAAATACTATTCTAATCCACTCCTTAATGAGGACTGTGCTTAATTTAGACCACCTAGATTTATTAATTTTTCTAACTGGAAATCTAAAACCAAACATAATTTCACGTAGCTAGTCCATATCATACCAATAAAACTGAGATTTCAGCACAGGAGTTCATGGGGTTCCCCCTCACAAATTGCAGTGGACTAAGAGATGACATTTATACACGAAGATAGGCGATTTATGTGTTCTTTTTCTTTTTAACTGAAGCAAAGGTGTTAAGGTCGAAAGTGCAGTTGTCAGCCGAGCTATGTATTTGTGAAATGAGAACCATTTGAAAGGCACAATCGTGTAAGAGATCATTTCAATTATCTGTTGCACGCCATCAGTAAATTAATGTTTTTTGTTTGCAGCTGCAGTTGGTGATGATCACAAAGGCAAGGCTTTTTTACCTGATGGCCATGCCTTGTGCCACTCACACAGCATTTCAGTGTAACAGCTGTTCAGTGCCCAGATTCCCAAAGTCATTGTCTGAAGTGGTAGGAAAAGAGGTGCACTTAATATTCATGTTAACTAACATTATGAACGACATTTATATATTTTACTGAGCATTCAACATTAATGTACCCGTATTTCTGGCTTATTTGGGTAAACAAACCTCCAGGTATTACTTCATAACTAGTATGTTACAGTAAAAAAATATGGGTGCAGGTATAGCAGCAAATGATATGTGCTTATAAAATAAAATAAAATTATGTATAAAATTTTATAAATTTATAATAAAAATATCCAGATAATACATATATAAATAATAGCAAATGGATAAATAATAAATAGATTTAAAATAAAATATCAAAATTATAAATATAAATATAAATATAAATATAAATATAAATATAAATATAAAATAGACATATAAAATAAATATAAGTATAAATAGTTATAAATATAAAATAAATATATGTATAAAAATATGTATTGAACAAGAGGAGAAAGGCAGTATCTCAATCATATATATTATTATCAAAACTAATTGCAACAAGCAAAAACTGCTTTATCTTTGTATTTACTTTCCGAAATATTACAATTCCCTTTATTTTCTGGTATTCATGAATTAAATGAGTATTTGGTGCTC
The DNA here is from genome assembly GCA_013397975.1 of Machaerirhynchus nigripectus. NCBI lineage: Eukaryota > Metazoa > Chordata > Aves > Passeriformes > Dicruridae > Machaerirhynchus > Machaerirhynchus nigripectus. The sequence goes on from VZRQ01001982.1 coordinate 3,205,900, forward strand.
TTACTGATCCCTTTCTAAAATAATTTACATCAGGTGAAAAGTCTGGAAATTAGATAATTTGTGAATTGTAGCGTGTAGAGCATCAGTTTTTACTTTTATTATCAGCAATCCTTCATTGCAAAAAAATATTGAAACTATTTACTCAGACTGTGTTCTATATTTTAGTCTTACATCTATTCTCTGTCATTTAACATATCGAACCCAGAACTCAGTCTTTTGCAAAGGGAGGAAAATTACCCTGGTGAGTTTAGTTAAATTAGCATAGTTTATAATGGTTTCAAGTTCCTTTGAGAATTGGTGATCTATACATGAAAGATGCTAACTTTTTAACTCCTTAGCATTTAGTGAAGTATATGAATTCTGTATTCAAGAAATATCAACAGTAATATATGTAAAAATAAAATAAATATATAAGCAAATAATTAAAGACGGGAACAGTGCACATACTGCCAAACTTTGAAAGTTCATGGTTGGTTTACCTTATTTAAATCAGTATTAAAGAAATGCAAACTCACAAAAACAAGTGTCCTCTCCCCCTCTTCTGCTTTAAGCCATAGGCATCAGTGCATCCAGACCCAATACAATATTCTAGTGCACCTTGCCATCAAACCTTGTTAAACCAGTCACATTTAACACTGAATATCATTAACACACTGGTTTATATCAATAAAATACATTGTCGCTCCTCTCTTATGAGTGAAAGGCATCACTGCATTTGCAACACACCCCCTGTCTGTATGTCTGTATGTCTGTATGTCTGTATGTCTGTATGTCTGTATGTCTGTATGTCTGTATGCAGCAAAGAACCTATGGTTACAACAGGCCTGTCTTTTCTTTATTATTATTTGGAGAGCTCTTCTAACACTGGATGGCTTGCTCCAGGGATATGACCTTCAAACGAAATTTTCTTATTTTCTCTTTAGGTGTGCTTCTTTTCAGCCTCTCCCTGTCTCAGTTACCCTAATAGCACTTAACATGTCTATTCTCAGAGGGTTGAGCTCATCTTTTTTTATTACAGTAATCACAGGTGCACACAGCCTTCCACATGAAGTCTTGCTGATGATGTTGTACAACAACACTTCTGTTTTCCTATCTGCACTTTGCCTCAAGCAGCTCAGAAGTATATTGACCTTTCTTTCAGGTATACCACATTTATAACTCATAACCACCTTCTAGTAAGTTAATACACCTATTTCTTTCTGCTCTTCTCTTTTTCAACTAAAGAAACTTATAGCTTATAACAGAATTTTTCTGTTATCCTATAACTCGATGCATGACATATCTCCATTTTCATTATTCCAGTACATTTTACCATTCATATTTTGTGTAATGTTACAGCACTCTTCTGTAGCTCAGGATCATAGGTGTTAATCTTTCTTCCTCCTTAGAAAAACCTCAAGCTAATAGCAAGAAGTTGAATGTTTACGTGTTATTATTAGATTTTGGTTTTTGTCCAAGGGAGATGTATTTGAGATTATCAGTAAGATGAATTCAGCTGTAAATGGAAATGCCTACTGAAAGGCTGACCAAGAGTCTGCATCAATTGAAATGAGATGTTCAGACTGATTAGAAGGAGAAACTTTCACCATGTGGAATGTAAGAACATTGAACCATGTTGCCCAGAGAAGTTGTGCAGCCTCCATCATCAGGGGATTTCAATATTTATCCAGATAAAACCATGAGAAATCTGAACTGACCTCATAGCTGACCCTGCTTTTAGTTGGAGGTTAAACTAGATGACATACTGAAGTCTTCTTCCAGCCTGAAATTTGTTATGATCCTACATTTCTTATCATAGAAATGTGTCTTTCTATTTTAATTTCAGTCCTGACCTACTGAGTCTCTCCTGGTTCTTTAAGTACAAATGTCACAAAAACACCTTATGAAGCCAAGCTTTAGTAATGCACATTCAGTCTGTTGCAATCTTCTTTAGAAACATCTTAAAGAAAGGTTTTATACTACAGGAAGCTGTGTAGAGAAACAGAAATGAAGGGAACAAAATGTCTCAATGAATGTGTCTAGGACAATTATCACCATGCCAGCTGCTCCAAGGTAGAAAGATCTTGAATTCATGAAATTTTTGATATGGATTTATATTTGAATCAGAGGGAGGATTGGATGGACAAATCCTGAAGAGAACATTTAAGAAACCTTTATACTGGAAAAAATTTTGCTTTTAATCATTCCCATAGATTAAATGTGTATGTTCAATAAATATTTTTACTAATTTTCTAATTCCCAGGCTATTTATTCAAATCTAGGACGCTACCTGGTACTAAATAAATGTCTTCACATCAAATATACTTTTGCTGCATGCCTCCTTGCTTTTCTTTGTTTACTATATTACATTGTAAGGTGCAGTCATTGATTATACTGACAGAAATGAAAGATGAAGAAACATTACTTTTGAAACAAATTCATGATTTCTTGTGCCCAAAATTAAAAATCATCAAACAGCTTAATGTTGGGGTAGTTATTGCCTTAGTGAAAATGTTCTAATCTTCATTCTTGGCTTCAAAAACTTATGGCAGGGAAATATACTTTTTTGAAATGTAAAATCATGGTTTGGTTCCTTTTAGTTCCATATTAATTTCTTTTATAATAGGATATATGTTTTTACTACTCTGTGAATTAAATACTCACTGAAATTGTTTACTACTCTGGGATTGTAAACAGGTTATATGACTTGCACTTAAACCTTGTCAGTATGCTGTTACTTGAAAGAGACAGAGACAGGAAAGAGTTGAGTTACTCTGAATTCTTTCTTTCCTAATGAGTTAATTTTTAATTAATTTGGAATAATTTCTCAGTAGGAACCTCAAAAATTAAGCAAATACCAGAAAACCTTTTTTATAAATGCGCTTTGGTGTAAGGACACAGGTGGACACCTTATGTTTAAAAATGAGAGCATCAGCCATGTTGAGTTAGTTGACTTTATATCCTGAGTACCAAAAAACGTCCCAGTTCACACAGCATACCAAATGGATGTTCCCCAGAGGGAAATAAGTAAGAAAAATAATGCATACATAGGGATATGCATTTCTGCTATAAATATGAACCAAGCTTCTCTTGAAGATCTTGTTATGCATACATGCATTTCACTGCGTCTGGTATACACTGCAATGAAATACCATGAATCTCACATTTGGAAAATTCAGACATTTTATGAGTAAGATGCTAGGTGGATGACAAGCCTGAAATTATTCTGTTCCACAGTTGTCACAAAAATCAGCCAAAACTCAATCGGTGCTGACCCCCAAAAAGTGAGAGACAATATGTATATATGACAGTGGTCCAAGGCTCTTATGGTTTCCAGGGGAAGGAAAGCAGAAGAACAGCAGTAACAAGCAGAAAAATAGAAAGGAAGTTCAGACTCCCAGCTGTGATCAGCATCACCATTTTAGTGAGATTCCACGGGATTAGACTGAGGTTGAGAAACATTGCAAGAACCAAACTTTCAAATGGTTTGAGATTCTGTGCAAAATATTTAATGCAGGCCTTACTAAGAAATTTAGCTAAAGAGTAGTTTTGCTGGGTGCCCACCCAGTCTCCAAAGCTGAGTGGGATTTTTTATGTTTGATTTCTTTTCTTCCCCACGTATACCTTCTAATTTATTTACTGTATATAGCTTTATTGTTAGTTTTACAAGCATATGTTGCAAAACATAAAGCAGTGATGTATGCATGTTTATAGTCAGCAATTTCAGCTTTATCTGTGTTTTGTAATAATGCTCACACTTACAGTTGGTGATTTTTTTCTTAACAATTTGATGGAGCCAGGGCACTAAACTGAAGGATGATTAGGAGTCCAAATGAAGCCCACAAGCACTAACACATCAGTTTTACCTACACTGCCATATGCATGCTGTCTCCCAGCTTTTTCAGCCATCTGCATTTTTCACTCTTGAGTCCTTGATCTTCCTTCCAAAGAAAGCATCTCAGCCCATCACCCCAAGCTTCTGGCCAACTGCAATTGCATGGACACAATGCCACTTCTCTTTCAGCACAGAGATTTCAATACCAAACTTAATCATTAATTCAACCCTGCTTCTCTTTTAAAAACTTTGTGTGTGTGTGTGTTTTAACAGAAAGGAATGTAAGAGACTCTTAAAAAATGTGTCTGTCTATGTCTTACTATCTCATCCAAAGTAAGGTTTAAAATATGCCTCTTTTTTGGAGATGAAATAAAACAGTACTTTTTGAACAGCAAAATGGATTATAAACATAACTGAGAGAGAAAAGTAATTATGGAGGGGATTCCAACTTGGCACAGGAAATGCAGCACATCCAGGGGACTGTGCCAGTGGGCAATGAAAGTATTGGTGCCAATGAATCTTGTAATGTTGTCATTAAGCCTACTTGTTATTGTTTATCTTCTGGTTGATCATCATCATTTGTCATCCAATTTCTAGCAAAGCATCACATTGCACTCCCAAGTTGGTTTCTCACTGTGTGATTACTCAGTGCTGGGATTGCTGAGTGCCTGTTTGTGGCTGGATGCAGGCTGAAAGGTTGGCTGCTGTGTGAAGCTTTAAGTAACTGCCAAAATATGTAATTACTACCAGTTTAGTCCTCATAGAGATTTTTGAGATTTCTTTAGTTTTTACATTTGCTTGCCCTTAGGAGTCTCTTTATGGGCACCATTTTTTCTTTCTGTTTGTTTATAGTGAAGTTTGGCTTAAGTTAAAAGACAGAAGTGTGACACCAGTGCTTGCTTGTGAACCATTCAGAGGAGGTTGCCTCTATGTGAGTCTCTCCAGCGTGATAATGTTGCTTCTTTGCATCTATATACACGTTCAAATTTGTCTTATGTTTTCAGGTGGAAAAAATCCAGCCTACCCAGGAAGATGCACTGCTGCAAATGAACAGCGGACTTCCCAAAAACTTTTAGAGAAGGACAGAGAATGACGCTTAAAAATACATTCCCTGAAAACCCAAAACCTCCACTAGCATTCAGCCTTCACATTTGGAAGTTGTGCTTGTGAAGCCCTTTAGAACTGAAAGAGAAAAGAAGGCCCTTTTCCTCATGTAGTCCCTGGTAGTAAAAAGTTCTATGGCTGCTATGTTGGTCTCAGAGCTAGAGTCACTCTAGAAACGGAATGGCAATGCATACACTCACACACACACTTGCACGTGAATATACTGGTAATAAACCTGATACCACCTCTGCTTCAAAATTCCCTTTTGTATCGTGGTTTGGAAAAAACCCAGAGGATTTTCTGCTACTCCACAGATGCTTAATTGTTATTTTTAAGTAAAAAGGTGGCTGGAGCATTTAATCCATTCTTACACCAATAAAATTTTGTTCTTTAGTATATGTATTATAGAGGCTTCAACAGAATTCCAGAAAATAAAAGTGATTAGAAGAATCACTCTGTGTAGCAGTAATATTGAATCATCTCTTCACAGGGATTGCAACAAACAAATCTATGATTTTTGCCCCAGTAAATCAGTGTCAGGTAGAGGAAAACTGCAGGAAATGGAAATGAATACACATAGGCAAAACCAATGGTGCAGAGATCTTCCATTGACAAGAATAGCATGATTCTAGAAAAATGGGAGGACTTTGGAGCAAGATATAAAGCGAAATAATGAAAAGAGATGGAAAGTGTCATGGGAAACTGATACTGGACCTAAATATTAGAGGGTTTTTTAGGAATCATAGTTGGATTTGGCAAATTTCTCACCACAATGAAGATTTCATTATGTTCTCAAGATTTTTAAAAAGAAAATATGAGTTATGCCTTGACTTCCTAGTTTGTGAGGTTTTGAAACACACTAGAATCAATTTTCCCAGCCTTTTCATACTAATAAGCATCTGATTTTATTTTTACAGCAGATATGCTGATATAAACTTATTTCGTCAGGAGTTCAAAATTTTAAAAATCGTCAGAAGAATTTTATAAAAATTTATTTGCATCTTCTGACTAATTTATTCTTCTGCATTTTGTAGTTAAAAATAAGCTATCTCCTCTCACTTAACTACTAATGTAATAATTAGTTATCTTGATTAGATACATTTATTAAATATGAATTATGAGATACAGCATTATTTTGAAAATTGTCTTTGACATGGTATTGTAGCCTGAAGTCTCAGCTTTGCATCACAAAGCATTTGTTGAGCCAATATTCCATTATCCACATACAAATGATTTTTATGAATGCTTATGTTTACAAGGACATCCTGTTCCTCTAATAATGAATTATACATGTTTTGTTTACAATTGTGATTTAATTTTACAACCATCATATTAAGACCTACTAGTTTTAATACTGAAAGGACTGGCATTCTCGAGCTGACTTCTTGCCATGTTTATGAACTTCAGAACAAGTATGTTGTGTAAGAAAATTCTGCAGTTTATATTTTTTTAAAATTCATTTTTTAAAAAAATTATGATGTTACATTTGGAAAAAGCTGGTTCATTTCGTTGAAGTGCAAGTACTTTGCTGAATCATAAATTCATAGAATCTTTTAGGATGGAACTAGGATTGGTAGAGTGAAAATTATCACTTTGGATTATAATCACAAGGGTTGTTCCACTTAAACATGAATTAAGCCTTAAAACTAAATTTTAATTTAACATACTGCTAAATAGACTACAAACAAGCATAAGTATGGGGCTGCTTTCATGAAGAAAGTCCATGGAGAACTCTTTTGGACAGAACTACATCCAACAAGGTTGTCTGACAAGGTACATTATATAATGAATTATAGACCCATAAGATGTTAAGAATGTACCATAGTGGTTTTTTTTTTTCATAAAGACACGCAATCCTCTTAAGTTATCTCTGTTTGCAATTCCATTATCCTTTCCCCAAGGAGCTCGTGGTTTCTTCCCATCATTACTAGCAAGTAAGTGGCCCCAAGGTGCCTTCTGCCTAATGGCAGAGAGATAAAGAGAGAGCACATTCACTAAATTTTATTCTCTTTTTCACATAAAATAGGAAATGTACACACAAGAGTAATTTTTGTGTGTAGATAGAAGTGCTTAGGTGGAAGTCAAGAAAAAGAATAAAGAAAACAATGTCTTCTTGGACATTTAATTAGCTAACAAAGCCTGCTAAGTTCTTATAATCAATATATATGTGTTTAGGAATAGCTTTTAAAACATAAAATCTTTATTTCTTATCCTATTCTCTAAGTTATAAACTTTACTCATTGTACATATTATTATTCTTATAGCAGGAGTCGTAACCTGGTTCAGTAAGAATCACTTAAAATTAGGGAGAAAATGGGAGCCACTGTTCCTGTCATATATTCAGTAGAAAAGGACTGGAGCTCTCAGAAGAAAATAAAAAGTTCTCTCTAAGTTTTAACTAGAGAGACCTATGAGTTCAAATAAACTGCACCAAAGCCACTTAAACTTCTAAACCAATACTACTTTTGAAGATTTGTCAGTAAATTACCTTCCTTTTATGCTGGCTGAAGGAAAATAACGTATGGATCAATGTATCGTGGTGTCTGTCTGTATATTTAAAGAAGAGGGAAAAGCAAGTCTTGTAAAATAGAATGAAAAATGTCTTTGCCAAGCTTCTGGAGTTTCTCTCCCTCCTTTCCCTTCCTGCAATGCTTAAGAGAACAAAAGGATTCCTTAAATCAAAGTTATTATCTTTTGAACAGCCTACTGAGCCTAGATACTCCTTGATGTATTATACATTTGCAGCATATTACATCATAGCATATACTTAAATGCAGCATTTTATTGTACTAGACAAAGAAGACGTGGATATTATAACAAATAAAATGCATTTAGTTCTGCGGTGCATTGAAGCTTGGGAACAAAGTAACACATTGCAGTGCTTTTCCCTCCCTTCTTCTTACACCTTCCCTTGCATCTACCAGTACTTTATCTGGCATTTATTATCTCAAGCATTCTGTGTGGCATCTTCTGAGCTACTTTAATCAGCAGTTTAATAGGTATATTCAAATCCTAACATAAATCGTTGTGTGTATGTGTTATTGGTTTTCCAGTACTACTTAAGCTGTCCTTATTTGCTCTTTGGATCCCATCTGACGCACAAGCCATAACTAGGTAACATATACATTTAGATTTACAAGTCCTAAACTGTAGGCTATAGAGTGCACAAGCATGTTGAAATTAATTTATGATCTGTTTTAAGAAAGACAGAATATTTAGTCAAGCAACTAGAATTAAGTTTCTCATTTATAATTGAAACACATCACTAGCAAGACTGCTCAAAATTTCAATGGGCAGCAAAAGAATTTTATGAACTATACTCCCTGGTAAGTACTAGACTTTTTATGGATCTGTCTCACTGTATTGCAGAGGTTTTTCCTTTATAAGTAGTTCCATCTACTTACATAGCAAACAGTTGTTGTGATTCCTGCATATTTAAGATATCCCAAGGTATTTGCTATTTTACAGGTAAGTTTTTTACCCAGAATTTTTCACCATGCTAGTGTAACTTGCATTCCAATGGACAAAGGAGTGAGTGTCACATTCTCCCTGAAACAGTGCTGTGGTTCAGGATCGGTACTCACCAATTTAGAGTACTTATGAAAATCAAAGGCAAGCAACCATCTCATAATATCTTTGCCTTTTATTACCAGGGTAGATATAACTCTGCTGAACCAGTTTCTGTGCCACTGTTATTGTGGCAGTAATGAAAAATATGAAGTTTTCAAGTGTAATATTTGGGGGTACACCAGTTTGTTCACAGAAATTTCAATTATTCAGAAGAAGGAGGATTTGGGCAGATCTTTTTTATTCCATGGTCTACAAGGCACTTCCTTCTCTCAGGATGGATCCAGAGTAATTTTGTGTCAGGGGAATGGTAAGAATCGGTATTGTCAGAAAATCTTGCAAAGTCTTTTAAGTGTCGGGATAACAGCCATTCAGCTGCATGCCATAATTCCTATTTCTACAAATTCTTTTAGCTCACAGTCAGATGCATTTAAGAACAGATTCTACTGTCCCATCACTGCCGCTCATGATGCTCCCAATTGCCAGGACTTGCAATGTAGTGACAACCACGAGACCCTCTGTGACTAGAGATTTGTTATAACACATTGCCTTTACATTTATCCCAAAGGATACCAAAGTGTATTATATATCAGGCACACAGCAATCTCTTCATCTACCGGTGAATCAAACACCACTGGGGTGGAATACAGCAGATGTTTAACAGCATAAAGCAGCGTTGCACAACAGTTTTAGGACTGAAAGTGAAAAATGACTTACCAAAATGACACTACAGAAGGAATTTAGGAAGACAGAATGTAATTAAGCTAACCGCAGTTTATACAAGAAACTGATGGTAACATATTATTCTTGCAAAATGATGCTGTGAGATCTTTAGCAGGCAAGACAGATAAGTTTTCAGTTTTATATCTTACCTGAAAGCCAAATGTTCAGCAATGCAATGGCCCTTAATACAATACTAGATAGAGATAACTGTCAGTATTTATACGACACAATGCACGATAGCCAGCTACTGAGAAGAATAAAACTAAATATCTAAAAAGATGATAATAAAACAGACCCTGATCAATAGAAGAGCCAGACACTAAACAGTGGTATCAAAACAAATCTGGAAAAATTCTTTTAGTCTCAGTGAAGTTACTATGGATTTTAAAATTATTAATCCTGTGAACTATGCTAGAAGAGAGAATGAAATATGACCTCTAACTGGCAGGAGGATTCTCACCAGTGGAGCAGAATAGTTGCAGATTCAAACAACCTAACTCTCTGGTCAATATGATAATTTTAGGTAATAAGCTTGGGGGGAGTGGGGGGTAGGTATGATTAAAGGAAGTTATAACTTCAATAGATGATGCAAATGAGGAGGCCCTGTCAAACAGTCTAGTATAACTGCAGCTGCTATAACTGGAAAATATGTAGAAGCAGCTCAGGAGATCTTGCAAGGAGTCAGCCAGGAAGCCAATCATATACCCAGATGCTACACTGGAAACACAAATTTGAGAGCTTTCCATCTGGGATCTTGCATCTGCCAAATTTGTCACATAAGTGGTCACAGCAGTTAGGTTCTGTGTTCCAGATGAGAGGAAAAGGCACCAAAGGGAGCTGTTTACCACCCTGCAATCAACAAGAAAATGCTGTGCCAACTGAAAGTGTAATCATATCTACAGCAATGTGCTAATGAGCTCTGAAAATGTTTAGTAGAATAAGAGAAGCCTCTAGAATATAGAGAAATCTGACACACTCTACACAGACATCAAATTACATGGTAACATTTATGATTAAAAATCTTCATTAGCCATAAGTTGTCTATAAAAACAATTAAATCAAGCCAATAGTAGAACTGTGCTGAATTGCTTAGCTTGATTACATATCTGTGGTTCTTTCTTCACAGGTAGCTCAGCCATTAGGAAAAACATTCATTCTTCCAACTCCTGCCAGAGAGAGGCTAAATATAAGTTGATTTTTATAATTAAATATTAGAAGGTGGGTTGATCAGTAAAAAACCCCCAAAACCAAGCAACCAGACCCCATCTCCTTAGTTAAACAGCAAAAAACCAAACCAAACAATCAATCAAACAAACAAACCCCAGAAACCCACATAAAAAAGCAAAACAAAAAAGAGACATTTAAACCTCTTCGTCATTTTGGGTTTAAAATTGTGAGTGCTTCATTCAAAAATTTTCTCCTGAGAGGTTAGCAATTCAGCACGTAAAACTGTCTTGTGTTCTGAGGTGACACTGAGCTGTATGTGTGTGTGGTAAGATGGACACTTTCTCCATCTTTTCCCTAGATTACAAACTGAGCTGTGGCCCATCTCGCAATGCTTCTGTGCAGCACCTGGTACAGTAAATATGACTACATAGCACAGAATCTATAAACAAGCAAACAAACAAAACCCCCAGCACACAAACAGGGAGCCCTATTCATACTATAAACCAAAAGAACAGAGTGTAAACTCCAGTAATCGGGAAACCCATTCTGACCAAAAGTGACAGACAATCTAATGTATTTTTAAACAGCATAATTAAAAAATACAAATTTTATATAGATTTCATAGGGAGTACACACTTGACAAAGGTGGTCAGTAAAATGAATTTCATGAGCAAGTGAATTGGTTGAACCTGTTTTACAATTTTAACAAGAAACCAAAAACAAACTGAAAAGCTTTCTCTTTGGAGATGTCTTAATTATTCGTTAGTTGTCTTTAAGGAAGAGAAAGATTGCCTGAAGATTTGGAGGTTCTCCTGAACTGACCCTAGTAAACCATGAGGCACACTCTGATACAGCTAATGCATGTTAATAAGGGAGCCATATGAATTCCATTTGTTATTCTTGATAATGTATAGCCTTGGGAAGATAGCAAATTGGGGAAGCTACAAAGTGACAAATCATCCCACTCCTTCTGGCTGTTTGCTCCAGTAGTTCATTAATTTATATAGCAAATGTAGGAAATATCAATATATCATCAATATTAATGTAGTACCACTATGTGTGTAAAATATTAATCTGGGACAGCTGGTAATGATGTGCTCTCTGCCACTGTCCTTTATGTCAGTCATCTGAGCCTGAGATAATTTTTCCTCAAATAACAATGTACTTGCCTTCCTCTTCCCCTAACAACTTGGTCTGCCTGTGCACTGCTTACAGGTCTCACACGGGTACAGCATATCTTTACAGAAGAAAACCCCTTCAAAAGTGAGGAGGTTAATCATGCAGTACAACTGGCATAATTGCACAAGTGATTTCTGAATGTGGAGAACAATGAAGTTTCTTGTGTTTCCCTGGATGAGGGACTGAAACCTGGAGTCTAGGAGCTTAACAGACAGATGTCATTGAAGGGTGATACTATGCAGCCCATTTCTTTTGACAGTTTATCCAAACACCTCCTTATTTTCCATGGAGGCTGTTAAATAAATGAGGCTGAATTATAACATGTTCTAATGTTAGTTATTCCTTAAAATTTCAGCTAATGAAGCAGGGCAATTATACAGGGAAAGCTTCTTATTAACACACAGTTGTTTACCTGTGGAACTACCATGCTTATTTCCTACAAGGATTTTCTTTAGAAGAATATCAAGTAATAGCTAAAGAGGATGGTAACAAATAAAACCAATAGAATACAAGCATTTGATTCTGCAATAATTGATTAATGAACAATAGATCTGACTGAGATGACTGTACACCTTCCTCTTGAATGCTTTTGCATGTCCATTTCTTTTAGACAGGACTTGTCTAGCTGCATTCAGTGAGTAAACTAGTCAGTCTCTGATAAAGTTCAGAGTGGTTAAAGTTTTTTAGGAAGATAGCAAGAATTCCTTTGCTGAAAACAAACAGGAATTTTCTTCCATCTCTGACACCTCAGAAAGTTATACTGCTTTGAACTCTTTCTCTTCCTCCTCCATCACCTTTCAAAACATAATGATCTGTATATTAAAATGATGCACAGAAAGAAGGGTTTTACTGTTTGTTGTGCTATGCAAAGCAGTGGCTCATGCAATATTCATTTGCCAATTGCTAACAGACCTTTTTCAAGCACCAACAGATTGCAATAGGTCCATTACCTCAGAGAAATTCTTCACAGGAGCCATGAACCACCACTCAGCAGAAGATGGGTAAACCCGCAGTCAGAAATGCTTTAAATGTAGTTGTGAACACATGTATGGTACTAGACAGCACGATTTTGAGAAATCTCATAGGCAGTAAAAGATAACAAAGAGGTCTTCAACTTTTAGCATAAATTAAAGGTGTCATAAATATTACAAACTTGAAGAAAAATTAATCTTGTAATAATGCATTAGAGAGGACAGGTGTAAAGAGAATGATTTCTTGGTCTTGTAAAACGAACACATTCATAATAAAACTCCCAAAGAGCTAGAGAAGATTCTGAACATTACAGAAAAGCTGCAACAGAACAGAAATGGCACTGCTCATGGGAGTCTGCATCACCCTACGTCAGAAGCTCAGAGAGGACCATTGTTTTGGATGCTACAGAAGAAATAACGAACAACATGAGGAACTATACTCAGTGGTAATTGTGCATTAATGTGTTTGTTGGCTAATTTTTATCATATTTTTTCCTCTAAGTAGGAGCTTATTTAACTTGGGACCTGTATATAAAGTGGAAAGGCTGTATTTTCCTCACTTAATATTAGTGATTATTCTGGAAATACACTGAGATAACATTTTATGCTTGATGTTTTAATGGTTTTCCTTCATGAGGAATAAAGAAACACACAGTAAGCTGTTATATAAATTTTATTTTGTCTTTTGGGAGTTGTTTTCTCAGATGGGCATTTGATTTTAACTTATTGAATTGAGACATTTCAGTTGAAACTACAACTTTGTTGAGATTGGTATTCCAGGTCCTCTACATATCTTTTTTTAGGGAGGAAAAAAAAAAAAAAAAAAAAGCATAACCAGAGGCTTTGAACCATTTTGCAAATGAAATGGAATAACCAACTCAGAGGTCGAGGAAGTAAAAATAACATATTCAACATACAAATACTTCAATCAATATTAAAAATAGAACGTAACTGTTGATGAATCAGTAACTTGTTTACCTACAGACAAAGGAATCTGGAGTGAAATTGAGGGGGCTGGGGTGAGAGGGCAATGAAGAAGAACTTTATCTAGTACAGCTGTCAAAACCAGCAATGTCATAATAGTAGGTAGGCAGAGCTGTTAAATGGAAAATGGGTTCAAATCTTAATAGAAACCTTCAAACAAAAAAGAGTATTGCTATGTTCACGTTCCACTTCTAGGACTGCTTCACTTGAACATCCTATGAGTAGTATATCTTAAAGTTTTACTTCTGGTCATCATTTTACAGCCACATAGAATGACACGAAATGTTAAGGACAGACCTTGAAAGCTAATCCTGTATTCCTAATGGGACTAAGTTCAATGCCTGTGTGACCTACACAGCTTTATGTGTGAACTGCAAGATCCTTAAAAGTATTTTCTGAATATAAAAAAAACTTCAGAGCTTCAAATATGGATTGAAGCAAGTCCTGGCAATCCAAAGATGGAGGAATATGGAAAGTACTAAATCATCAGACTGTTATCTGAAAATTTCACATGCCAGTGATGACTGCAGTTTGAGTTTGCTCAGTTCATAGACTGTATCCTTTAAATGGTGTTGCAGGTGTCTGAGGAGATAGACACATCTCAGAGACTGATTAAACCATAAGGGTTTTAAGTATATGGGCTCTAGAGTTGGTGTCAATAGTCAATGTTTTTGAGATTAGCTGCAGCGAAAGAAATAAGGAACCTATTTTGAAGTGCTCTAATTATATTGTTGTGTAACTTGTTAAAAAAAATGCTAGCATTCAACAAATTCAGGCAACAAATGAAGCAAACCTTTGTATAAAAAACTTGTTTTAAAACAATTTTAAACACACTGTGTTCACTGTTTTAGTTAATTTTAATTATTTCTTAAAGTTTTTCTTATTTAGACATCACAAGTTCAGTAAAAGATTAGTCCTACACCATAAAAGCAATTCCATGTGTGTGTGTCAGCCCAGGCAGCCAGACAGGAAAACCACAAATCCATGCCAGAGACTCAAAGAATAAATTTATTTCCATTATCTTGCTAACTTCACATCACACTGACTATTTCTAGATTATCTTTAAGGAAACCATGATCATCAGTTTGTGAGTAGGAACAATAGAAATCATTCTTGCAAGAAGATTTTTAAGCTAATAGGAAAACTATATAAGAAGACAACTGATTTTGTTCTGTATTCTGGCTGTAAAGAACTCCTGCTTTTCAACCTGGAGTTGTTTTGACAATGAATGGTACAGGTACAATTTAAAGGGGTAGGACGCAGCATGCTAAGGTGGTAGTGAAAAATGTCTAGAGCACTCAGCTCAGCAGGCAGACTCCACAGGAACTTAGTGAAAGATTCCTGAGTAACTCATCACAATGAGAAAAATTTCATAGTCAAACTCTATTGCAAATCTTAGTAATATTTTTCCCTTAAAACCAACAAAATTATAAAATTCCTTCTGCAGGAAGTCTGTAAGACAATAAAAATATTCTGGAGTCATAAGTTCAGAACACTTCATCATCTCTATAAAGACATATATGCTTAAATTCTTCCAAAGCTAATGAGACTTGTATCTACTGAGTCAAGATGAGCTGGAGAATGAATATAGAGCAAACACTAACCCGGTTACTGCAGGTGAAGAGGAAATGTAGCATTCGTTCCATTCTTTCACTTGTTTTTTCTGTATGCCATTTGAAGTACTCAAAACTCCTTTTTCTGGTGTTAACTGACAGCAGCAGCACTACTGTTTCGCTTAAGATTATCTCTGCCTGGAAGTCAGTGACAGGTTTATTTGAGGTTGCAAAGAAAAGTCAGGCCTGCTATATTTCCCAAACTAACTTATTACACAGCCACAGAGTATTCTGAATTAGAAGGCACCCACAAGTATCATCGAGTAAAAGTCTTAGCCATGCACAGGACATTCCAAAGAGTCCCAGCGTGTGCCTGAGAACACTGTCAGAACAATCCCCAAGAATCACACTGTGTGCCTGAGAGCGCTGTTATTTGTGAGAAATGTGAGGTATCAAATACGATTTTTGAATGAAAAGCATTGATTGTAAAGTGGTTGTCCTATAATAGATTGCAAAAGCCTTTTTCAGTAAGTATGCTGACATATAAACCCATTTGTGAAATATACTACAAGATAATGCAAAGGAAAAAAAATAGCCAAAACAAAGACAGTTAATTTTGGAATAAATATTTACATAATGTTGTTATCATAATTTTATTAAAATTAATTTATGGGGTTTTTTTCAGTATTCATAAGGAAACTATTGTTATCTCTTTACAGTGCCCATAACTTCCTCAATTAAAAGTATGGAATTCACCTAGTTATTTCCTCAGTTTCTTTAATAGAAAAATGGAAGACAAAAAAAACAGATAGGCTTTATAACATGTCTAGATTTCTAAAAAACTGAATCCCGGACCAATTAATTGATAAGGAATTTAATTTCCAAATCGAGGACCCTCACAGATAATCTGCCAGCCACCTTGCTGTTTACATTGAGAGTGTCAAGGTCAAGCGCCTGCTGCTGCCTGCAAGTGTCCAAGTCTTAAAGCATTAGGGGATTTACGGGCTAAACTGAACACCACTAATTTAAACAGGAAACATTTACAAAACCAGTATAGATTATGTAACTTGTACTCTGAATATCCTAACCTATCTTTAAAATAATGTTTTTGAAGATAAATTAGCCAGTGATGTAAAGCACTGCAGCTGCAGTAATGAACACCACAAAAATTCCATTTAAATAACTATTCATTTTGTATTCAGAACAAGTTTTCAACAGAAATAAGTGTAGCCTCAGGCTTAATTTACATTGAATAACTACCCATTATTTTATTTTCTTTCAGTGTTCATTTAGCAAACACTGACCACCAATTTCTTTGAAGAAATATTATGTAGATAGTACCAAAGCTGTCATGCTGAACACCAAATATGGGTGATATTTATTCCATCTTTTCCTTATTGACTTTGCATTTCTGCTGTCTTTAGCATTAATTTTTTTGTATGAAATAATAAATTCCATATAGTTTTTATTGTGTGTTGGATTTTTCTAAGTCTACCAAACATCATAAAGTCTAATAATGACCTGAGAGTAAAATGAAGAAATAACAGCTCTTCCTGGAGATTAAAACCCAAAATGAGGAAGAACCCAGCAAGAGTAAATGAAAGGGACTAGTGATATAAATCTGACATGGTAAAGAAAAGCAGCAGTGAGAGTGGTGCCAAAATCCCTCATGATCTCAGAGAAATGGTTCTGGTAGATCTCGCTACTCTGAGGAATTGTGGAGACACAAATTCTCCTACAGAGCTTTGGGTATGGCGTGTAGGTAGTGTGTACTGGTAACATTCCATGTGAGTGAGATGTGTATATGTTTGTGCTTGAAAAGTTGTTATGTTAAAAGATGGTTTTGTGTACTGTCATTTCTAATTTTAGTTCTTGGTTCCTTGACGGTAATTGTTCAAAATAGCATTTGAACTAAGCTAGGCCTTATGTATGTCCCCGGCCTATTTGTACACAGTAACTGCTCAGTTCTCACAACCACCATTGTGGAACTGGTGTGTGGTGTGCTGTCTGAAGATGTAAAAGGTGCCAGCATTTGCACACTGATTATTCTGTTCCAGTGCCATGGCTGTCCTGAGACAAACTGGTAAAGAATGCAGGCAACTCCTGCTTCTTTCATTTACACTTCAATTTTCCTCTTCATCTCCAAATGCAGACTTATATGCAAGAAAGGTCAAAATACAACAGCTTAGAGGGAAATCAAACAGGTTGTACACCATATAATCACAAAGAGTCTTTGGAAAAATTTCTTGCAAAGGAATTCAAGGTGAGAAAGCCAATAAATAATACTTGAGATAGACAATGTAAAGTTCATTCTCAGAGAAAGTGTCATTACTTCATTGCAAGCACAGACTTAAGAAATGGACAAGCCAGTTCTGCCTCACATCAAGCAGCAAAGGATAAAATTTACAAAAAGGATAGCAGTAGCCATCAGAGTAGTCAGTGTTAAATGATACCAGTCAGACAGTGATTTTAATGACGTCTGGTACTAGTTCTTGCAACTGTCCTCACAGCTTTAAAACCCAGTGGTCATCTTTACTGGACAATCTATACCTGTTGATTATGTTACATGTTTGTTGACTCCAGCATGTGCCAGCAGCCATTCTTTCTTCTTGACTGCAGCAGCCAGGCCTGTGTCATGCTGAGGTCTAGGAGGTCTCTCCGTCCAGCCTGATTGATGCAGCTGCTGTTCACGTTTGCAGGTTCAGCCAGCAGCAAAGTTGAACGTGTGTTCCAGAAGGACACATCGCACACAGTCACACAACATTTAAGTTGCCTGGCTGCACAGGCCACCACAGACAGGGCAGGCCTTTATCAGCACCAGCGTGAACATCAGCAGCACTAACACAAACAAGTGCTGCTGTCCAGCAGGTCAGTGTTAATATTCACTAAAGAAAACACACCTTCTCATGCTCTCTACACTCACAAGCACACTCACGTCCACCTACAAATCCCTTCAATATTAGCACTGGCTCTAAGTCCTTAACACTTCTGTTACAGAAAATGCAAGGAACACCTTACTGTTATTAAGATCCCACTTGAGGCCGAAAACTCTACATAAATAAATAACACTATTTTAAATTAGTTCTCATTCCTTTCTTTTTCAGCACTGTTCGCCTTTGCAGAATGTATTCATTGTATTGCTTGTTAGATTCCACTATTTCAGCTGACAAAGTTATCTATATTCCCTACCTAAAAAAAAATCAGAATGTTCTTTTAATACTTATGCAAAAACTAGCTCCTCATAGATGAAAAATTTTCACGAGACTTCTATCTAAAGTAGAATTTAAATCAATAAATAATTTTAAAAACAAATGTATAAATAATTTTTGCCACTCTAGGGAATTTCTCTCTGTTTAGGCTTAATCCTCCTTGAAAGATTTTTTCTTTTGATACTCAGTTCCTGAATAGCACCTAAATCAAATATATATTATGAGATCTCTTTTTTTTTTTTATCTCCATAGTTCAAAATTTCTGTTTTTTAACACTCCTTCCTATTTCAAGTGTTCATTCAGTTTATTTCATCAAAGGTTGATGAAACAAATTTTTAGTTGTTTTCTAGTGTACTTTGCCCTGTGTTATCTTAATCTATTTAACCACATTCAACAATATGTTTGACAACATTCAACAATATCCACATTCAACAATACTTATATGTTTGACACTAAACTGAGTAATACAAGGAAGTAAGAGGGAGGTCTGATTATGTCATGATGTGTCAGAGTCTGAACCATGTTATTGCAATGCAATTTCATCTTCAATTTTAAGAAGACTAACCTTTGTATCCATATTTTTGCCTTGCAATTCCATGGTAAGGATTATCTGTTCAACTCTTTCAACCTAGAAACAATCTCATCTAAAATGGTATCTGACATTTCAGCCAAAGAAATCCCATTGTGGGCACACAAGATACATCTACGCATTTTGAGGTTTGCTGCTTGGGGAATGAGGTTCCTGACAGCAAAGGCAGTTATTGTTACCTGACAATGCATTGTGTACAAACTGAGTTTCTCTCTTTCACATATTTACTTTCCAGCTCCAGGGCATAACTTTTCTTAAAACTTGGTTTCTTTCTAAAGCCTTATTTTATCCAGCTCTGCTGAGCAGAAAGACATTCAACAGTCTCTATTCAACCAGCTCCTCAGAGCCTGGAACTGCAGCTATATGCCACAGTTTTTCCTGAGGGCCTTAAGGTAGTACAGGATTGTCAACAGAAACACAGAACTTGGACATACCTTTGGAAATACAAAAAGTCTTGATCAAGACCAGTGACTCCCATCTGGATAGTTCTGCACTGTGTTTGTACAAGATGGCAAGCTTTATGAGTAAAAGATACACAAGAAACTGATTCTGAGAACCAGAAAACTAAAAATACGTAATCTTGCACATATCAAACAGAATGAAACTGTTGAATGTGTATTTCCAAATTTCTGGCAGCTGAATGATTCAGTGAATTATATTACTATTTCTTTTATTTTGGTGTATATATGATGAAGAATATTATATTTCATGGAAATCTCACTGAAATTTTGTACTTAATGTCAAATATTTTCTTTGAAGTTCATTATTTGTGATTAGGCTTTTAAAACTCTTCTGAGGAATGCATCTAACATACAAGCCAGAATAGGAATTGAATATATGCTCAGTGATTTTAATGGTACTCCTTTTGACTTTAGGATAACCATTTTCATTGCACTTAAAAAGTTTACTCAAAGGTAAAGTAATGTAAGAGACAAAATTCTACAGAGGTCAGTTACTGGATAATTAAAAATATCTATTAGTAGTAAGTAATAATACATAATTTTAAGAACTTTAAAGCAATTTTCCTTGGAAAAGATTGTATTTAGTGCTGTATTTTCACAAATGGATAAATAAAATAATGATCATTGCAAACAATTGATCCCTCATTTGCAACTACTTTTAATTATACTTTCTGAGTACTACCCTAGTCTGCAGAACTCTTCCTAAAAATTAACTAATCATGATCAGAAACTACTCTTTACCTGTAAATGCATCTTTTTATTATTAGCTTTGTTAACTTGTCATGCAATGAACAACAAAAAAGGACGCTTGGAAACTCATGTTGCATTGATTCAGTTGAGATAACTTTTAAAGAGTTATTTTCAGTGTGCAGGAGAGCTGGGGAAAGGAGCTGTCTGCCACAGGCTTCAGGGTATGATAGGAGAAAGCAGATTCTTTTTACAGGTGATGCCTTAGGTTTTAACTTTTATATTTTTCAAATCCTATATTGCCTAGTGTGTAACTCTGAAGATTCTTGTAGCTTGTTAGCTGCTCTCCTAGGCCAGACAGACATAAAGCCTCTCCGAATTTGCTATTCAAGGACACTCAGACTGTCCTAGGCCCAAAGGTGTAAACTAGGGCTGTGAGAGACGTGGATAAATTGAAGAAATTACATCATTAGCTAAAGTTTTCTTTGGCGAATTTATGCTGATACGAAAATGGACCAAACCTATAAAAGTGTGAAGAACTCGTGACTCGTTGTCCATCTTGGGGTCCATTTTGGAAGTAGCCTCTGGCTCCCCAGGGTGTACCTTTGAAGGCCTTTCAAATAAATACCTACCTTTATTCCCTTACTCCTGTCTAGTCTCTGTTTCTAGGTAGCCACTCAGGGCATCACAGGAATGGCATAAATGTAATATCATTAAGTACTAATAAGATGATTAGGAAATTTCCAGCCAGGGAAATTTAGAAGATTATGTTAAATGAAAAAACATCCTGAGTAGTGCAAGTAAATTTAGTTCATTCTGAGGTACAGAAGGCTATGTGACCTGCAGATTGCCTTCACAACCCTTCAGAAAAAATAAAAATTATGTCAATGGAAGGTCTAACAAATCCTGCCTCTTCCTTCATTCATATAAACTGCTTCATATAAACCCTCTTGTGATGAGACCTTTTCCTTCCATTCATCAGTACTAGACTAATAAAACAGTAAATGTCAAAGCTGGAGTGTGCAGTCAACCAAAAGGGCTGGCATTCAGGAAATATATTGCTATTTAACTGCTCTACATTACTACTTATAAGCAAGTACAACTGTTTTCAGGAAAGATATGTGTACATTAAATCAGGAGCTGCCCTTGTCTAATCAAGACTGTATTTCAACAGAAAGATTTTTAAGCAATAAGAAGGATGATGTTGTTTCTCCATTCAAAGATAATAGATGTAAGGAGTTCAGAAGAAGAAAAAGAAAAAGTTTAAATTTATCTAAAAATAATATTCACAGTTTTATGTTATATGAGTAAGTTTTAGACTTGTGTAACACATCAGTTCTTCATAGAATTATAGAATTTATCCCTAGTTGGATATCCCAGCAAAATTCATCAAGTCCAACTCCTGGTCCTGCACAGCTCACCTCGAGAATCACAGCATGTATCTGACAATATTGCCAAACCCTTCTTGAACTCTGTCAGGCTTGGTGCTGGGACCACTTTGATGGGAAGCTGTTCCAGTGCCCAGCCGCCTCTGGGTGAAGACCCTTTTCCTAGCATCCAGCCTTAACTGCCCCTAACACAGCTTCATGTCGTTCCTTTTGCTTCTGTCACTGGTCACCAGAGAGAAGAGCTCAGTGACCCCTGCGAGGAAGCTGTAGACCACAATGAGGTCTCCCCTCCATCTCCGTCAGGATGAACAAGCCAAGTGACCTCAACTGCTTCTTGCACGGCTTCCTCTCTAAACCTTTCATCATCTTTGTAGTTCTCTTTTGGACACTCTCCAGTGTCTTTATATTTTCATTGTATTATAGCACCCCAAACTGCCCCTAGGACTCAAGGTGAGGCCACCCCAGTGCAGAGCAGAGCGGGACAATCCCCTCCCTTGCCCAGCTGGCGATGCTGTGCCTGATGCCCCCCGAGGACAGGATTGGCCCTCCTGACTGCCAGGGCACTGCTGGCTCAGATTCAACTTGCCATCGACCAGGACTCCCAGGTCCCTTTCCACGGCGCTGTTCTCAGCCTCTTGTTCCCAGTATGCCCATACATCCAGGGTTGCCCCATCCGAGGTGTAGAATCTGGCACTTTGTTGAACTTCATATGCTTAATATACTTTCAGGTCCTCCATCCAAATCACTTAGAAAGATGTTGAAGAGCTCATATATATGGATATAACTGTAGATACTCCATACAGGTTTTCACTTAATATTACTATTAGGGGAAAAGAAAAAATTGTCTTTTATACCTTATGGCAGACTATCTGGATTCATGTACATGCATTTCAAATTTCCAAGATGTAGCTTAGATTCTGCAGATAGTCCACACTTTGAACTAGAATTTCAGTACTCAGTAAAGTTGCATAATTTTCTGTTTCACTGGAAAGTGGAAGTACTCCACATGTCTGTGGAATGTTTGCGGGGGGTTTTTGTAATGTGTTCTTGTCTCAGAGGAAAAATAGAAAATTATTTTCTAAATGTCAGTTAAGTTTTACAGAATTGAATGCTCATTGAATGCTCAGGGAACTTATCTGGGGAGAAAAAGAGAGCTCAATCTGCTATACATGCACTGGATAGGAAAGCATGTAGTCGTATGGTTACACTTTCTTTCAACACAAAGATTTACATAGTTGAAGTGAAAGGAACAACCAGGAAGCATTTAGAGCACCAACTCCGACAGGGCTTCTGCACCCAGAATATCTGTAGATACATAGAAAATAGGAGAATGGGTTCTGTTATATAGTCTTATTGATGCTCTGTCTTTTACCAGTGGTCAAATTCTCAGTTTTCCTGCCTGTACTTGGACCTCTCTGTGCAGTCACTGCAGTATGAGAAAAGTAAACTTTGAAGAGAGGAAGAATAACATCCTGCAGCACTGTTCACAAGTTTAGGAGGACACCTTTGTCTAGACAAAGAAGTACCCTGGGTGTACCAAAGAAGTACCTATAGATAGCTCAGGCTTTGAAAATCGAAATGACAATTTTTAATTTTTTGAATTTTTTTCAGTTTTCCTTCCCTTAGTAGGGGCTTCCTGGTTTAATCATTTACTTAGCTGGATTTATAGGTGGAGGTGTAGTACTCAGTTAGCCACGCAGGTTGTTGAAATCACAGTCTCTGTGTAAGGGCTCAAAAATATTACAAAACATCTCAGAAACTGAAATCTTACTTGTCTTATTGTCAGTCACTGAATGCATATAACCCTACTGCCAATCAATCAAAGTGAAGGGTAGTACCTAAATACCTCAATACACCTAACTGCAGTCCCCGGAAGAGCTATTGCGGGAGATGAATATTTTTTTAAATCTTGCTGTAGCAAGAAGATAGATGTCTCATTTTCTCTGTATGTCAGAGTGAGTCTGAACACATATTAGGATGTTTTCTCCAGAGAGAAACACAGTGTAATCTGCTGGAAAAAACTGTGATCCTGTGTTTCAGGAGCAAGTTTCTTCCAAATTCCATATATAATTAATAGAAGTACTTGCAGTCACAGCACGAGCATATTTTCTTTGGCACTCTGACCAGGATTTTGTTGGAATACAGTAAGCATTTTGTCATTAATAGAGTAATTATGGAATTTCCCAACTCCAGGCATTAAAAAGGAACTGTAAGAGAAGACATTTGATGAATTTTTATTTCTGAGATTTTCATAAGGAACTCCACCTTCAAACAAAATTTTTTATTCTTTCATCATTGCCAATATCAGACTAGTTTGTAGCGGATCTTTGCTCAGCCACACAGGGATGAACAGAAGACCAGAAGTCATCTTTAACCTTCTCTCTTTTTCTGCAAACTGTCCGAGTACAATCTCACAATTCTTTTCTCCTAAATGCAAAAGTTGTTTTGGGAGTGTGTGCAATCTCAGTTCTCCCTCAATAACAGATACACAATCAAAGACCCCTTTTTCACAATTCTTATCAGTTTATTTCAGGTAAAATACTAGTAAGAGATTACATTAACTAAGCTTTATACACTATTTGATTGAAGAGAACTCTGGTATCAAAGATTCAAAGCCCAATTAAACCACTCTCTGAAAGACTGTATCACTCTCTACAACTACCTGAAAGGAGGGTGTAGCAAGGTGGGGGTTGGCCTCTTCTCCCAGGTAACAAGTGGCAGGACCAGAGAAAATGACATCAAGTTTCACTAGGGAGTTTTAAATTAGATATTAGAAAAAAAATTCTTCACTGAAAGAGTGGTGAAGCGTTGGAACAGGCTGCTCAGGGAAGTGATTGAGTCACCATCTCCGGAAGTGTTAATAAAACATGTGAGAATGGCACTTGGGGGCAGGGTTTAGTGATTAACATGGAGGTGCTGGTTAATGGTTGGACTCCATGATCTTAAAGGTATTTTTTAACCTTAAAAATTCTATGATTGTAGGATAAGTATTTAAGTTCAATATTCTTTAGAATGAAGGGATGTTTGGATTTGGGATTGGTTCCTGCATAGCAGTGATTTTGAATACAGAATCAATTTCTGCAGAATTTTTGGAGGAAAAAGACCCCTACGTTATTTGAATGAAGTGTCATCAGTAAGACCATGAATAGCATTCCACTGAATGGGAATTTAAAAAGAATTTCAGGGGTACACATTTCAATGATCCTTAGATGTGTAAACAGCTCAGTTTTTGATTGAGTTTCAAACATTACAGATTAAATGCTAACAGTTTCAACTAGGATGTTATTGAAGGACCTTTTTGAAAACTGCTGTTGCTTCCTAAGATATTACTGAAATTTGTTAGTGACACATTACAGAAATAGTCTTGTCTCTCTACAGATTGTTCATATATGTTTCCATGATTAGCATTGCTGCACAGGAAAGTTTCTGATTTTCATGGGCGAAAAGTCTTTTCTGCATGAAATAATGAGAAAGGAACTATGAAACATTTATGCTCAGGATTTAAAATGGACCATTATAGCNGCAGTGGTAACAATTACATTGCAATCATTACACGCTGCCTTCAGCTAACATGCAACATTGTCCATAGAATGCTCCTTAGGAATTCACACAAAAGAATAAAAAGCAACCAGTCTTTATCAGGACATGGAATATTGGTGTCCTCTACAGAGTTCCAGCTGAGGGACTGTTTCACCCATGTCATAAAGAACAGCGATTTCTTTTTTCAAGAAGAAAGAAATTAGGGGACAGTCATATGTATGTCCAAAGTATGGTGCACCTGACAAGGTGCTAAGAAAGGGAAGAGTGCTCAGCTGAGCTGAACCAATCACTGTGTCCCATGGCTTTAGAGAAACTCAGGTGTGGGATGTGACATGTTTAGTTTCACACATCTGCTACCCACATTTTGATGGCCCCTGTTCTTCCTCCTTCCTGATCTTGCTGCTGTCACGTAGCAGCTACCCTTCACAGCATTCTAACAGTTTTTTTAGTGGCACTTAAAATGTTCCGCTGCAACTAGACTATTTCTCTTTATTAGCCAACAGCTGTTAGATGTTTCAAAATAATTTTCACAGGGTTTGTGAGAGTGTGTCAGCTAATTACTTATAATTTCGCTTCAATTTACTAATTTCTAGACCAACAGGATGTCCTTTTTCATAGATATGCCCAGACTGGTTTTTAATGGCCTGAATACAGCTGGATGTTACTAGTTTCCAGTTTTCCTTACCTGTATGGGTTCTGAAAAATGCATTTAAAAAAAAAAAATAGAATGAAATTATGAACCTTTCAAAATGGTTTCAAAAAAGAAACCTTCAATATTCTTACCTTCACCCACCCTAGAAATGGACTGAGTAGAGCACATTTAGAATAGGTAGATCTTGAAAAACTTTTTGTTTTTTCCTGTCATTAAAAAGTTTGGAAGCTTTAGCTGTTCTACTGAATATCTCAGATGTTTCAGCCTTCATCAGCCTCAAAAGCCATGGGAATTGATTCTGCTTTTTGATATGCTAAATCAGAAATACAGGAAGATTCATTTATGTTGCATTCCCCAAATTAAAACAAGAATTAGACAGTTTATGGGTGGCTTCGTATGATTTTGGATATTTGAAATTTCAGTTTGAGTTTTTATTTGCTGGTTGAACCTCTTCTCCATAGAGAATATTAATAAAAGCACGTGTTTGTTTACAAGTAATGTTTAGGACCTAGAACATTCACTAAAAAAATTTTTATCCTGTTATTATTATATCTGTACTAATAGGACAGTAACACTTGGAGGTTGTAGTACCATCATGTTAAATCTTACATTAAATCATAAATGATCTACAGAAGAAGTCCAACCAGGCACTCATTTCCACTTTTACACAAACCTTGAATGACAACACTGAAATTAAAAGGCTTAAACTGCTTACAAGTTTCATCTCTTTCTTTCTCCTCCTCTGTTCACACTACACTAAGTACATAAAACCCAGTATAACGTTTCAAAAATGACATCCCTAAATGATTAGAAACAGAAAATTTTTTTCACATTGAAAATGGATAAACCATACATATGTAAGTTTACCATCTGAGATTACACTCAGCAGTAAAAGTATCACTAATTTAGAGAGGAATAATTGTTCTCATAAAATATTAATTTCAAATTTGAGATTGTTTTTCCATGAGATGTGTTTGGATTTCTACTCGCTTATTTAGCTATGAATTAACAGGGCTTTTCCTCCACCATCAATGTCAAATCTTCCTATTTGTAGTAACTCCTTTTAAGATTCTATTTTAATATATAATATTAAGGTAATATGTAAGCCAATGTGCTACAGGTTCTTCTGAGCTGTCTCTGCAAACGCATATCTGCATTTTACTGTTAACACATTAGCACAACAAAAAAGTGTATTCAAACACCAAAACATCAATGAATTTAGAACAAAAAGTTTTGCAGACATAGCTTCTGGTTTACTAGCAGAAAGGATCTAAGATTGTGACTTAAGCAAATCTTTGCTAAAAGTTTTTAATGGTTAGCAAAACCATTAAATGCATGTTTTGAAGTCCTCATCTTATATTTTGCTGTACGGCATTATAGCAAATACTAAATGCATCTACTCTCTTTCTTTATAGTTGCACCAAAGTCTTAACTAATGAGGAAATGGATGCAAAACAAATAAATACTGAATCCTGTAATTAGAACTGCTGTTTCTTGTAGACCACAGAACAAAAAAATCAAAGAAGCTGCTTTAAGAAAGCCAGTCTTTTTTATTTTAAGATATCAGGAAGCCCCCAAAATCCCCATTCTAGTTTGCTGAAGAAGAACAATAATGTCTACTCAACCTTGTGCATTTGAAAAGTAATCAGCCCCGGGTAGTAGCAGAGCAACTTCAGTGAGCTCTGGCCTGTAAATCAATAGGCTGAATTCTCCTGGCCCTCTCCAAATTCCATTTCCAATTCTACAGTAGGGATTAGTGTAGATTTAGCCCCGATAGACAGATAAAACTAGCAGTATGTGCAGACTTACTGTTTAATAGACTGGATCTAAGGTATCAGTGGTTGCTGAAATGGACTGTCAGCTAATGTAGATAGGGAAAAGATGGGGAAAAGAGGAGCAATATCTAGCTGTCCCTTAAAGCAATAATGCTCTTATTGTCTTCAGTCCCCAGTCAGAAGATTTCTGCTTGGTTCCTGTCTTTAATATGTACTTCGTCTACTAAAAAGTTTAGCAAAACCTAATTGCAAGAGTAGCCCATATGAAGAACGCTTACAAATTTTAAATTCTGGAAGTTTTTTTTTAAATAAATCTGGAATCTGGTTTTTAATATTATTATTAATTTTCTTAACGGCAAACATTCTAATACACATTTTAATTTGAGTCTTGGGAACAATCTGTATTAGGAGATTAATGCCCTTCGTTGCAAATGTAGGTATTATTGTTTAGTGATGCTTACTGTTACTTGGCTTAAAAAACCCCCAAACTGGAATAAACCAGTCAAAGCTGATAATACAGACATGAGTGACCAAATACGCTGGGAACAATGATGCAGTCTTCAAATCATAAACACTGCTTGGACTTGAACTTGCTTACACAGTACTTTAAATTCTTTTATATTTAGCAGTAACAAGAGCCTTATAAATCACAGTTCCATGGAAAACAACTCTTTGTACTAAAATATTAACTTTTTTGAGTCAGCATAGCTGCATTTTAGGACTACATGTCCATAAATATTTTTACTCTGCCTATTTTTATTTTTTTTTTGGTCAGGAGAATTTAGACAAATGAAACTACTTTGTCCTTTTGGGATGTGAAATGCCTTTTATGGCATCTTTGAGTATATCACAGAATAGTCAGGGAGAGTCTCCATGAATTAATTAGCATTGGACAAATGTGGAAAACAAGAATAAAATTATTTTATTTCTCCTACATATTCAAGGCTTTTCTGTTCCTTGATCTTCAAGAAAGAGGACAAATAAGTCTTTTTCCCTCCTTTTTTTCTCATAATCAGGGAAAAAAGCAAAATTTTAAAACAGTATTAGCAGTCATCATGAAATAATGGTTCCCTAATTGTTAGTAGAAAAAGGAATCTATAACCTGTCATGAACTGGTTTCTCTAATATGCCTCTGAAAATCATACAGGCTTATAAGTTGGTGGTATGAAGGCTGATGTAAATGTGTTTACACAGTTTATGTGGCATAAAATCAGTACAAAAATATTTTAAGGAAGAGGCAAGTGAGAAGATGCTTCGTGTGGTGAAAGGAATGATGGGTCATTATCCCTGTTCAGCTCTCCAGAACTGGTACCGTTAAATAGCTTTCCATGGTCTTCTCACTCATTCATGAATTTTTCAACTTCATCTATTCGATCATTCCCCCTACAGAACATACTAAATACTTTTGCTTAGCCTTGGCATTATCTTTAAATCCTTTGCAGCTGTACTGTATCTTTCTTGAGATACAGGAAGGGAAATTTACTTTATATGGTTTTTCATGGACTCAATCTGTTTATACAGCTGCATAGTAATGATCTTATTTTATTTCCTATTTCTTTCCCAATAGTTTCCAGGATTCAGTTTGTTCTGGCTGCTCACAGTTGGGTATTTTCATAGAGCTACTTATCATAAGTGAAATGTCTCATTCCTGAATGGTAAGACTTAGGCTTTGAGCCTATTAGTATGTGTGTAAACTTAAAATTGATAGAGTGAAGAGAGGGGCACTTTGTATTTAACTACATTAAATTTTCACATTGATATTTCATTACTTAATCGCTGGCTAGTGTAAGGAGATACTGCAGTGCTTCAGATTCTGTCTCTACTCTCCCAAATAATTCAAAATCATAGGCAAATTCTGTCACTGCTATTCACAGCATTTTTCACACTGTGAACATGTGCCTTTCACAATACAGATCTGTTGGAAGTTCATGGGTGACCTTCACTGTGGGAGCACTGTGGGAGCATCGTTATTCAATAGATCTTCTTCTTCTCTTTGGTAACGAGGACCATATCAAAAGTCAACTCATACTTCAAAAAGTGATATTTTTAACTGGTTTCCCTTGTTCATACATTTGCTAGACTTCTTAGAAGGAACTGAAGAAGACTTATGAGAAAACTTTTAAAATTCTGACAACTCTTTCCTAGTATGCTGTTCATTTATGAGCACCCCGACTCTGTTCTTTATTATATAGCCTATTCCTGATAGAAACATCAGCCTTTTCAGTTACACTTAGTCAGACTTACAGAATCTTAGAAAAACAATGGTTTCATTTTACATAGCGGTATATAATCTATTTTATAATCAGTTCCTTTACAGCATGGGTAAAATACTGCCTAGTCCTGGCGCCCGTTTATTTACTACTGTTTCTACATTTGTCTTTCTGCTCTGTAGCTGCACCTACTGATTCTTTATTTAGAAGGGATCAGCTAATGGGTCCTTCATGAAGACTGGTGAATCTCTTTGAAGCTCGTGAACCATAAATAGACATACAAGCAGTTCATTTGTATTTTTCTTCCACAGTAGTACATTTATTTTATATCTGGATTGTCTGCTGGCTTCACACAAACTCTCTGGAAGGCTTCTTCCTTTAACATATTTCATAAAGACATTTTTATTAGATTTTACGCTTTATTTTATTTGTTCCCCAAACAGGTTTGGGCCTGACTTTTATGTGTTTACTTTTAACTTTTCTGAATTTAGAACAAGTTATTTGCTTGTTTGTTTAATGTAGATATTCAGTAAAGTATTCCTTCCCCGCATTTTTTGTATTTTGCCTTGCTCTTTAGCTAAGCCACATTCCTTTGAGTTTTTCTGACTGTATTTTCTCTGTATTTCCTGCATTGTTTAATACAGATCCCTAACTGCACTTGTAATTATTAATTTATTTTTAAAGCACCTTTTATTTTTATTTCAAAAACTTACCTGTTTTTATGTAGACCCTCTCCTCAAATTAGGCAAAATAGTAATGAAACAGAGCTAAAATCTGAATATGCTAAGAAACTTCCTAATAAAGAACTCAACCAACAGTTAATAGAAATCATTTTAAAGAACTAGAATAAAATAATTTATATGTAATATTTACATTTTTTGAAACATTCCACAAATGAATTCACAAATCTTCAGAATCAATTATGTAGCTGTGGAATTGAGTATTTTCATTAGCTAACATGGACAGCATCCATGTATGCTCTGTTCTCCATAGTTTTACAGATAAAATTCTAGATAAGCAAGGGGAGAAAAATATAAGATTAAAATGGTCAGTTTTTAAATCAAAATTGGAAAATAAGGTCAGTAGTTTCTCTGCTGCAAGCTAATGAAAGTTCAAACAAATATGATTTTCACATTACCCGACAACGTGCCTTCCGTCTTTGAATCCAAATCACAGCATTCTCAAAGACAATATGCTGTTAAGTAACAATTCAATTAAACAGGCAAACCATCTATCATCAGCACTCAGTGATTAAAATGTCCTTGTTATCAGCACTACCATCCATTAATTAAATGCAAGATCTGTTTCAACAGAGGAAAATCTGCAAAATGAGTTGCAGCAAATTTGATAAATCAACTCCTAATTAGCAAATGCTGACAGATTTCTTTTTATTTTATCTTATTTTGTTTCACAATTAGATACTGTGGAGATGCCTGAAGATGAAAATGATAGAAAACTGATAATAACATGCTTGCTGTTCAATTTTAAAAATTGTCTTTATCATCTTCACATCACAGCTTGGCATTGTTAGCTATACCGGCCTTTTCTTAGCATTTTGTGGAAAGCTTGAGACGTGCACTTTTGCCTGAGATTAAAAAAATTGTTTTCTTCACTCAATTAAATCATTATGGATGTAGAAGAGCAGGCTATCTGGAAATAATACCCTAAAGAGGAACAGTAGTATCCAAAATCCAGATTTTTAAAGACAGTAAAATTGTATTAGAATAGCATCTTGAGATTTGTTCGCCGCTGCAGTGTACAGAAGAAACCAAGGAAGGTGCACATCCATTAGACACAGAAGCTGTGAAGGTGAACAAAGTGCAAGGAAAATGAGTTTTTCCTTTCTTTTCACCTCCTACGTCTTTTTACATGGTACACAAAGGAAAATACTTGGTTGTGCAGCATAAGCTCTTTTCATATCTGTATACAAACACAGTAAAAACAAGAAAAAAGCACCGTGCAAGTTTAGAGGACAGCAATACCATCCAAGTTCATTGTCTAGGACATATAGGGTTCCCACAGAAGTGAAAGAAAGGTTAAATTACTCAGTCTAAGTTACAATTAATTTCTGATTTGCTTTTGAAATTTTCTCTTTTTCTCAACATCAGCAATTCAGTGAGGCCAGAGAAGTCACCTTAATCAATTCAAGTTCAATAGTTGAACATCAGAATAGAATAAAAATTATCTCTATTTCCTTACACTTTTAAAGCCCCATATTTTTCCAAATGTGTTTGTATCAATCTTTAGATTTTATTTTGTTTGAAGACAAGAATTTTATCTCTATACAGAGACAGAAATAAAACTAGCAAAACTTTTGATAAATCAGCACTGGAAATGGGAATCTATCATCAACACAAATCAAATCTTAATCAAATGATAATGATTAAATACTGTCAACTGTGTTACATGTTCCTGTGTTTGGACTTCTAGTCTTAGACATGGGTGTCATTTGCAGGATAATGAAAATCTAGTTCCAAAATCTTTCTCTTAATTTCCAAATTAGCTTTGAATGCTGTGGCTAGTTCACATTTAGTTCAAATTAATAAGTGATTAGATGTGAGGGAGATCAGCTACAGCACTGGGTTGAGTGAATTGCGTTACTATGAAGACTTTTTTTGCTTTAAATAAGAACAGCTTTACCTGAAGAATACTTCAAGCATACATTTTTTAAAAACTTCATTAACTTCTTACAGTGAATTATTATGTAGAGGAAGACAGGGCTTTGTCCTCCATTATGGATTACTTTCCACGTTTGTGAACTTGCGCATAATTTTATTAAAATACATAAATAAAGCTATAATATATGCATCCTTGCTGAATATATTTCCTGTTTAAATAAGTACATTGTCTTAATCTTGCTCTTATTTAGTGTCTTTATGTCCAGGAATTTGATATGAAATGCCTACAATTACAAGCACTTGCAAATAGATCAGGTTTTCCTTCCTAATTGCATGCTCATTACTTAACCTTACTCTAAGAGCAGCTGTGTTCTACCTGAAATGCTAATAATATACCAATTATTAAAAACACTTCTGTGGAAAAATATATCTCTGTCTATCGATTAATGACAAAATGATAGGCTTTTACTTTTCAGTATGATCTGTAATGAGCAACCAAAACAAATGTGCCTGTCTAGGAGTTCTAGCACTGGATTTTCTTCTCCTTCCTTGCTCCATTCCTTTTTTTCTCCCTTTCCAGCTATTATTTGCAGTGTCAGATACTTTTATTTCCTAACAGTAAATGACATTAAAAAGGAAAGTTCAACAAAAAGAAATTGCTCTGCCTTTGGTGGAAAGCAGATATACACTTACAACTTCATAAATATAGGGAACTACTTCTACTGATGTAGAATGCCATATTTCTTATTCTCACTGTCTTGCCTCCCCGGGAGGCAAGTGTCTCATATAGTTGTCATGTATGTCACTCTTACCACAGACATCTCACTGTGGGTAGCATTTAATGTTAATCACAACGTCTCCCTCTCCATTAGAGTAATTGTTTGTCTCTCCCTCCCTCCTGTGGCTGTTTATTATGCCTACAGTCTATCTACATAATTGTTATGGGTTGTAAATGAACATCTTCTCTCTTGGTGGCAATTATATGTGTAATTCTTTACCTTGTTTCCATCACCCTTACGACTGGATGATACTTTTGACCAGAAAATCTTGGTGTTTAAAAAAAAAAAAAAAAAGAAAAAGAAAAAAACTGAAAAACATTATTGATAAAAAAGGTACATCAGATACTTTGTTTGGCCTTTAATGGTTGCTTCTGTCAAAGCAAGCAAGTTGGTCCTAGGCATGCATCCTTCCTTGGCTTATTTCATTCCTTTAGAGAGATTGTTTCCATTTATGCATATTTTATAAGAGCCTGCTTACACTTCCTTTTTCATAACATTATTAGGAAAGGGTTATATATTTTTGTTTTATTAAAAATATCATTGCTGCTTTATGAAACAGACATTATTAACTAAGACACAAATCTCCTCTTTGATACAATCACTGATTCAAATCCATCAAGTTGAAAAGTCATAATTATTATAAAGATATGGAAATAATATTTTATGGCCATTCATTAAATACTATATAAATTTCATGTAAATTTGTCCCAGAGATGATCACATTAGTAAAAAGAAAAAAAAAATCATCCCCTTAGCTTTAAGTGTTTGCTAGCTGGCATATTAACAAAAGTCAAGGCTAAAGAAGAAAAGAAGGTGATCAAAACACTTATCTGAAGAGAAAGAAAAACCTCTACACTTAAAAACGTGCAGTTCTGTCAGTGTTTGCCAAGACTCATAGTTATGGAATTAATTGTAGACAGAACTATGTAGAAAACTAGGACCACAAATCAAACAGAGCTTTTACTATAAAGCACATTCTAATAATTAACCTTTTTGATTTTAAATAAATTGGTTAGAGACAGAGAGAAAGAAAGAACCAGTTTATAAGTAACTTACCCATTACCTCCTGTATTCTTTCAGAATAGGTCCTTATTTTTAAACTTGGTTTCAGCCACCTCTGACTTCTTGAGTGTCAAGAACTTACGCTCAATACTTTAGGAATTTCCTTTACAGCCCTTCTGAGTCCTGTCTATTGGTTTTCTCCAAAATCTGTCTCACTATGAGCTTCAGACTTGTTTCTCCTTTATATGTTATTTATTCTTACTTATGAGAGTCCTGTGTCTCTGAAACTTCCCTCATCAAGATGTGCAGCTATCCTCA
The DNA here is from genome assembly GCA_013397975.1 of Machaerirhynchus nigripectus. Taxonomy (NCBI): domain Eukaryota; kingdom Metazoa; phylum Chordata; class Aves; order Passeriformes; family Dicruridae; genus Machaerirhynchus; species Machaerirhynchus nigripectus. The sequence goes on from VZRQ01001982.1 coordinate 3,240,190, forward strand.
AAAGAAGCAGCAGAAACCTTCATTTCAGAAGTACCAATCTGACTTAATAATTCACCTTTCCAGAGGAATTTGACAATACCTTGAGCAAAACACTCACCAAACAACAAAAAAAACCCCTTGTGCTTCACACTGGTCAAATAAGCTTTTATTTTTCCACTTCCTTTGGTATACATATGTACATGTGTGTTTGTGTATGTGTTTCCTTTTTACTTAAGCCCTTGCTTTATCCCTGTCCTCTAAAAGCTACATTTCTTCATTTTACTAAGTACACAGCTTTTCAGTGACAAGGACTGATATCTCAAAATATGTGACTGACATACAAAGAGACAGTGGAACACAAAATGTAGTCACTGTTTCAGTGTCTCTAAAGAAGTCACTGTATATAGATTGTCAATCCCACATTGCATTAATTGAAAGCACATTTAAGTAAATAAAATTGCGGTTTGGTAATGTACACTGTAAATATGGAGCTAAATTAGAGTTGTAATCTGTATTTTAGCTCTATGTTCTCTGTTTATTTTCACTTGCAAGGGTCCGTAAAAATATAGAACTCATAGTCTGTATCTCTGTTATGGAAATATTTGCATTGTAACCTCTCATATCCCTGTTGCATCCTACAAATTGACTAAAACTGGTTCAGGTTCACTGTCAAAGGCATCTATAAATGAAAAATGTTATTGAAAATTATATGGAATTATCAATAGGTCCTAAAGGTAAGGAATTTAAGAACATAATAAGAAATAAAAAAATAATGTAAATTCTACTTGCTTCTATACTGCTTTAAAAATCCCAGTTTTGCCCCCTTGATCTTGACAAAATTTTTTTAAAATGTTAAGTTGTAGTAAGGCACTTCA